>JAVRXN010000006.1:32103091-32585591 GCA_033556935.1 Timema podura | reverse complement strand
ATTCATACATTCAGTTAAGTGTTAAATTACTGTTCTGAGGCCTGGTTGTTAAGTTCATCCGATAATTATAAATGGCTTTAAACCCCCAATAAGCAGTATTAGAGCAATAAAACAAATTTCATTTGATAAATTGAAAAAAATATATATAATTTTTAAGGATTTGAGTCTTGAATATATCCCTAATGATTCAAGGATTTGAGGGCCATCCTTGCTTTTCATTCTATAATTATAGATGTTAATTAATTGGGTGATTTTTTAAAATAATACATTAGTAGTATGGATGTGCTTTCCCTTGAATCTTTAAGTACATTCAAGATTTGATGATCCAAGAAAATTTCAGATTCAAGACTCATATCCTAAAAAATATTAAAAAAAAAAATTTTACAAATGAAATTGGTTTTAAAGCTCTAATACTATTGGTGGTTCAGAAACTATTATAATAACCATAGGATGAACATAACATCCAGACCCCAGAGCAATAATTTAACACTTAACTGAATGTATGAATGTTATAATGAATGGATTATAAGAAAGAATAGTAACATTTTGTTACTGTTTCTATTTTTCTACTATTATATTTATGTGTCCTCTTATGTTCATAATTATTCCAAAATTCCGATTCAGCCTTTAGACTTGGGATTCAAAGATAAATTGGTGATTCAGATTTAAGATTCGGATTCGTAAAATAGTGGATTGAACCCAACTAGAATTAAAAGGTTTAAAAGTTAAAATGTATGTTGGAATCAAAGTCCGAAAATGGGTGTTGGACAAAATATTTGAAAGACTTTGAGTAATTGGACAAATAAAATCTTTGGTTTGTGAAAGCAGGAAACAGCCAAAGTTGGCTACATTCTTAAGCAAAATATTAATATTTCACTAACTTCAAGCTAACTCAACTCAATTTAACTTAACCTTCAAAATATAAACTTAATTAAAGTTAGTTTAAGTTAGGGTGCATTATGTTGTTATAATCAACATTTAGTGCTTTTCATTTGCTCAGGTCCCAATATACACATATCGGACTTTGGCAACTTTGAAACGTTCATTCTTAGGATTTATCAATTATTTTATACAATCACCTCTTTAGGACTTTTATACCAGCACATATAATATGAGCAGTAGATTATCACATTTTAAACTAATAATATTTTGTTTGTTTTTTTGCTAGAAATGAAAAAAATAAGTGGGTGTTCGCTGGTTCTACAACAACTGCGGGCAATTTTTGTCAAAAAAATCATGTGTACGATAAGAAACTGGCCGTTTCTCTTGTTCATGGTAAGAATTTTTTTTAATCAAACCCCATTTTGACGATGATTTATTTTTAAGTGTTTTAGTATTTTTTATAGCAAAACTTTTTTGGCCAACTTAAATTAAATATTGGTCCAGTAAAAACATAGAGTTTAATTTTCTTCATCTGGTGATATTAATAGTTCTTGAATATATGTCAAGAGCATTGTGGCATTATATGAGTAGCTTTTTAAATGAAGAGAAGTCATTAAATTTCAGGACACCCACAATATATATTCAAGAACTTTTTATATCACCATGTAATGAAAAATATTATGTATGAAAAAAGTGCATTGAGCAAAATCATTTAATAATAAATAAAATGATAGAATATTAGGAAAATGGTAGAGCACAAATAAAAGTAACCACACTGATATATTTTTATTTGTATATGTAATGTGATGAAAAAGAAACTCTGTTTCTTCTGGAGAATTTTTGATTTGATTTTGACCAAAAAATATTTTGTATACAAACTGTAAAAACATTTTCCTTCAAATTAATATACTTCTCTGATCATTTACAATTAAATATTGTAATAACAGCAGCATGAAGCATCCCTGAGTCACTGGTGGCTGTGGTTCTGATAGCTCTATTAGCTGATGAATCAACAAATCCATCAGAGACTATCGCCTAAGAGGAGGCAAAAATTAGAATAAAAAACGGTGAATAGGATAAATAATTTATATTTGCTAAATGGACTCTCTCTGGGGTCAAGAATGAAGATCCAAAAAGTTTTCACTTGCCCGGTGGATGAAACATCTCCTTTATTTGCAAAAAACTATCCCGAATGGGGACTTGTTGTTGGTTTTTCTCAATACTCTTCTGAACTGACAAATGGACAAAAAAAAAAGAATGTACATGGAAATATTTATTGGTAAATTCTAATGATGTGCGAAGCTTCGAAAAGTCAAAGTTGCAGGTCAAATCTCCTTTGGCTTCAACTTTAACATCTACAATAACCTTCGCATATTCAAAAAATTTCGAAGGAAGGATAAAACGTCGATGAATTATCAAACGATTTAATTTTATGATACTATAAATATTACTTTTTTCAATATTTGATCATTTTAAAACCGTTACTAAACAAAATTTTAACACTGACTAGTAATTTAACTAACACAACGTAAGCATGGATCAAAAACGGGTAATTAAATGTTAATATATTATATTCACTATCACCAACATAATTTTGTAAAAAATAAAAATACCTATAAAGAAATAACACCACGGTCACTGGTATGAAGCAGATAAAGTGCTTTAGTTGTGATATCATCCCAGCTTGTGTCTAATAATGTTTAGTCCTTAATATTCTATCGCTTCGGAATTATCTGTGACAAATTTACTAGTGCATTTTGACACAGAAGTTTTTCATAGCTTCTTCACATTTTCTTTATTATTCAAAATGGCTGATACAGAAAGAAGGAAATGAAAACGGAATTTAATTTATAATTATTATCAAAGAAATTCAGATAAAAAGACATGCATATGTAAAGTTTGCGAAATAATATTATAAACTCCACGATGTAAGTAAAATTAAAACTAAATTGAAAAGTTACCAAGCTTATCAGTAAGCCTGTGTGCATTAATTATTAATATAGTCCTTAGGTAACAAATAAGTAAATTTTCCTGGCCCTTGTTACTGACAAGATGTAGAAAAATAATTAATTTAAAAATTAAAAGTAACGTTAAGTGACAACAACAAAAATACTAGGTAGCTTTGACTTCGACTTCGACTTCAACTTTTCTTCACAAGTTTCAAGATTCGCTTCGACTCTGCTTCGCATTTAAAAAGTGGCCTTCGCACACCCTTAGTAAATTCTAAGTTAAAAGTGTTCTCTTGACCATTTGCTGAATCCCCACCCAGCTTTTGCAAACAGTAGTTTGTAGCGTGCAGCCAAAAATCAGTCTAACATTGGTTTTCACTGCGAATATCTCAAAAACAGCTTGTTTGACAGGAAAAATTGTAAGGGGGAAATTAAAGAGCCGAATCTTCTACAAGAGCCATGTGTTGCAATATTTTTTTTACGGACAATTGTTGAAGATCCACCCTGATTTTTTTTTGCAAACATGCATTTAGTGATTTTTATTTATATAACATTGACCATTTGGCTAGTTAACACCCAACTCTCGCAAATATAATGTAATTAGTGTTTTTATATTTGAGGTATTTCTCTTGACTATTTGGCTTTCCGGGCATCACATGCTGTTAGAGTTGATCTTATCTGGACCTGCTCAAGTCTGAACCTGGTCGACACTCTGCGATTTGTGAATGTAAGAGGAGGGGGCAGGGGAAAAAAGTCTCTTTGTCTACTATTGGAGTCCCTCAAATATATAGCTGTAAAAATATTGTAAAATAAAACCGCTTGAAGTGGTACAATGGGCTATAACACATATTATTAAAAGAAAGTAGTAGGTTTCTCATGTGTTAAATCTTTAAATTTATTAGTTTAAAAACTATTAGCCCCTAAACATACATTAAAATAACAGATCTCTATGTCTACATTTTCACGCATTTGGTGGTTTGGGGTTGGTTTTTCTGAGGTTTGTGTATGGTTTATGTGTGTTTGTATATTTATGTTTTGTATATGTGTGTTTGTGTAAATGCTTGTTGTGTATATTCATGTTTGTATATTTATGTTTTGTATATGTATGTTTGTATATTTATGTTTTGTGTATGTATGTTTGTATATTTATGTTTTGTATATGTATGTTTGTATATTTATGTTTTGTGTATGTATGTTTGTATATTTATGTTTTGTATATGTGTGTTTGTGTAAATGCTTGTTGTGTATATTCATGTTTGTATATTGTGTATTGTGTACATGTTTATATTTATAAACAAAGGAAAAAGGTGCTAAATGGCTATATCAAGCTAAACATTGAAAGGAGGATAGAAAGTTAAGGCCATCACACTTACCAGAAAACTTTAGACCTCAAAGTTCATAACTAAAACACAGCAAAACACATATTTATGTAGTTTTTGGGGTACATCAGTTCCATTCTTCAGCAGAAGAGAATAAAACAGAGACTGGACTATGGCAGCTTGGTTCCTGTTAAAACTTGTGTCTTTACTCTTGGTAGATGGATATAATGTTGTATTTATATTATATATAATTATTAAATTATTGTTTACATAGAAATTACTGACTGGTGTGAGTAGTAAAGCTTGAAAGGAAAGGAGAGAAGGTTATCTTACTTCGAGATCGGAAGGGGGGGGGGGGTGTCAAGGATTTGATAATATATTGGGGAGCAAGTTACCACCTATGAAGCTGAGAAGGGCTCGTATAACTCTAGTACTTTAGTTTTAGTCAAAATCTGAATTAAGTTTTTGGTCAATAAGAGCTACTGGTTGGTCAGGGTGGTTGTGGTCAGTATCAAAACTGTGACCGCTCATTTGTTGTTGAGTGTTCCTGTGGTGAGGCCAATGTATTCAGCAATGGTAGGAACCTTTGGCCTGATGTTGTTTGTGGCTGTTTGTGTCTGGGTCGGGCAATTTAGGGTGAACCAGAATGTTGCTAAGATTAGGGGAGCGTTTGAATTTGATTCTTGGATCACTGTTGAGAAGTTTTTTGTGAGAGGTAATGAGGTTAGGATATTGTAGCCTGTGTTTAGGATAAATCTGAGTTTGTCTAGTCCTACATAATATTAGGTGGTGAGTGGTATGTCATTGGAAGGTTCATGGTAGCTACAGACAGGGAAAACAGGGAAAACAGGGAAAACCTGGAAAAGTCAGGGAATATTTGAATGGCAGAGAAAACAGGGAAATGTCAGGGAATTAAAAAATATGTCTAAAAATCCCATTAATTTCGCAACTAAACACTAAAACAAAAGTGAATAATACCTAAATAAAATAACATTTTAATTTTTAAAATAACGGTTAAAACTGTTTATGTTTAGTAGATACAAACTTTTTTAATATGTGATCAATAATAAATAAAACAAGTCATCATCCACCATTAAAACTGGAAAAAAGTAGTCAGGGAAAATTAAAAAATTTTGCCTGGAAAACCTGGAAAAGTCAGGGAATTTTGTAAAATATGTTTTGTAGCCACCCTGAAGGTTGTTTCTTGATAGGCTCTGGATTAGTTTCAAGGCTTTCACAGTCAGAAGATACCCTGAACACATAATCAACAGTTAAATAAACAGAGCCCTATCCAATCAAGAGCTTACAGATTCACCACAGCTTAATTTCATTCAACAAGTTGGTCGGTCAATCGAGTCATATCGTGGTTTTATCAAGACTGCCACCTACATCTGCTGCTTCACAGAAACATTCCTACCGAGTATTTCACCAAATTAATTCATGGCAAGAAAATAGGCAACCCACGCAGTCGGGCTGGAAGGAAATCGGCAACATTTTATCACCAGTTTTCTCCACCAAGGCACCGACTCCAATTTACATGTTTCAACTTGTATCCTACAACTATAAATTGGGTTGCAGAACACGGTGCAGTTGGGCTGAAGTTTGAATGCACTGCTCAACCATGTGCTCCGACTTCATGGACTGGACAAGAGTGTTTAAATTCGGCAACCAAAGAAACCGATAATATTGGACATAATTTAAGTGGAATAGGCATAGAGAAGAAACCACTATAAAAAAAAGCTCCAGCACACTACTTCATTGGTGTCATGGAAACAACCACAATTTTTTTTACTAAATGTACGTGTGCGAAATAATAGGAAAAAATCAATAAAATCTGATTGTAAAAAAAAATCAACATATGGATCTTGTAGAAGATTCTGCTCCTGACCTTAATTCTGCCCTTAACAATTTTTTTTTGGTTAAACCAGTTGATTTTATGATATTCACGATGAAAACTAACATTAGACTAATCCTTGTCTGTGCGCCATAAACTACCCTTAGATTTGAACTTTGTGAGAGTTTGGTGGGGATAAGCCGTACGGTCAATAGAACACTTTTAACTTAGAAATTAACGATAAATATTCATTACTAATCTCTTTTTTTTTTATTAATGGTTAGGAAGAAAAATGAGAAAAACCATCGCCAAGTCCTCATGGGGAGTGGTTTTTCTGCCAACAAGGGGATGTTTCATCCACCAGGCAGGTAGGAACAGTTCAGGTCGATATTCCTGAACTCAATGAAAGCCTGTACATACCAAATATAAACTCTTTATAAAATGTCCAGCTTAACATCAATGGAAAAAACTGTTAGGACAAGTGAATGATCTTGTGTATCAGGGAAGAATGTTTTGTAATAATGGAAGGATGGATGGTGAAATCGACAGACGGGTGAATGCATCTCGGAGCGTGGTTGGATGTATGTGGACTATTGCAAGGAATGTAGTAGTATCAAAAGAGGTAAAGATGGAAATATTAATATTGTTATTATTATCATCACCACCAACGCATCTTACTACCTTTTCGGCTTATACGGTATGTCTATGTACTGATTAAACTAGTGGTTTAAGTATTAGGAAGGTTTAATTGAGAGGAAGTGCAGAAGAAGGAGAAGGAAATCCATTTAGGAAAAAACCACCTTCAATGCACCCAACCGGGATTGAACCCTGATCTCCCCGTCTTCGGCAGTCTAGTCCAACAGGCAATATATAAAGGTTTTTAACCCCAACTTTGTTTTATGAATAAGAATCATGGGTTTGTCAGAAGAAACACACGAGCAAGGTGAATGCAGTTGGAATGAGATATTTAAGAAATGTTTGAGGGAAAACTCGTGTGGACAGAGTCAGTAATGAATGGGTACCGAAGGAGTGCAGTTTGAAAGGGAATCCAAATCATCAATGTGAAAGAAGCGTCTTACTTTGGTTTTGGGTATGTTGAGAGGATGAGTATGGATCGAGTGACAAAACAAATATATGAAGGTAGAGTGTGTGGATCAAAAGCAAAGGGCCAGGCCATGTAAGACAAAGCTAAATGTTGTAGACAAATATGTGAAATAGAGAAAAATAAGAGTTTTAAGACTAAAAGAGGATGTATGACTCTGTATGGATGTTGTTGAAGCGAAGGAAGTATGCAAGGGAAGGGAAGTGTGGAGAAAGTTAGTGAGGATGGGTTAAGTAGGGAGTTGTTGTTTTTGTGCTAAATGCACAGTTTCTCGCATACCTCATAAGGGAACGGCATTATTAGGTATGTATGTATAAATTGTTTCTTCTAATAATCCTAATTTATCGGGACTATAAGTGAATAATTACTCTGAGCACAGGATGAATCCTGAATAGCTTAGAGATAGAGCATTGGCATGCTAAACCAAGATTCCGAGTTTGATTCTCGTGTCCAGTTGTCTTTTTGCAACTAATTGAAATAAAGGGCCGGTTTCATAGTCAGATTTAGTACGCCTCAAGTGCGGTGCTATACTAAATACAAGACGTCACCTACCCGAAATTGAATGGAATGGGCCAGTTTCATATGCGAAACTGGCCCATTCCATTTTGTTCTAGGTAGGTGTCGTCCTGTATTTAGTATCGACTCACACTTTAGGCGTTCTAAATCTGACTATGAAACTGGCCCAAAGTAATCTAAGGCCTTCTCTAGTGGCAGTGTAGTCGGTCAAGGTACGACTGCTACCTTTCAGGGTTAATGGGGCTCACCTATATTGGTTAATTTTTAAATAACTATTGTTTTGTATGATTTAGGTCCTGTGCACGGTTACTTCAACAATATTCACAACTGTAATGAGCGGGGAACACCCCCCAAGTAGTTATGTCAAAGAACCAGCGCTCACGTTCTCATTGAGATACTATAATATATCAACAGTTCCTTACTCTGTGATGACAGGAGTTCCCGGTCTGTTGGTCAGCACGTATCGACACCTTGTAGGGTTCGAACCAATCCCACCAGGGGAGTCCGTCTCCTCTCTCGTTCTTGACATTGGTAAAGAAAACATAAAAGAATATATGAATAATATTGTCGTTGGAGCAGAATTCAACACTAGCAAGACAAGAGATATTGTTGTTGTGAACGCCATGTACGGTTCCACTGTACACCACGCAGCGCCTTTATCCCTCAACGTCATCAACAACGCTTTGGTCAAGTATTTGATGGCGTCTGATGAATACTCAATAACTACTACCAATCATCCACTACCAGACCTTCAGGTGAGGAAGATGGTTATAGTCCGAAACCTTAGCTCGGTCGGTAGAATGTCTCTACTGAGTTAAGGGTCCTGGGTTGGATTCCTGGCATGGCAGAAAAATTTATCATTGGTGAAATGTGGGTTAACCCTTTCACATTGGTGAATTAATGGTCAGGGGTTGGGTGTTGTGTCTCTTCTAGATTTAAGTTAGAAGTCATGTGCTGATACTCATTAATGACTTATCTCTGGAATTAAAATCATTCATACCCCAAGATTTGCCTTTCATATATATTTAATTGTATATCGTTGCTTACTTCCATCTCGATTCAATTGAAAGGTAAAATATATTTGTACTGTTGGCAGCAAATAGCCATGACCGAGTCGCTTGTGGCTGTGATATCAATGATAGCTTTTATTAGCCAATAATATCCACACATCCATCACAGACGTTGCCTTAAACTATGAGTGAGGAATTACCCTGAGCATGGGACGATCCCTGGATAGCTCAGTAGTTAGAGCATTTGCACACTGAGCTAAAGGTCCTGGGTTTGATTCTTGTGTCAAGGTGTCATTTTTCAAATTATCCTAGTAACACTTTATAGTTGAAAAAAAACAACCTAAAAAGTGCAGATAGAAATAAAAAAAACACCTAAATGTAACATCCATGATTGATTTACTCACGAGTATAAGAACACACAAGTCATGCTGAGTACATTTACACTTTGCTGATAGTAAATGGTAACTGCAATTAATGGATAATGGTCACAAATGAAAAAATCACCCAAGTCTCATTATTGCTGTTTTATTTAAATGCCATAACTTTAAATTTTCTGTGCTTTGAGAGATAAGAAACTAGGTTTTGAAAATCATTTCTTTAAGATCGATTCTCAAGGTGTCGGAAATCATGATCATTGATTCTTGATTATTTCATCACCAGTAATTTAAGGATAGAAGAATTGAGGTTAACTTTCCTTAATATAAATTTATGTTTATTTTAAGGCTTGCAATGGTAATTATTTACCACCTTATTGTTTTTTTTTAGACATTTTATGTTTCATTTATCTCAACATGCCCTCTGCTTTCCTTGTTGATCAGTTAAGGATCTATTTATCATTTATCACCTAAATAAATATGTAACTTAAATTAAATAGTCCACTGTTCTAAAACTTTGTTATGCCTACTTATCGGAAAGCTATAGATTGAGTAATCTAGACCCTATAATTTATTTTATTAATATCATTGAGATAGCTATGGAAAGTTTTTTTTATGTGCTAGGCTTTAAAATAACTTACTATCATGAACACCTTAGCAAACCTTAACTTTACTTTTTGGGAAAATCCACTCTCACTCCCTTCTTTACCCCCCACAACATGAAAAAAAGAGTTGGCCTAATTTAAACTATAGTAATTGAGTTACACAAATTCTTAAATAAGTATTTTCAGTACTTCAAACTTATGACTAATAATGCCATCTATCAAGCACCACTTTAAACATAGGCCTAATAGATGGTGTTCCTAATGAGCTTACATACCACTGATAGTGCTATCGCCATTTTATTAATTTCCAACGATATAAAATTAAAGAAATTTTAATAAGCATAACCTGTTTTAACTTAAATTATCCTTTGAAACAAACATTATACGTCGTCGACTGTTTCCAGCCCATGGCCGGGTCAGAGTTTAGTAAAGTGCCTCCATCTTCCTCTTTCATTCTACCACTCTTCCTCTTTTATTTGCTTTCATTCCTATCATCTCACTTGTACACTTGCTGCTATCTGATCCTCCATTCTCTTTCTTGGTATACCTTGCAGTATTATTCCTATATGCGTCATCTTCATCATTCTACTCGATATCCTTATTTTTCCATCCTCACTCTATGTCCAAATAATCTCACCCTTGCTTCCTGTACCCACTGTACCTCAAATCTTGGCCAGATAACTTCATTCCTAGTTCTGTTTCTCCACATGACAGCTAACACGCTCCTCACAAACTTCATTCCCATTTCCTCCACTTTCCTAGTCTCTCTTACATTCAATGTCCATGCTTCTGCTGCATATGTGACATTGGGTGCAAAGTGTGCATTATATAGTACTTCCTGACGTAGGACACTTCTTTTTTCCACAGTAGGTCTCTTATGCACCTGGAGAACATCTCCCCCTGCTGCCCTCTTATTAGAGCTTTTATATTCCCCTCCCCCCACCCCATTTGCCACAATCACACTTCCAAGATATTAATTCATGCTGCATACATTTATCAGCTCTACTCCAGCCGAGCCTGTGTCCCGGGTTCGATTCTCGGGTGGTACCTTGGGTATTTTTTCCCTCGAGGGGAATGATCCCAAAAGTCACCAGGGTTTGGTTAATTAGGCTGAAGTTAGGTTAAGACTTACACCGGCTACACAACTTTATAATAACTATCATCATATCAGCTCATTGTGATGTTTGGACAACCTCCTATAGTGGACCCTGGATGTAATGTCCCACCCAGTCATGTATACCATATGATAAAAAAAAAAGCTCTATTCCATTACTCGATCCAGCTTTATAGCTTTTCGAGGTTTTATCTTATTCCTTGTCACTGCCAGGTAGTGTAATATGTAGAGCCCCGTAAAAATTGTTTTATTTTTAGTTAAATTTCGTTTTTTAAATCTCACTTTTCGGTGCTATTTCTTGTTTATTCAAAATTACATGTTATCTGAGGTGTTTGAGTATTGTTTACATACTGAGACAATGTATACAAAATTAAAATTTATTATTGAAACCTAATATATTTGCTTTAAAATTCTCTGTCAAGTTTGTCTGCATATTTCACAATTTTGTAGCCTAAAGTTAGCTTACACTACAACAAAATACTAATCAAATTACAGCAGAGTCAAAATTTCTGTCTAATTTCTTTTTTATTTCGTGTTTATTCAAAGGATTTTTTTTTTTTTTTTTTTTTTGTAAAAGCAGTGTTATTTCGTTTTACAAGAGGATCTCGTGTAACAAGACAATTTCTCTTTATTTCGCTTTTCAAAAACATTGTAAATCATGTCTAAAAACTATTAAAGGAAAAAGTACTTGATTCCATCTTTGTATGGCACTTTTCGCTTTATCGCATCTCACCATTTTTACAGGGCTCTAGTAATATGTTGTCAAACACAATTAAAAATAGAGCAAATCAATGGATTATTAATTTATCTATATTTTAATAAGTTACTTAGTTTATAAACTCACTGACCAGAGTTTCATTTTTCCACCAACAGCTCCCGGATCTATCATCGACGACCGATATAAGAACAACCATCTACTGGTCTTTACTCGTACCTCTGGGCCTGTTCTTCTTCTTGGGGTTTGTCATAGCATTCCCCCTGGAGGAGAAGGTAAACAAGATGAAACAATTGCAGATAATGGCTGGGGTCTCTCCGTTCTATTATTGGCTCATCTGTTTCCTCGTGGACTACTTTATCTACCTGCTGGCTTCTGTTCTCATGGTTGTGTCTATCTACGTCTGCGATACCCTCAACATTTACAAACAAAGTGTTGAGTTAGGTTAGTATTGAAATATAGAGTGGTTTTTATAAACTTTTTCCTGTACCCAAAAAAAAAAAAAAAAAATGTATGAATTCAGACTTGTCTACCATTTTTTGTATTCCTTGAATTGAAAAATGACACATGAGCACAAGAATCAAACCCGGAACCTTTGACTTAGTACGCCAATGCTCTAACCACATAAAGAATTCAATTACAGTGGAACCTGTATAATTCGAACTTGAAGGGACCAGGAAAAAATTTGAATCATCCAAAAATTTGAATCATCCAAAAATTTGAATTAAATAAGTTTCTTAAAAGGAATTCCCTTTTTCCCTTTTCCACTTCCTTTATCACCGCTACTCTTTCTGCCAAGGTTAATGATTTATAAGACTGTGGGTTGGACAGTGACATCACGATACACACACACACACACACACAAACACACACAAACAAACACTACTGTACAGTTTGTACTAAACAAAACAACTACTAAACAAAACGAAATAAACTCGTACGTCACAAGAATGTTGCTACGACCAATCACTAAGAACAGCGCACGTAACTGCTCGAGAGGCAACATCACCTCCCTTGTTTCCAAAAATAGTACATCATGGCTAAGCAAATAGAAGTAGGAAAACAATACTGCACATTACATTATAACTTACAAAAAGTTTGAATTAACCAAAACAAAATTCAAACCATCCACGATTTTTTTTAAACATTGTTTTAATACAAAATTCACAGGACCGGGTGAAAAATTCAAATTAAAGACAAGTTTGAATTAGTCAGGTTCTACTGTAGTTGAAGGTGGCTGTTTTATCTGATAGCTTGTGATCTTAATTGATCACACATTTGTTGCTGACAATTTACACACATCCACCACAAACTCTACTTAATAATATATATTTGGAAGAAGGTGAATAGAAAACATATAAAAGGGAACGAACACAATATGGCTCCCACAATGAAAATAACAACCCAGTCCACACTTTACACTGCTGTCACTGGACTTTAAGAAAATCGATCTTTACCGCCCAATCCCTCAACCTAGGTTTCATCCTATCGGAACTCATCAGGGAGGGAGTGTGAAATGCACAACGCAACTTCCTTGAAGAGGAAACCATAAAACACCAAAGGTAGATAAAGGAAATTGGTAAAGAATGATAGGACACATAAAAGTAATAACATTAAAGACAAGGACATTGTATGTGAATATATAATATGTAATGTAAGTTGTGTTACATTTTGTGTGTTGATTTAGTTTAGTTTTGTTCTAGGTGTGTTTTTCTTGATGATAGTCCTGTATGGACTGAGCGGTATCCCTTACGCTTACATCTTTACCTACTTTAAGAAAAGCGCTACAGATGGATTTTGTCACTACATATTTTCAAGTGTGTTGATTGGTAAGAGTTTTTATAATACCTCATTAATACTAGGGATGCACCCTCGAATCCTTAAATCCCTCAAATTATTAAGGATATTCGAGGATTTTAGACTCAAATCCTCAACAAGTTTTTAAATTTTCAAGTGAAATTTGTTTTATAGCGCTAACACTGCTTAATGATGGTTCAGAACTATTTATAATAATAGTACAAACATAACAACCAGGCCCCAGACCAGTAATTTAACACTTAACTGAATGTATGAATTTTATAGTAAATGGATTATAAGAAAGAATACTAACATTTAGTTACTGTTTCTATTTTTTATTATATTTATATTTTCTTGTATGTTCATAAATTTTCCCAAGATTCGAAGGTTGATTGGATATTTGGATTCTTAAAATAGTGTATTTGGCCCAACTCTAATTAATATGGTATTCAAAGTGGATATATTAAAAAATTTGGAAAGACTAACCTTTGAAAGCTAATAAAGTTCAAAGGTTTATTTGTTTTACTTTAACATTAAAATTCTTTCAAATGTGATACTAATGATCTAAACCCCATCGGTAGATCCGCAGACAAAGTTGTCAAGCTCGTTTAGTCTGATTTGCCAGTGATGTTGAGATTGAGTCTACTGAGGGTGTTTTTTCATAAACGGTTTTGCTTGTAAAATGAATAAAATGGAGAGTTTGTTTGTCTGTCGTGAGCATTGCTAGATACATACCACACGAAAAGGGCGGACATTTAAAAACTAGTAACCCCTGCGCAAGGACATGTCCACCTCGAAGCTGTAATTTTAAATTTTTGATTAGATTTTTTCAAATGTATTAAAAACTGAGTCAGAAAAAATAAAATAAAGAGATTCCCCCGCCCTCCCCCCTCCCTTGTCTGTTTGAAGCAGAGAAAATCTACTTTTGCTAGTTTCTAATAATGCTAAAACAACTACACACAACTTCTTTAATAAACATTATTTAAATGTATTTTAAAAGAGAGACTTTGTCGGTGACCTGGGGGTCCGGGGTTCAAACCTCGGTCCCGGCACAGATTTATCTGATTGCCAAACCTTTCCTTCATCTCTGACAAGACGTGTATTAATCACAACTTGTGAATGTGAGGAATGACAGGCCTCCACCGTGGTTCGGATTCCACGTTAAACTGTAGGTCCTCCATTTCATCTCACAATCACCCTACCATTACACATTAGCGTAAGTGCATATAACCCTAACGGGTAGTAAGACGCGGTGCTAATAATAATAATAATAATAAAAGAGAGACTTTACCCTCCAAACCAAGAGAGTGGGTTATAATGAAATGAAGCTAAGATATGTACTGTTTACTGATATTGCATATTGTAAACACACCTAATTTTATCCAAGGAGTTAGATGTTTTTTGACATTACAAACTATCAACATTTTTAACTCCAAATATTTCAAAACTGATAATAGCTTATATTTTCTCAAAGAAACACGCAGTTTCAAATTATACTGAATTTTGGAGTACCCGTATTTGATTTATTGAGTTTCTACTATGTAGTTATAGAGTTTTATATTAGTTCCACAAATATTTCTCCATTGTGTGTAATGGTATTTTGTTCCCCAGGTGTGACAATATTATATTGTTCGTTTGTCTACAAACTACTCGGATGGATGAAGTATTTGCTCTGGTTCCTCCCTCACATCTGTCTGTCTCGAGGTTTGAACATGTTCTCGGCACAAGTTGTGAAGAACATCAGATGTAGACAACTGAAGGACGACAAAACATTTGTGTGCACCTTAGACCCTTCTCACTTGTGCTGCAGTAAGTCACAACCAGCTCTCAAATTATATTATACTGTCGTGACGACTCTCTGTCAGGGTTCCTGGAGGAGCTAAGAGTGGACCTCACACTAAACAACTGCAATAATGGCTAGAGGCTTTATTTAGTTAGTCTATTATCTCAATGATGCATTGGGTACAACAAAGGATCGTCAGAGGTTTCTGTGTTGTGACCCAATACTAGTGTCCAGGTTAGCTATTCTAGGTCAGTGAAATCACTGCTAGTTATATGTTAGTTATCCTAAGTCAGTGAAATGACTGTTAGTTACATGTTAGCTATCCTAGGTCAGTCAAATGACTGATAGTTATATATTAACTATCCTAGGTCAGTGAAATCACTGCTAGTTACATGTTAGCTATCCTAGGTCAGTGAAATGACTGCTAGTTACATGTTAACTATCCTAGGTAAATGAAATGACTGCTAGTTACATGTTAACTATCCTAGGTCAGTGAAATGACTGCTAGTTACATGTTAACTATCCTAGGTCAGTGAAATGACTGTAGTTACATATTAACTATCCTAGGTCAGTGAAATGACTTGTATTACATGTTAGCTATCCTGGTCAGTGAAATGACTGCTAGTTACATGTTAAGCTATCCTAGGTCAGTGAAATGACTTGTTATTACATGTTAGCTATCCTAGGTCAGTGAAATGCACTGCTAGTTTACATGTTAGCTATCCTAGGTCAATGAAATGACTGTTATTTTACATGTTAGCTTATCCTAGGTCAGTGAAATGACTGTTATTTACATGTTAGCTATCCTAGGTCAGTAAATGACTGCTATTTACATGTTAGCTATCCTAGGTCAGTGAAATGCACTGCTAGTTACATGTTAGCTATCCTAGGTCAGTCAAATGACTGTAGTTATATATTAACTATCCTAGGTCAGTGAAATCACTGCTAGTTACATGTTAGCTATCCTAGGTCAGTGAAATGACAGCTAGTTACATGTTACTATCCTAGGTCAGTGAAATGACTGTTAGTTACATGTTAGCTATCCTAGGTATGTGAAATGACATGCATAGTTACATGATAACTATCCTAGGTCAGTGAAATGACTGTTAGTTACATGTTAGCTATCCTAGGTTGAAATGACTGATAGTTATATATTAATTCCTAGGTCATGAAATGACTGCTAGTTACATGATTAACTATCCTAGTCAGTGAAATGACTGCTATTATATTTAGACTATCCTAGGTCAGTGAAATGACTTGTAGTTACATATTAGCTATCCTAGGTCAGTGAAATGACTGCTAGTTACATGTTAACTATCCTAGGTCAGTGAAATGACTTGTAGTTACATGTTAGCTATCCTAGGTCATTGAAATCAACTGCTAGTTACATGTTAACTATCCTAGGTCAGTGAATGACTGCTAGTTACATGTCTATCAGGTCAGTGAAATAACTGCTAGTTACATATTAGCTATCCTAGGTCGTGAAATGACTGTGTTACAATGTAGCTACCTAGGTTATTGAATGACTGCTAGTTACATATTAACTATCCTAGGTCAGTGAAATGACTGTTAGTTACATATTAGCTATCCTAGGTCAGTCAAATGACTGATAGTTATATATTAACTACCCTAGGTCAGTGAAATCACTGCTAGTTACATGTTAGCTATCCTAGGTCAGTGAAATGACTGCTAGTTACATGTTAGCTATCCTAGGTCAGTGAAATGACTGCTAGTTACATGTTAGCTATCCTAGGTCAGTGAAATGACTGCTAGTTACATGTTAACTATCCCAGGTCAGTGAAATCACTGCTAGTTACATGTTAGCTATCCTAGGTTATTGAAATGACTGTTAGTTACATGTTAGCTATCCTAAGTTATTGAAATGACTGCTAGTTACATATTAGCTATCATAGGCCTGTGAAATGACTGCTAGTTATATATTAGCTATCCTAGGTCAGTGAAATGACTGCTAGTTACATATTAGCTATCCTAGGTCAGTCAAATGACTGATAGTTATATATTAACTATCCTAGGTCAGTGAAATCACTGCTAGTTACATGTTAGCAATCCTAGGTCAGTGAATTGACTGCTAGTTACATGTTAACTATCCTAGGTCAGTGAAATGACTGCTAGTTACATGTTAACTATCCTAGGTCAGTGAAATGACTGCTAGTTACATGTTAACTATCCTAGGTCAGTGAAATTACTGCTAGTTACATGTTAGCTATCTTAGGTTATTGAAATGACTGATAGTTACATATTAACTATCCTAGGTCAGTGAAATGACTGTTAGTTACATATTAGCTATCCTAGGTCAGTCAAATGACTGATAGTTATATATTAACTACCCTAGGTCAGTGAAATCACTGCTAGTTACATGTTAGCAATCCTAGGTCAGTGAATTGACTGATAGTTACATGTTAGCTATACTAGGTCAGTGAAATGACTGGGAGCTACATGTTAACCATCCTATGTCAGTGAAATGATTTCTAGCTACATGATAGCTATCCTGTATAGCAAGTTCTTAAACTTATTTTATTTGTCAGCTCTTTACATAAGACAAAATAATTTGCGACCGTAGGCATTAATGTTTGAGTCTGTTTATTATATTCTAGTGTCTGTTTTTGAATAATTTTAGATCAAAAGAGAAATAATGTGTTTATTGCAAAAAATGCATAAATGCTGTTATATTTAATATTGTTAGTTATAAAAATGATTGTTAAAATTGTGTAGGGTGTCGTCTCTTTATGCATTAAACCAAACAAATATAAATGAATAGTTGTAGTATTTTATAATTTTATTAGTTCTATAATTAATATTTAATATACTCATGTTTCTCATGGTCTTCTGTGAACCTAGGAATCTTTTTTGTGACCATAGTTTAAGTAAGAGCTTCCTAGAACATCGAAATGACAGAGAGATTGTGTTCTCAACTAAGTACACTGTTTTGGAATGTATTTGTTCTTACTCATATCTTTTAATCATGCTATTGAGAAAGAACTGTTTGTTCGTTGTTTAATTTGTAATTTATTTTTATTTGGCACTGCGTCTTACTACCCATTCGGGTAATACGCCTAAGTACTAATTTTGCTAATGGGTTAGGAATTGGGAAGGTTTAATTTAGAGGAAGTGAACCCGCATTTGTGTGGAGGGAGAGGGGAAATCCATTTGGGAAAAACCAGCCCCAGTTCACCCGACCATGATTCAAACCTCGATCTCCCCACCCTAGGCAGTCTATCTCAACACGAATCTAGCGCGTTAGCCAACTACGCCACCAAGGCGGGTTTAAATTCGTAATCCAACTATACAAAGGGCCCCAAACAAAAAACAAAAAATGCATAACGTAATTAGGTACTAATATTTTATTCTCTTACTTTAGAATCCAATTTTGATGACTCCAGCTCAAAACGACACTTTGCCTACCTTGACTTCCCTCACGAGAACAACGAGAACGGCATCGGATTGGAGGTGTTGTTTTTGGCCCTGAACTCTGTGCTGTATGTTGTTATTATCATGTTGGCCGAGTACGGAGTGATCCACAAAATCAGGAAGTTCTTCCGGAAAAGTCAACTTTCTAATATAAAGTGTGATCGTGAGATGGATGAGGATGTTGTCAAGGAGCAGATAAGAGTGAAGAAACATATCCACGGTAAGTATCCATTAGAGTTGGGTCTAATCCACCATTTTAACAAATCCCAATATCGAATCTGAATCTCCAATTTACCTCCGAATCTTGGGAAAAAATTATGATCTCAAGAAGTAATATAGATGCTACTTAGAATAAGTGAAAATACAATAGTAACTAAATGTTAACATTCTTTCTTATAATACATTTTTGTAACATTCTTGAATTTCCTTTAGTGTTAAATTACTGGTCTGGGGTCTGGTTGTTAAGTTTATCCTATAATTATAATTGGTTCCGAACCACCGATAAGCAATATTAGAGCTCTAAAACAAATACATTTGAATTTAAAAAAAAAGTATTTGAGTATCGAATCTGAAATTTTCTCGAATTCTTGAATCTCGAATATTCTTAAAAATTTGAAGGTCTCATCGCTAGAAACAATAAATTGACTTGATTTGCTTGTATCGTGAGCATCTATTAACCTATACAACTTGTAGAGATATCATTCTGAAAATTGAAAAATGACACCTGGACACGGGAATCGAACCCGTTTACACTTAATAAACTTGTAGAGAGTTTAGCTTAGTAACATTACATGTCTGTATATCCACTTAAAATGCTGGGAGTTTAGCGAAGTTAAATGAAATGTCTGTATTTACTTATTTACATTGATGCAGACGCACAAGTCTAATGTCAATCATGAATCCACACAAGTATTCATATCATCCACTCCTTATCCTCGGTCAAGGACATCCTGACATATCAAACAAACTCATACATTTAATACACCAGGGGGGGTTGACAGTAGTACTTTATTTAGGCAAAAATTTCCAATTTTCATCATTTCTCCGGAACTATTTGAGATACGAAATAACTTATCATTGTAAAGTTGTAGTACTACTAAAGAAAAAATCTTTTAGTTGAAATATATTTTTATAAAACAATAATTTCTTAGTTATAAGTGATATATTTATATATTTTTTAATTCAGGTCTTTGAAAATGAATTTGATTCTTACGCTCTTTGGTGGACAAAGATATTTCTCTTTTCTCAATTTTTCTGTCAGTGTTCCTAGTTCCTAATGCCATAGAGTAAGTAATTAACAGTGTATATTATTTCATTTATGATCTTTGGTGTAGTGTTTCTACAACAATATATAGACCTATTATTTAGTTTCACAAATTTTATGAGTTTTTAGTAAATATCTATTTTAAGATAAAACCGGGAGAAAATCTGTGCGGTACATTGTACCATTTATTTTAATGTTAATGTAAAGGTTGATTAATATATATAAAAAGGTGGACCTAGCTTTATCTTTAAAATACAAGATATTCACTTTCACAAACAACTGTCGCCCATATAATTTCCTTACTACCTCTGACTCAAGTTAATTTCTCTATTAACTCTACCAAACAACTGGCTTTTGTTCTGATTATATTTATCTATTTATTAAGTAATTATGATTATAGATTATAATTATAGGTTATAATTTTAGACTTAACCCATCAAATCTGAATCTAGAATGAATTCCTTGATTATAAGAAAGAATGTTAACATTTATTTACTGTTTCTATTATTATATTATATTTATATATCCTATTATGTTCATAATATTTTCCAAGACTCAGATTCAGATTCAGATTTGAAGGTAAATTGGGATCCTTGATTTGTATTCGACCCAATTCTAATTTCAACCCTTATCAGTGGTCACATGGTTTAACACATGACACTTGTTGTAGAACAAATTGCTAGTGACGAAGAGGTAGGGGCTATAATCCCCTTCGGGTGAACTGGGGAATGTTTTACCTAAATGGTTTTCCACTATCCCTCTACGCAAATGCTGGTACTAAAAATTGTACCTTACCCATCCCTATTTAACTAACTAAATTAATGTATGTGTCTAACCTGAACCATTACTAAGACGCGGTGAAAATGTTTTACAGAAACCCAGAAGCAAGGCACCAATCACGACATTTTCCTGGTGGATAAACTGGTCAAGATGTACCAAAGCTTCGTCGCTGTGAACGGCATCAGTTTCGGAGTAAAGCCCGGGGAGTGTTTCGGACTTCTGGGAGTGAACGGTGCAGGAAAGACCACCACTTTCAGGATGCTGACAGGGGATGAGGTGCCTTCTGACGGAGACGCAGTGGTCCAGCGGTACGGTCTCAGGAAACACACCAGGAAGGTCTGACATTATTATCAGAGATAACGTCATGGGAGATGATATTTTATGTTGTTACTTTTTGTTGGAATAGAAACAAGTGGTGTTGAGTGTTCCACAGTCCCTCCTGATGAGTTTCGATAGAATGAAACCTAGGTCGGGGAACTGGGCAGTAATGATAGACTTTCTTCAAGAGGAAGCCATTACCTCTTTGTCCAATGTCACCAGTGGAAAGTGTGACTTGTATAATTCTTTTCATTATAAAAGCCGTATTGTATTCTATTCCTCTTTCCTGTTCTTCTTTCATTTGCAACAAAATAGACCTCAAAAAAGGTGAATATAAGTTTTTTTTCAAAGAGATGGTTTCTTTACTTTCTCAAACCTCTTGAAGAGAGAAAGTATTATGATCATAAAAAAAGTTGAATTCAAGAGTTTGATGAATATCATCGTCTCATGACCCACTGGACCGGAAAAAGTGGTTTTCACAATGCCCTTTGTCAGTGTGGTTTTATCTCGCCATAGAGCTTAAACCTTTTTATAGATTGGGCTTAAATTTAATACTCCGAGTTTTCATAAGAGTAGTTTAGTTAAAGATGAAAAGAAGAAAAGAAAATCGATTTATTTGAAACCGTCTCTTAACGATTTTGATTAATATTCGTATCTAGCCATTGTTTTACACTACAAACGCAATGGCTCATCTCAATTCCCCATGGAAATGACATAGAGGATACTTTACATTAGCCGATGTCTCCCATTTTGATTATAGCTCCGTAAGTTTGAGTCACAAAATAACCTATCATTGAAAAGTTATAAGACTATTAAAAATAAAAACCTGCTTCGGTGGCCGCATGGTCTATTGCACTACTCTCGTGTTGGACTAGACTGTCGAAGATGGGGAGAATGGGGTTCGATCCTGGTCGGGTGCACTGAGAGGGCTTTCCCCAAATGGTTTTCCGCTCTACGTCCACACAAATACGGGTGAGCTTCCTCTAAATTAGGTCCTTCCTAATCCCTGAGTGTAATTAGTACATAGGTTTATAACCTGAGCAGGTAGTAAGTAAGATGCAGTGCTAAAATAAACAATTTTATATGAAATGTATTCTTATAAAACCAATATTTTCCAAGTTTTAAGCAAATATAGCTTTTTAAATGGAGTTTTGGTAAATGGGGAGTTGATTGTTTGCTATGCTCTTTGGTGGGCCCATATGTTCCCATTTTCTCAATATGTTTCTGTAACAATATTTATTATTTCATTTCATATATCTTACATAAGTTTAAGTAAATGATTCCATTTTTACGTAAAGGAAGGTGAAAATATATGTGGAGCACAATACCATTTATTTTTGTAGTAATAATATAAAATAAGAGTTTTTTTCTTCGTGTTTGTTATATAAATTTGAAAAGAGATTTTTTTTTTCCGTCGCTTCTCACTACTTTTTTGGGTTATACACATGATGCATATATGTATAATCACGCCGATGGAGTAGGAATGAGCAAGTTAGAGTTGCGAGGAATAATTCATATGCTAAAATGACTTATAATCATAACATTGTTAAAAATGATTTCCTTCGTTTTATTATATCAATATAAATATATTTAGTTAAGAACACAACAATATTTTTACTCTCTCATAAAGATAAAGTATTGTATTCTAGAACATTCACTATCTTGAGATTATTGATGAATTTTGACCTTTATATTCCCCTGGACTCTTAACTCTCTCTCTCTGGCCCTCTGTATATCTGCTAACTCCTCTCTGTCCTCTGATATCTGCTAACTCTCCCTCTCTCTGCCTCTGTATATCTGCTAACTCTCTCTCTGGCCCTCTGTATATCTGCTAACTCTCTCTCTGGCCCTCTGTATATCTGCTAACTCTCTCTCTGGCCCTCTGTATATCTGCTAACTCTCTCTCTGGCCCTCTGTATATCTGCTAACTCTCTCTCTGGCCCTCTGTATATCTGCTAACTCTCTCTCTGGCCCTCTGTATATCTGCTCACACAGCCGAAACAGCTAGACAAATGTTGTTCCAACTTTATATTTCAATGTTTGTTATATGCTCATAATTTAAGACCAAATTGTGATCTTGATTTTAGCCCTAATATTAAAGATAGTTTACTGACAACTTATTTATGAAAATTTTAAATTTTTCAAAAATTATTTAAAATAGGAATGGACCCTAGAATTCTCAAGGATATTTGAAATTTGAGAAAATTTCAGATTTTGATACTTAAATCCTAAGAAAAAAATATATCTAATTTTTCAAGTGAAATTTGTTTTAAAGCAATAATACTGCTTATTGGTTGGGTCAGACCCAATTATAATAATAGGAAGAGCTTAACAACCAGGCCCCAGACCAGTAATTTAACACTTGACTGAATATATGACTGTTATAACGAATGGATTATAAGGAATTAAATATTGAAAGAGGATAGAAGGGCAAATCCTACAACTTACCAGAAAACTGTAGACTCAAAGTTCACAACAAAACACATAATTAGTCATTTTCAGGGTACATCAGTTCCATTCTTCAGCAGAAGAAAGTAAAATACAGATTGGACTTTGGTAGCAAGGCTAGAGGTTGATCATGGTCAATTAGATTCTATTGTTGCCTGTTTAAACTTATGGTAGATGGGTAGAATGTTGTATAAATTATCGGTTGTAATTATTATTATTATATTATATTATTATTATTATTGTTTACATGAATTACTGATGTGGATAGGCTGCTTGGAGAAAAGAAATAGAGAAGTTATCTAAGATTGAACAGTGGGGGTGCCTGGCTTTGGTAATATATTGGTGAGCAAGTTACCACCTACGAACTGGAAGGGCTTGTATAACTCTAGTACTTTAGTTTTAGTCAAAATCTGAATTAAGTTTTTGGTCAATAAGAGCTACTGGTTGGTCAGGGTGGTTGTGGTCAGTATCAAAACTGTGACCGCTCATTTGTTGTTGAGTGTTACCGTGGTGAGGCCAATGTATTCAGCAAGGTAGGAACCTTTGGCCTGATGTTGTTTGTTGCTGTTGTGTCTGGGTCAGGCAATTTACGGTGAACCAGAATGTTGCTAAGATAGGAGCGTTTGAATGTGATTCTTGGAGCACTTGAGAATTTTTTTGTGAGAGGTGATGAGGTTAGGATATTGTAGCTGTGTTAAGGATACATCAGAGTTTGTCTAGTCCTTCATAATACTTGGGATGAGCGTGTGTCATATTCTTGATTTGGCTAGGCTCTGTTTATTTGACTGTGACTAGGGCAGCGTTTCCCAAAGGTGTTCGCGACCCTGGGGTTCCGTGTAAGGTCAAAGGTTTCGAGTTCTGTCTGAGAATTACTAAAGTTTGTAAAAACAGTCAGAACATAGCACGCGCTGTAAGTATATCTAGTATCAAACAGCGCGGCGGTAGCGGTGGGGCGGTGCGCCTGTCGAGACAGCGCATAGTGCTATTATAAGTAAATAGTGAAAAAATTCATTCTTCACATTAATAGTTACTTTTTTTGTACGATAAATGTTTTATAATACTTACAATAATATTCTATTATAATTATTCTTCTTTCATGTCAAACATGAATATTCAAACTACACTACAAGGTACAATCACTTTGTTATTATCAAATGGGTTCCGCCAAAAAGTATGATCAATAGGTTCCGTGGCAAAAAAAAATTGGAACTCTGGTCTAGGCTTAGGGTATCTTCGGCTGTGAAAGCCTTAAAGTTGTTGACATTGGTTTTTAAGGTTTTCTTCCTCAGAACATAAATGTTTGGCTCTATAGCTAGGCTATAGGCTAGAGAGAGTTTTACATAAAGAAATAAAAATTAGATTAATAAAATTTAACCTAGACAAAACCTATATCTATTCAACACAAGCACCTATGTAACTAATATTTTAAAACAAAGTGACCTATTTTCTTAAATTAAGCTATTATATTTAAATATTTTAATACAAAGTTTAACAATTAAAATAAGTTATGTTAATTTCAAAATATCTAAAGTAATAAACTTAGCCTATTAATAACAAATTATCTTATTATATTTTGTATTAATACTATAATATCAAATTTCAGGACTTAGGTCCTAGCTAATAGGTTAGCTAACACAACAATCTTAGGGTTCAAATAGGTTACTTCTTTTCTTGATACACACCTAAAAATTGGAAATCAAATACAATATTATATTATATCATATCATTGCCACAAACATTTTTTAATTATTAATCATAAACGAATACAAAAGTTAAAAAAAAGATTTACGTAAAGTATACACTGCCAAATACACTTTTAAATTCTTTCACAATTCACACGTTTCAAAGTAGGCCTAATTTTAACTCACCAAACTACTGGTACCAGAAAAATAATCACTTTACATTAATTTATTTCGGTCTGATTTTTTTATATAACACAGTACAACACAAATTAAACACGAAAACAAACACCCTTTTAATCTTTTGGCTAACACGTGGTAGGTATTTTAATTTTTTTAACTTATATAAAATCAAGCTAGTAGCTTTAAATATTTTTTAAATTAAGTTTTGGTTATTAGAATAACCGTTTGATAACTTTTTGATCTGAATGTATCTTATTTGTTTAAATTAAATAAACAAAGCCAAGCTTTATAAAAGGTATTCTTCGTTAATAATTAAAAATGGCAACCCAGCAGAGAGTCTTTGTTCAATTGATGACGTCAATACCTCAACGCCAATAGTGCTCACTCGCCGAGTATAAAAAAATAAATAAATTTTATTTGAAACCAATATTTTGTTTGCCTTTTTTTAGAAGGTTAACAAAATAATAATTTGTTTTATGGTTTATAGTGATCGGTTCTAATAAAATAAATGTGGACATATAATACATTTAATTTATAACTATTGCACTGTTGTATCTCATGTTACCACAATGGCGTAAATGTAAATATTACATTACAAGTCCGTATAATTAGTAATATAAAGACAAATTATTGAGTAATCTATAAGGAAATACTACTATGATTGTTCTTATAACATTTTAGATTAAATATATATAACAATTCATTCTAATTAAGCTAATTTCTATAATGTCAAATTTTAGTTACTTATTTTCAATGTTGTTGAATTCTACTGTTCTTCCTATAAAGATTGGACTTTATGTTTCCTGTTGTGTTTTAATTGTTAACTTTGGGACATACAGTCTTCTCATAAGTTTGTAGACCTTGTCCTTTCAACCTTTAGTTTAATATACAACTGTTTGGTGCCATTTTTCATTTGTTTAGATTTTAAGAAAGAATGTTAATATTTAGCTATTACTTGTATTTTCAATTATTATATTGTCTCTTTATGTTTATAATTTTTTTCAAGGTTTGGATTTGGATTTGAGATTCAAAGTTAATTGAAGATTCAGATTTGTAAAATTGTGGATTCGATCCAACTCTACTTTAAACATTTGGTTTCAAAATTAATATCTGATTATCAAAATACTATGAATCAAAAACATAATTTTCAGCATAGTTTACTGAAACAATTTAAAAAAATTGTTTCATTTTATGATACTATATAAATGTGTGATTGAGCATACCATTTTTATTTAATCTGTCGGTATGGTGATTAAAACATTGGATATCAGTTGAATTAAATAAACTGGGAAATATTGACGAAACAATATAATAATGTAGCATATAAATCTGATGCCTAATACACCAGTGAGGTAATTTTAAACTCTAATTTATTATATTTTCAGTATTTATCTCATTTGGGCTACTGTCCACAATCTGATCCCCTCAACGAAAAGTTGACGGGGCAAGAAATGCTCCAGTTGGTCGCTCACTTGCGAGGTATTCCCCGACAATCGGTGCAGAAGGAGGTCACAAAGTGGATAAACTTGTTAGGTAGGTCAACATTGTGTAGACATCTTGCCATAGTAAATATGCATATTCCATCTTTTATGAAATATATTTATACAAGAAATGCTTTTCAAACCTGATTCTATTAGTAATTCATATGTCCACGTACATATTTATAAACATACAGGATAGGGTGTACTTAACATTTGGGACTTACAATAGGTGTGTAACCCGCTCGGTGGCGTAGTTGACTAATGCGCCAGTCGTGTTGAGCTAGACCACCGAGGACGGGGAGATCAAGGTTCGAATCTCGGTCGGGTGAACTTTTTTTTTCCTGAATGGTTTTCCACTCTCCCTCCACGCAAATGCGGGTTCACTTCCTCTAAATTCAACCTTCACAATTCCTAATCCATTATTGTAATTAGTACTTAAGCGTTAAACCCGAGAGGGTAGTAAGACGCGGTGCTAAATAATAATAAAATAATAATAATAGGTGTGTACTCGAACACATAAAAACAGTGAAAAACAAATTTCGATTGAATTATTATTATTATTATTATTATTATTATTATTTTTTTTTTTTTTTTTATTTATTTATTTTTTTTTTTCATGATTTGAGTATCAAATTCAAAATTTTCTCAAATCCTTGAATCTCAAATATTCTTAAAAATTTGAGGAATTCAACAAACAATACTAGACAGAATCTGGTTGTAAACTCATCCAATCCACTGAAATCATGTTTTTTATCACGGTCATTATCTAGTTCAGAACTTGTGAAAGTTTTAGAGTGTGTGTGTCCAATTTATTGATAACTTTCAGAGAAATTCTTTCACTCTACATCTTCATAGCTATTCCACAGTCTAAAGCTACTTACCCGAGTGATAAACGCAAACAGGCACAATAGAGAACTGATATAATTGTGTTTTTAACAGGTTTGTCAGAGTATGAATCTAGCTTGAGCGGGACATTCAGTGGCGGTAATAAGAGGAAGCTAAGCACCGCAATGGCGCTTATTGGAGATCCTCCAATTGTATTTTTGGACGAGCCAACCAGCGGCGTGGATCCTGTGTCAAGGAGGAATCTCTGGGAGGTGCTTGCCAGAATACAGAGCACAGGACAGTCCATTGTTCTCACTTCTCACAGGTCAGAACCTGTTCATGTAGTTACATTGTTCTCACAGGTCAGAACCTGTTCATGTAGTTATATTGTTCTCACAGGTCAGAACCTGTTCATGTAGTTACATTGTTCTCACAGGTCAGAACCTGTTCATGTAGTTACATTATTCTCACAAGACAGAACCTGTTCATGTAGTTACATTGTTATCACAGGACAGAACCTGTTCATGTAGTTACATTATTCTCACAAGTCAGAACCTGTTCATGTAGTTACATTGTTCTCACAGGACAGAACATGTTCATGTAGTTACATTATTCTCACAAGTCAGAACCTGTTCATGTAGTTACATTATTCTCACAAGTCAGAACCTGTTCATGTAGTTATATATATTATCACAGGACAGAACCTGTTCATGTAGTTACATTATTCTCACAAGTCAGAACCTGTTCATGTAGTTACATTATTCTCACAAGTCAGAACCTGTTCATGTAGTTATATATATTATCACAGGTCAGAACATGTTCATGTAGTTACATTATCTCACAGGACAGAACCTGTTCATGTAGTTACATTATTCTCACAGGACAGAACATGTTCATGTAGTTACATTGTTCTCACAGGTCAGAACCTGTTCATGTAGTTACATTATTCTCACAAGACAGAACCTGTTCATGTAGTTACATTGTTATCACTGGACAGAACCTGTTCATGTAGTTACATTGTTATCACAGGACAGAACCTGTTCATGTAGTTACATTATTCTCACAGGACAGAACCTGTTCATGTAGTTACATTATTCTCACAAGTCAGAACATGTTCATGTAGTTACATTATTCTCACAGGACAGAACCTGTTCATGTAGTTATATATATGATCACAGGTCAGAACATGTTCATGTAGTTACATTATTCTCACAAGTCAGAACATGTTCATGTAGTTACATTATTCTCACAGGACAGAACCTGTTCATGTAGTTATATATATGATCACAGGTCAGAACATGTTCATGTAGTTACATTATTCTCACAAGTCAGAACATGTTCATGTATTTACATTGTTCTCACAGGACAAAACCTGTTCATGTAGTTACATTATTCTCACAAGTCAGAACATGTTCATGTAGTTACATTGTTCTCACAGGTTAGAACCTGTTCATGTAGTTACATTGTTATCACAGGACAGAACCTGTTCATGTAGTTACATTATTCTCACAGGACAGAACCTGTTCATGTAGTTACATTATTCTCACAAGTCAGAACATGTTCATGTAGTTACATTATTCTCACAGGACAGAACCTGTTCATGTAGTTATATATATGATCACAGGTCAGAACATGTTCATGTAGTTACATTATTCTCACAAGTCAGAACATGTTCATGTAGTTACATTATTCTCACAGGACAGAACCTGTTCATGTAGTTATATATATGATCACAGGTCAGAACATGTTCATGTAGTTACATTATTCTCACAAGTCAGAACATGTTCATGTAGTTACATTGTTCTCACAGGACAAAACCTGTTCATGTAGTTACATTATTCTCACAAGTCAGAACATGTTCATGTAGTTACATTGTTCTCACAGGTTAGAACATGTTCATGTAGTTACATTATTCTCACAGGACAGAACCTGTTCATGTATTTACATTATTATCACAGGACAGAACCTGTTCATGTAGTTACATTATTCTCACAAGACAGAACCTGTTCATGTAGCTACATTGTTCTCACAGGACAGAACCTGTTCATGTAGTTACATTGTTCTCACAGGTCAGAACCTGTTCATGTATTTACATTATTATCACAGGACAGAACCTGTTCATGTATTTACATTATTATCACAGGACAGAACCTGTTCATGTATTTACATTATCTCACAGGACAGAACATGTTCATGTATTTACATTATGTATACATTATGGACCTGTTTACTATATTTTAAATATATCTTTAAGGAAAACCTCTTTCCTCCACCTTCTTACAAATATTTTATTTACCTCAAAGAGTGAAAAGAGGTTTTTCTCAAACAGTTTATGTTCATATCCATTGAGTTTGTTTTTTATGTTAATTGTTCCTTTTACGTTCATATTTAAATATCCTGTCATTCTTTAGCAATTTCCTTATTTTACATTTTATTATTTGGTAACCTTTCTAGACTGTTGTGTTGCACGTTTCACATGCCCTCCTGATGAGCTTCTATAGAAAGAAACCTAGGTTGAGGGCTTAAACGGTAATGATTTATTCTCTTCAAGAGGCAGCTATTACCTCTTTGTCCAGTGGTAGCAGCGTGAAGTGTGTTATTTTTATTGTAAACCCCATATTGTGCTCAATTCTTTTATTTGTTCCTATCCCTCTTTTCTGAACCCTCTTCTAAATCACATATTATTTATTTAAATAATAAAGAAATAATCTCATTTATAATCTGATTAAATAGGAAGTAACTAATTTGACAGTAAAAGTTACTTATGGTGGGGTGCTAGTGAGCGCGAGTTTAGTGCATTAACTTTGCAGTTTTGATAGCATAAACATTTTTGGCCAAAATAAATGAAATTTTTTCTTCAAAGACTCAATAGTTTAGTTTTCTGCACATGCTAATCTCAAAGTTGTTGAATATCTGTCATGAGCATGGTGGCATTTGGTGACAAACTTTTTAAATAAAGAGAAAATGTTGTCATTAAATTTCAGAACACCCTTAGCAGATATTCAAGAACTGTTGAGATTATCATGTGCAGAAAACTAAGCTCTATGAGTCTATAGAAGAATAGTTTCATTTATTTTGGCCAAAAATATGTTTATGTTTTAAAAACATTCAAAAATATCTATCATAAGCTCACGCTCACTAGCACCCATCTTAATCAATTATCCTATATTTTTACATCAATTCTTATTTATCAACCTTCACTTTTCATAGATAATACTAATAATAAAGTAAAATGTTATCACTGTTTACCACAAAAATTATATTTGTGTATTCTTAATGTTGCTACTTAACAAAATCCTACTGTAGCAATCCTAATTGTATTTTAAACCAAGTCATCATATATCAACTGTTTCTCACCTTTGACTGAGTCACTTTAGTAAAATGCCTCCATCTTCTTCCGTTCTTTTAACTTAACTTCAAGGTCACTTCTCTTCTCCACAGCAGGTCTCTGACACACTTATAGAACAACTCTCCCTGCTGTCCTCTTCTCATTAGATTCTCTATACGCATTTACAACCTCAAAATTTCAAATCTAAATAGACCCCAAATTAGGATTTGATGGAATTTTAATCAGAAATATGATGAAAGTCAAACATTTAAATAGTTTAACTTTTTAAATACATTATCATAGATCCATTATTTGACTTTGCCTAAAATTGTGACTTTCGTAATATTTAAAGTCTAGTCATTATTTAGACACAGTTTATAGGACTTTTTTTTATTGGACTCACTTGATTTTTATATATATATATATATATACCATACACTTTTCCGCCAATCAAAGTGTCTGCCATTATTAATGTTGAATATAAAACACCACTTGCTGTTACCACACAAAAAGTCAGCCTTGCTGATCTCATATTTTTGAATTTATTTCTTTTACCCCTTTATACCCCTACCGCAACTTTATCCACCACCGGAAGCCAGGAAGACTTCCGTATCAATTATCAGCGATGTTAAACGAGTATAATAACATATAACGTATTTTCTTACTGAAATGATGCAACTATTTGTCGCTGGCTCTCCGTCTACTGGTTCAACATTTTTAGCTAAACAAATTTTAAGATCTTGATTGATGAAATGTGTAAGAGTTTATGCAACTGTGCAGATATTGTAAATTTTGTTTATTTGTTTTTCTTAAAATAGCCGCTAGTTGATATTTTTTTTCTCCTCCCATGATGACACAATTTAATATTATTCTTGTTTAATAGCATGGAAGAATGTGAGGCCTTGTGTAACCGTGTGGCCATAATGGTTAACGGTCAATTTATGTGCATGGGTGGTAACCAGTACCTCAAAAGGAAATTTGGACAAGGATTCACCCTCATGGTCAAGTTGGGGTGCATTGAAACTGCCAAAGAATTGATGGAACTTAAAGATACGATAAAAATGACGTTTAGACCAAACTGCGAATTGAAAGACGAGCATAAGGTAAGATGATTTCACAGCTTTCCTCAGCTAAATTTAATAAATGCTGTTCAATTTTATTAGTTAGTAAAGACGAGTATAATATATGTTCTCCTACGTTTTGTTATTATCATCATAACTGCTTTAAGCTTGTGGCCAGGCTCTTCTCCTCTCACTCACACAGTTGCCGTTACGTTACTTCCATCTCTTTCTTGTTTTACCTAACAGTCCTTTACCTCCAAACTTCAGCGCCATAAGCTTCCTTGGAATCCTCTCCCTTTTCTTACGTGTTAATACTATCTCATGTAGTCCAACTCTTACCTGAAAATCCTCATTCCTAGTCCTGTTTCTCCTGGTGACTTCATTCTCATGGCCTCCACAATCCTAGTCTCTCTTACATCTAACTTACATCCATTGACCATATTTCTGTTACGTGTAAGTCAGAAATATGGCTACAAAGTACTTTTCCTTTCCATAGAGGACACTTTATTTTCTATGTAGGCCTACCTATAGTGATATTGATGAAAATTTGCAACATACTACACTCTGTATATATAAATATTTGTAATTGCTTCTTAGAAGCTGTTGGAGCTATATGCATAAAATAATAACGTTGGTGAAGTATGGATAAGCCAGTAAATTATCACGCACAGCTTAATATGTTACACAAGACAAAATGGAGGCTAATTCTACCACATTGAAGGGATTTATTTTTTTTGTTCAAATAAGATTTTTTTCATATTTAGTAGGGGGGACTCTGGATCCCGAGCCTGGGGAAAGGAAAGGTCCGGGAATTTATAAATTCCTGTAGTTCAGACGGGGTTGACCCTTAAAGTTCCTGAAAAGTTTGGGGCAGGAAACAAAACGTAGTGCCCCCCCCAAACAGAACATGAGTCACAAATAAAGAGCGAGCGCTAGAGTTCTAGCAGTTACTGTTAATCTCGTTTGTAGACAGTCTTCTTCTTTGTTATTTAGCAAACTTGGTGGCTGGGATGGGGAGGGGGTTATTCTACCTCTTGTAGAGATACAAACAAGTTGGGGAGTCACATGACTTATTGTGCTCTGTCTATCAACAGTTATTATGTTTAGAAAGTGAAAGAGCTTGAAAGATTTATAGAAGGACAGATATATATTCTTCTATCTTTTGGGGTGTGGAAATGAGAGGAAGGGGGGAAGGAAGTAGCTTGAGGGGTCAGCATGTCTGTTGTTGGCGAGCTAGACAGGGAATAGAGTGTAAGGGGTGTTAAACCTAGAGAGAACATTTAAGGGGGTTTAATAAACCTAAGTAACCTTTAAGAGGTTTCAAAACTATATATTTTGCAGTTTCATACTTAAAGCACTACTCAGAGGTGCCAAACATTTTGTTTTGTAGTATTTTTTGCACTGTGCAGATAATTAAATATAAAATACCATTTTCAAAAATAAATTAACTAATAAAAATAATTCCCATAAAAAACTGTAATAAAATTAACTATTTGATTTGTATTATTTCATATTTGATATTAATTCAAAATTTTTGTATTTGATTTGATAAAAACTGCTATTCACACACCTCTATTTAATTATGATGTTATTTTTTATTATTTTTACTACCTTTAGTGATAAATAAAATGATAGAATATTAGGAAAATGATAGAGCACAAATAAAAGTAACAACACTGACACACATTTACACACACTTCAATATTTCGATGCTAATTACTACTACTTCCTGAGGAAGATGCTACAATAGCATCGAAATATCGAAGTGTGTGTAAATATGTGTCAGTGTTGTTACTTTTATTTGTGCTCTATCATTTTCCTAATATTCTATCATTTTATTTATCACTAAATGTTTTTGTTCAATGCACTTTTTTCACACATAATATTTTACTACTTCTAGCAATGTTTTTTTAGCACCTGCGTCTTTTCAACCATTCCAGTTATATGCCTATGTACTAATTACTTTAGTATGTTAGGAATGAGTAAGATTGAATTTAGAAGAGGTGTGCCCACATTTGCGTGGATAGTGGGAAACCATTTAGGGAAAACCACCCTTAGCACACCTGACCGGGATCGAACTTTGATCTCCCTGTCATCGGCAGTCTAGTCTATTGCGAGAGTGGTGCCCTAAACCATGCGGCCACCGAAACGGGCTTTAATAATTTTATAACTTTTACAAGTCTTTATCATATTAGTTTAAAAATCAATATGTTTTTAATATAAAATTATTCTAAAGCGTAATTTTAAAATTTTCCATTCCCGTCTCGAATCCCAATATTTTGACACATTTCCCGTCCTGAAATAAAAAAGTAATTCTCGTTCCTAATATTTAGTGATAAATTAATTGTCCAGCGTTTGTTTGTAAGGGGATATAAATCTCACAAACATTGTATTAATTGCCATTAAATTATGCTTTCAAATCTTAAGTTTTTTTAAATTATCAAATATTCTAAAGGATTCTAAGAATTTGAATGGTTCAATACCTTTACAAAATTATAATCGCGTTCGAACCACATTACCTTAATTCCTGTATGCATAAAACTGTTATTTCTACGCATTCTTAAGTTGCATACACAATACTAAATAAATGATACAAAATTCCACACGAACTTTCTAACTCCATTTTTTAAAAATGGAGATATTTACTCAAAACTTGTAATATATGTGAAACAAAAAATATACACTAGCAAACAAGAAAAAAAATTGCTTTATACTTACGTTCAACATTTTTTTTACTCCCGAATTTAAATTTTATGATTTTTTTAAAAAGAATTTTAAGTCATTGTTATATTTCAACCAAAAAAAAATCGATTGGGTCCACACCTCAATACCTCGTATTAAAATTTCGACTTCTGGTTAAAATTTTCGATATTATGGTTATCACATTTTTATTAAATTCCTCATTTATAAATTTAGACCAATAAAAAAGGTAAATATCAACTATTGGGTCTAAAATAATATAGATAGATCATTGCTGAACAAACATTTCCCCTAAGAGGTTAAAGAAAAAAGAACATAAACTTTTTGAGAATCTATGGAATCAGATAATTATTGCGTTTAAACTTAAGTAGTATCTCTGTACAACTAAAGCTCACAAAATTGTATTAATATATTTGCCAATATCTCTGAAACTATTTGTTTTATGAAGATATATTTCAAATAAAAGTTTTTTACTTTTAATAGTACTACAATTTTGCAATGATAAGTTATTTAGTATCTTAAATAGTTGCGGAGATAAGGAAATTTTCGCTTTTGTAAATTACCCTAAAAGTCATTTTCATAGGAAAATTAAAATAGCCATTTTGTTTATAATCTTAATCAATGCCTAAGTACAAATTCTAATCAAAATCCTTAGAACCAATTTTGAGAAAATGAATTTTTTCTCTTTTCACGCTTTATTAAACTACTCTTAATTTTAGGCATTGCAAAAATCACTTTCTAGGGTTCGGGGGGTCATAAAACGTTGACATCCATCAACATCTCGGGTTAGATTTTCTTACGGTCGCAATACTTTAGCTTTAGTGTTCAAAAAGTTAAAAAATTATATATTTTTGCTTATAGCTTGAAAATTATTGGTTTTATAAAAATGTGTTTCAAATAAAATATTTTTATTATAAATAGACCTACATATTTGCAATGATAAGTAATTTCATATCTTAAAGAGTTAGGGAAATATGATTGAAAAAATGCAAATATATGCATCAGACCTGAAACCTTAAATTCATTTTGACGAAAAATTTAGAGTAGCCATTTTGTTTGTAATATTAATGCATGTTTAGAAAAGAATTTTAACCAACATTGTTAGAGCCGATTTTGAAAATATCGATTTTTTTTTCTTTTTGCCCTTCAGTAAACTACCCTTAATTTTAGGGTTGGATATCCATTTCCAAAAATCCCTCTGGGCAACCCTATGAAAACCCTAAATACCAAGTTTTAGCTCGATCGGTAAAATAGTTTAGTTTCTAGTCTGAGGTACAGACAAACAGACAAACGAAAATTCAAAATCTCGAGTTTGATTTTTTTTTGACGATCACAATACTTTCTCTACCTGTAAGATAGCTAGAAAGTAAAAATTACATCTAGTCCAATTTTCATAAGAAGACACCTAGGAAAAGTTATTAGCTCTATAGTCATGTGTTAATGTAAGGTCATATGATTTACAGCTCTCATTGTTAATAGATATTATCAAAACCTATATAATAATATTAATACTGTAACCTGCCTCGTTGGTCACATGGTCCAAGGCGTCACTCCCGCAATAGACTAGACTACCGATGTAGGGGGATAGGGGTTTGAATCTCGATCAAATGTACTGAGAGCGACATTTCTTAAATGGTTTTCCACTCTCCCTCCATGCAAATGTGGGCACATAATCTTCAAATGCAACCTTTTTCTTCCCTAACTAATTGGCGTAACTATTACATAGGCGTATAACGTGGATATGCAGCAAGAGACAGTGATACAAAATAATACTGTACGGTAAAATTTTATCAATGTTGACTCTAAAAAAAAAGTTCATGTTTTCTTAAAGACCCTTTCTATGAAAATTGGTCTATAACTTAACATACCTTACAATTTCAAATATGTTTTCTTTCTCTCAGGCAATTAAAGTAGTTTGTAGCAAAGACAATTTTCTCTTGATTCCTTAAACCAGTAAATTGCTATTTACTATTTAGGTTCTTTAACCTGATAAATGACTATGCTTTCTATTGATTAAATTGAACAAACAAATCCCCACCTTTGTTCCCACCAGGGCATGCTTCATTACCGGCTGTTGAATCCGCACATTCCTTGGAAAGTGTTGTTCACCAGTATGGAGCATCTCAAGAATACGACTCTCGCCATAGAAGACTACAGCATCAGCGAGACATCTCTCGAGCAAGTGTTCCTGGCCTTCGCCAAGTCACAGAAAGACTGAGAGCCCTTCCATTGACGTTAAATTCAAATCTCCTCTTTGTTCAAGACAAAGATAACGGATGGGCAAGAAAATGGATGAGGGTTTTTTATATATATTTTTTGCACCGTCTCTTACTACCGGTCAGGTTAGGGATGAGGAAGGTAGAATTTAGAGGAAATGCACTCACATATGTGGAAGTAGAGTGGGTAAAAACATTTAAGAATAAAGAGCCATAGTGCACTTAGCTGGTGTTCAAACCCTGACCTCTCCTTCGTCGGCAAACCAAACTAGATGAGTTTGATGTTTAGGTTGTTGTGCTCACCAATGCGGGCGGCAGTTTAATGATGTAGTTTGTGCTGTGGTTAACATGTTACAGAACATCCAAATGGAATCATAAGATGTTATTTCTGTCGTTATATTATGTTAGATTATAAATGTTATGTATAGATGGTATATATTATATTACAAACTGGCATTAAGATGGTTTTAAAATGTGGGTCTAACTAAAAAGTTGGCATTAGTCCAATTTATAAGTAAATATATTTTCTATAGCCTTTTTAAAGTGTTTGCATACATTGGCGCCATTTTTAGTTTGTAATCAGCTGTTTTACACCATTTTACCATTTGTTTACGTACTTTAAATATAACATATAATAGACAGGGTTGCCACACACTGGAAGAACATGGGGAATTTTTTGTGTTGGAGATAAAAACAGGTATAGCATGAGGAATTCTATATATAAAAACTAAAACAAAGTATGGAATATTTGTGACATTAAACTGTTAGCTTTAAAATAGTAAGGCTTTCCATAGAAGGAGCATTGAACTGAAGAAGCAAGCATGTTAATTCAAACACTTATCTATTCCTTATCAAGGTCAAATCATCTTGTTTGCTTATAGTACTTTTTTATTACATTATAAAACATGATCACTTCTTATGTTCCAATTCCATTCCTCTATGCACAGCGCATTGTATGGGTTCACCTTTGAAATGATCTTATTACCAAATTTATCTCACTTCAAATTTTAATGCTCATAAAAGTTGATGTTCATACCTTAAAATGAAAGATAAGAAGGTTAAAATAATATTTATAGTAGACAATAATGAAATAGTAAATGCTTTATATTAAAATGAGGTAAGTTTGGTTTAATATTTATTGCAACGTTAATCGAGACTGATTTTAGACAGGCTAACCAACATAATTCTTCAATTAAATAATAATTGATGCTAGTTTTGAAGTTGAACATGTGATTGAAAAAACCCGCCCCGTCGCACACAAGGGCCTACTGCGGCCATGAAATACATACACGGTGTATTAAGCGTTGAACTAAAATAGATATGATAGGTGGCTAAAAGAAACAAGTGAATTATACAATTGAGTCAGGAAGAAAACAATAGACAAAGTTGGGTTGTTAAGAGTGGGGGAGCAGGCGAGAATGACAACCAGAAAAAGAAATTAATATAGTCCTGAAAAGTACCAGTGGAGCCACAGGTGCTCAGGGCCGAGCGAGCCCTCTTTGACAGTGCACACGGCAAATCACTTTCCACTTCAAGTCGACAACACTGTTTAGTTTTAATTTTATGAAAATCAGAGTTGAAAATTTAGTGGTGTTGCATGTGACCGCAATGGTAGCTAAGAGGGTGGCTAAAGAACAGAATTGGGGGGTTGAAAATAAACACATGTATGTGCATGAGCATTTCTTGCTATTCACCTAGTAAATGAATTACAGCTGATAGATAGTGTTCCCAATACTACAAGAAAAGTTATCTTAGTTAATTTGGAAAAGGGATTGAAATAAAAAAGGTCTTCAATTATTAGCTGATTATTAACTTTATTTCCTATTTGTTCCTAGCCTCCAAGAAGTGCTTTTCACTCCCCAGATTAGGAACCCCTGTTTTAAAGTGTCTGGAAGAATAAAAATTCTGAAATTTTGTATGACGAAAATAGTGGCAACCCTGGTATAGCTTATCAATAAGTTAATGTTGAACTTATTCATAGCATATTAAAGAAAATAAGATTTAAAATGTATGGTTATATGAACAAGAAAAAGTGATTATTTAGTAACTAAATGATTAAGAATAACTGGTACAAAGCTAAGAAAACCAGTCAAGTAAAAAGTATATAAAATATAATTAAAATTATTGGTTGATTATTGACGCCAAAGAGAATGATGAAAAGAAATTATGTAGGGAAAATGCTGCAAGGAAGAACAAGAGATGAGTGGAGCAGATAACAGAATGTGTGCAAATGAGAGGAGAAGAATGGAAGCGATTAAAGTAGGAAGGATGGTGAAAGTATAGGGAGGAAAATGGAGGCATTTCACCAACATTTAAATCTTATTTTCTTTAGTATATTTTTTCTCTCCTTACTCAACTACTAAAATGTGTCTTAAATGGTTATTTATAGCAAGCATAATTATTTTATTTTCACAGAAACCAAATACCTTGTTTTATTACTCTCTCCCCAGGCGAATGCTGACTTGTCATCCCCTTTACAAGGGTGCACAATGTTCAGTCTGGTGAGAACTAAAGAAAATGCCAAACTCTATAGAAACAAAGCAATAAATATCTAATGACGGGCTTAATTTTCCCAAAATTTTGGGCTGTGCTTGAACCCAGACTAACACTAACATTACTTCCATATGGTCAAGACTCTGAAATAACAAAGATCTTGTCACTTATAACATGTTAAGGCATTGATGAAAATACAAATACAATTTCACAGACAATAAAACAAAATAATAATAAAATGTGTACTGTTTTTTTTCCCCCGATTAATTGATTGTTTGTTACCTTTTGTGTGTTTCTCTTCCTCTTTCCTTTACCTTCTTCCATGATAAACAACACACTACCTCAAAAAGTAAAAAGAGGTTTTCTCTAAATAGCTCTGCATGAATATATTTACACATTCAACTTGGTCATTGCCTGTGTTGTTCATGAAACAGACCTTAGTGTGTACCTCATTAGTAGAGACATGCAAAATATGAGGTTAGTTTTAGGGGAAAATGGTGTTATTTTCCTCAAAAAGAGGTGATATATGCTGAAAACTATGTTATTATTTACTAAATATGAGTCGAATCAGTATTCATTAAAAAAAAACTAGGATATAACTCTAAATTTTTCATTCATACTGTGTATTTAACTATATAGTTACATATTCGGAGAAAAATCCAACATAAATATGCACAAAACATTTTACGCTTAGTATATATCAATATCAATACTTTCGAGTCTTACAAATAGCAATATTGAAATTATGATTATCAACTTAGGTTTAGACCAAACAGTAATAACATCGAAACATGTTGTAATAGAAGATTAAACAACTATCAAATAAGGAGAAGGAAATAAAAATAAAAGAAGATATAATTTTGCCAAACATGACCTAGCAAGGGGCATATATATTACTTTACTTACTTGAACCTAACATAAACTTTTAAAGGCTGGAAACAAAAAATCAAAATTTAAGTATCGTAATTTTTAAAGGTAGAAATCGTGATTTTTAATGTTAGCCTAAGAAAAGCCCATTAAATATCCATAAAAATACTCATATCCTGTGATCCATTTTATGCCTATAAAATAACCAAATACGGATACTATCTGTATCAATGGCAGCCCTGGCATAGCACTATGCCAGTGTTACTATGTTGAAAATTATATTGCATTAAGTGGTATTTACCAAATTGCAAATAAATTGTGTTTATTTAGAAAAATTCTTAAATTCGTGTTATTCGCATGAAAATAGTAGAATTCATGTAAAAATTCACATCATCGCAAATGTGAATTTTGCATGTCCCCACTCGTTAGTGATACAGGTAAGCCACTATTCACCTGGATATTAATTTTAATGATCACCTTAATAATGTATTGTATGACATGCAAAGAGAGTTAATTGTTTACTCTGTTTAACATGACCGAATATTTTAAGGCGTACGAGACTCATACATATAAGGCACACCCCATTTGATGCCTAGTTAAAGTAGAGATTTATTTTAATGGTTGGCTACATGGGCATCTTATCCAATTTCATCCAAAAAATCACCTCTAGTAACATCCCAAAGAATTAAGAATAACTTGAAATTGTAATTTTAAAACAAGCATTTAATTATGTCTTCCTAACCTTAATTTTTCAAGAGCTTCAAATAGATGAGTGACAAGGTGTTGGACTCTTTATCTAGAAATTCATGGTTCGTACCTTAACCATATTTGTTTTATTTTTTAATATATGTGAGATTATTTTAACTCTAAACTTTTTTTTTTGTGGGATTATTATTTCTAGAATACTATAAATTTTATATTTTAGTTTGAAACCCCCATATTTCCTTGAAAATCACTAGATTATGACTATAACCAAAATTTATTTCAATAATTGAAAAATAACTGTGTCTTGCAGTTACATACGCGCCCATATACAATACTCTGCCATCTGTTGAGGAAATGATGACTTGGTGATTTGTTTTGTTGCAAATATGCCATCAATATCATCATGATCATCAAATGTTTCCAGTCTGTGGCCAGGTCAGTTAAGTAAAATTGCTCAATCTTCCATTATCCTTCCAACATTCTTCTCCTCTCACTCGTACACTTTCTGTTACCTGCTCCTCCCATATTATTTTTGGTCTCCCTTGTGGTCTTATTCCTATATACTACATCTCCATCATTCTCTTTTGTACTTTTTTTTCCATCTTCATTCCATATCCATACCATGTCAGTCTTGGTTTCTCTACTATCCCGTGTAATCAAACATCCTCATTACATGACAATACCATCTCAGCCTTGCTTCCTCTACTATCTCATGAACTCCTACATCCTCATTACATGACAATACCGTCTCAGCCTTGCTTCCTCTACTATCTCATGTAATCCAACATCCTCATTACATGACCATACCATCTCAGTCTTGTTTCCTCTACTATCTCATATAATCCAACATCCTCATTACATGACAATACCGTCTTAGCCTTGTTTCCTCTACTATCTCATGTAATCCAACATCCTCATTACATGATAATACCGTCTCAGCCTTGCTTCCTCTACTATCTCGTGAACTCCTACATCCTCATTACTGACAAAGGTTGAATAGCATTGTTTGAGAAGATCACAAGTGACCTTAACATTAAAATTAATAGTGTAAACTAAGAAACCTTGTTGAAAGAAAAGCTGCTAGGCCCTTTCATTTTAATTATTATCGAGACTTCATATTACAATCATGTGCTGGTTTGTAATATTATCTTTATTTAAAAATGACAAAATACATAAAATTTCAGTCATTATCAATCCTACAAAGTTTTTAATACTATAACTTTTTTTAAGGATACTGAACAACACAATGAAGCTAGAGCTTTGTATGTATCTTTGCACATAATTGAAAAATTTTACGCCAATAGGTCCTTTGTAAAAAATCTTCTTAGTGTAAACATCATAATACATTATAAATTATATAACTTGTATTAATACATTTTAGGTCGGAAAATTAGTTGCTGCGCCGCCCCGTCCGCGACTGGGTTCCGAGGCCTCCCCGTGTCCTCCTTTTATAGCCTAGCGGCTGGTGGAGAAAACAGAAGGTCCCGGGGAGACAGCCACGGGCAAAAGGGCATCAGCGGCAAAGCTTTTATTTAATGCAGGTAGGATATACATAGATACATTATATACATTAGATATACAGAGAGCTGAAAATACCTTGGAGACTTAGGTCAGGTACACGGGTGTTGCAGTCTGGGCCTCCTCCTCGAGTAGCCGCAGGGTCTTCGCCCGAAATGGGTGGTCCACTGGGTTTAAAGCTGATGAGATCAAAAATATTTATGTGTCCATGTGTGGCGGAGTTTGTTGACTATGTACAAGTGTAGGCTACAGAGATGGGGGGTCATTGAATGTCAAGCCCCGGCCTTTCCGAGCTGAACCGAAGACGGGTGTGTTGTCGGATCCAGGCCGCATCACCGTCGATCCCTTTTCTTGGTTTTCCCATAAGAAGGTCAGGAGTGCGGCTATCCCTTCTGCTTGGTTTATTTCCGTAGTCTCCGTAAATCTTTGTATTGTGCAGGCCTGCCGGTACGGGGTGAAGCCGGCCATAGCCCACGGAGTCGCGTCAGAGTAGAGGTCCACCGATTCTTCTGGGGGCAAGCTCCAAGAACATCGGCACCACCTTGGCAACGACAGTAGCTTTTTGGCAAATCCAGGGAGTTTGCGGTACAGTCGAGAAGTTGCATACTGCGGCCAGCATAGATTATATCCTAGCCAGCTGAAGTATCCTGCTATCAGTTGTGTTCCCTTGAGGTCAGTGTTGGGTAAACGCTAGAGGAGTACTCCCACCCGGGCGTGGGCTTTTGGTGTTAATTCCAAGGTGAAGGATGGTGTGTCGATCTTGAACTCGAGATATATCAGTTGTGTAAGTGGTTTTGATGACGATTTCTCTTAGTTGATCGTGAATCCCAGTGACTTGAGGAGCTCCGGAATGTGTTCTCGGGTTCCTGGGTCCGTGCAGTGAAAAAGAAAATCGTCCAGGTAAGCCATCCCTCCTATGCTGGGGTCCAGTTCCTTAATGCAGTCAATATCCTCCTAAGCGATCTTCTGAAGGATTGATGGAGCCAGGGCTTGGTCCATTAGTAGGCGGGTTGCTGAATACTTGTCCCCGGTAGTAGACGCCTGTGAAGCGTTGCGAGTCCTTGGATACCGGGATTTGTAAAAACCATGACCGAAGGTCTACTTTTCACAACCAATCGTCGCGTGGGATTTTCAGCAAGGTGATTCCTGCTGTGTCTAGGCTTAACTTTGGCGTGTTGATTAAATCCGTCCAAGGGCAAAAATCGTGGATCACCCTCAGAGATATTGTTGGTTTCCCTATCTCTTTCCGACTGAGTCCCAAGGAGTGGTCTCCCGCGCTTATATACTCTCTCGAGGCTAGGGAATAGATAAGAACGGAAGGTCCCCTGGGACACGCCGAGAAGCGAGACCCGGGCCGGAGCCCATTACTTTATTGAACGGAAAATACAGAAAAGAGACATACAGATGGATGGTTACAATGATACAAAGACTTAACATAACGTCATGAGGCTGCTGAGTGCTTGTGTCCGTAGATCCATGGAATGCACAGCTCTAGATGAAGTATCTTCCACCATCTGGTTACTTCTTCTGCCTTCCTGTTCCCCGACCCCGAGGAGCTCTCAGTGTGGGTCGATCCTTGTAGATTATTTGGGTTGGTGGTGGTGGTTGAAACCTCAGTGGGTAGATTGCCGTGGAAGTAGTGTTCCCTGCCGCTAAGATGGCTTCGCCCCATGATCTAGTCACCGCGATGAAAATCATGTTCAGATGGTGAAGGAGTTTTTCTTGTGTCCTTGGAGGTATGTTGGAGTATTCCGCCATCATCCCCACGAGGAACATCGCTCCGTGGGCATCCCTGCCTGGTTGGAACTCGAGGATTTTCGCCTTCATGGCTAAGGCTAGCATCATTGCCTAGTAGTTGGTGGCGACAAGCGTTGGATTGCAGAACGAATCCAGGGACGCCCATGCGTTCTCCATCGACTGAGGCGTAGACATCAGCGGTGGTTGACTTGTAGAATGACTGAGTCCTCCATAATCTTGGGTTGGTACATCCGCATTCATTGCGCCAAATCGGTCGGTTATCGGGTGAAACCTTTCCTCCATGGCAGACATGGATTCCTGTAAATTCTGCAGCTGAAGGGCCATGTTTGAAGGCTCCACTATCGTTGGATCTTCGGGATGTCATCTTGCGTGTGTGGCCCGAGGTGCTTGGCTAGCTATTCTTTTCAACTAGCCAAAATCTGGTTGTGAGAGTAGTTCCGGTGTAGCCAGGCGTGACGGTGAGTAGAAGCTGGTTCTAACTTTGGTATCAGACTTGATAGGAGTCCTTGTTAGGGATGTGCTCTCAGGGTCTGACAGTGAGTAGACTATAGAGTCTGGTTCTGAAGAAGGTTCCAGGGTGTATCGTGTACCTTCTATCTCAACGGGAGTTGGCTTCGTGACTTATGTTGTCGCCGTCTCCACAAAATATCCATCAAGTCTATAGGGAAGACAATCTCTCACCACCTCTCTACCTTGACGACTGGGGCTGGCTTCTCAAAGAATGGAATGATACCGGAGCTGGAGGAGGCACTGCCAGACGATTGGACCATCGTATACCTCCCGGAACGGCAACAAGAAATTTGGGACGGCTCCTCCGGCGCATTTGAACCTATAATCGACGCAGGCTTTTCGGTTCCGGCCCCAGAAGGAAACCCATCAACAGACGTTTGGGACTTTGTTCTCCCAACAACAGAATTGGCGGAAAACCTCTTGGATTTCGTTCAAACGGCTACAGCAACAGTGACGACTACAGACTACCTGGCAACACTGATCCAAGAACTAGGTATCGACGTCATTGAAGAAGGAAGAGACCCCGGAGATAACTCCACCAAGGAGCCAACATATCCTGGAACCTCAAGACTTGGCACCACACTACACCATAGAAGACGATGAGATCCCCGTTGGGGACAACGCCTCACCCTTCCTGGGACTTGGCACGAAGTTAGACAACCTGCATGAAGAAGAAGGCATCGTCACAATACGCAAGGCAGACTGCAAGTACATCTCAGTCGCGGTTTCGGCCCTGAAAGCCATCAACTGGAATAACCGGGTGCGCTTTAAGATATTCAAATGTTGCCCAAACTCTCGGATTAGAGGGGCCCAAATACAAATAATGGAAATCAACAAAAAGATAAGTTAAAATATGTAAATTAGAGTGGGCAGTGAGAGTAATAATTATTGATGATGTTGGACCCGTAATACGTCCCAAGCAATCCCATCCAATATAAAAAAAAAGAAGGGAAACACGGTCCCCCTTACAACAAAATATAAATATAAGTAGAAAGATTAAGTTACAAGGGGAGATGCCAGGGTAATATGATTGCATAAACTAGGGATAACCAGACTTAATTATATATATAAAGACGGCAGGTCAAAAAAATAGAGTTTTATTATATGAATGCAATATTTAACAATATGATATATTTGGGCGTAATATTCACATATTCTTTTTATTTTTGATATGATTTAATATTACAACTTAATTTTATACATGCCCTTTCACCAGTAATTCCTTGACACATAGCAAGATTAAAAAAAAAATTTAAATGTAGCAAAAATTTTAATTTATATTTTATGTTTATGAAAATCATACTCAACGTCTAGCATAAATAATTTCGACATCTTGTTCATACAGACATCTCTAAAAGGTAAAGTCTTTTACTTTTATCATTGTGAACTCCAAATAGAATAGTTTACTTTTTTATATTTATACACAACTAACAATATTTCGCGCATTAACATTTGAATGTTCTGGCACAATATCCGTACTGAATCCTTCACAATAAATCAAAATAAATATTTATAATTCCTAAGTCATAAGTCTAAGTTTAAATTTAATGTTTTTAGAACACATAGTTTACGCATGGCATTACCATTAATATGAAAATGTTCTGTCTTAAAGTCTTGACTTACATCTTCCAAAAATATCTTTAATAATTTACAAGTCATAAATAGAATTTAAGTTCATTAAATACTCTAAGTTTAATGTTTTCACAACAAATAGTTCACGCATGACATTATCATTAATATGAAAATGTTCTTGACTTAATGTCCTTACTTAAATCTTCCAAACATATCATTAATAATTTACAAGTCATAAATAGACTTTAAGTTCATTAAATACTCTAAGTTTAAATTTGATGTTCACACACCACATACTTTGACAAAAAAAAAAATATAAATAAATATGTAAATAAATATCCGAAAGAGAATTTTGATATAAAAAAAAATATAAGAAAAATATATTATGCCAAAAATGAATTTCTCCTTACATCTTTTCTATTAAACAAGTCCTTGAAGCCTAAGCTTCGTCCGTCTGCTTCCAGACCTGGCCTAAGAGTGACGCCATAGTTTCCTGGGCGGTCTTTTATACGGTGCAAACTCCATGAACACAAGAGACAGGATCCACAAAGGAAGGGGGGGAACGTGCGTGACCATGGAAACATCGGTATTTTTCTAGAAGCCGAACTCGTGTATTCTAGAAAGAAAATTCTCTTCTTCTGGGGTAGGCGAAGGTTGGCACTATGCTAGCGAACTCTAGCGGGGCGTGTCCGGACTCTTGTTTCACAAAGGCAGTCGTTGACCGGGTGAAGTAGGGGCTGGATGTGTTTATGTTTTCTCGACTGTAGCCGGGATGGTGATATTGGGTAAGTAATATTTTGTTGACTCGTTGACTAACATTAGCTTGTAGCCATATGAATGCTACACAAACACGGTGCAGTCCTACCCCGATCCACAGAAGCACTACACAATTTCGTCCGCACCAGGTCCTCGGAGTAAATCCCCAAATCCAACGGATCCCTGAGGGTGATCCACGATGATGGCTATTCACATTACAATAGGCCTAACTCGGTGGATAACAATCATATAACATAAGTAGGGTATTATCAGTCAGTACCTTGATGATGAAAACATAATTTAGTAAACTTGAGGGGGGATAATTTAGTAGAATAATATATAAAATGTTTATAAATGTCCTTGAATTTTATAAATGCGGGGAACTTGCAAGCATATTATATGAACAATGAATTTATGTGTTTCAAGAATGTTATTAAAATTAAATTAACAAAAAAAAATTCAAACAATTATATCATAGATGAAATTGTCGAGGGCCAAGATCCTGGAACTCTGACCACTTTACATTGTGTGGACATAACAGTGTTGCCAAGTCTATAATCTCTAGCGATAGTACATGGACCTGAAATGGATTGTATTTTGACCAGTAGGATACTACTTTCTGATATTATATTGATAAGCCCTGCGATTTTCATAAAAAAATAATAGTTAATATAAAATTTGTTACTAGATAGCAGGGCCACAGGATATTACTATTAGAAAATATCCTAAAATTGGATTGTACACGTGGTGAAATTATATCAAAAGTAGTATCCAGATCGTACAGTTGGCAACACTGGAACATATTATACAACTCTTTACAGATTACACTGGCTTATTTTATGAAAATTTAAATAACTTATTAAACACTATTATTTTTTTTAAATAATGTTCATATTTATTTAGTAAAGAATAATAAAATGATATACACAATAATAAATTACTAACACAATTAGAAAACTACCTCAACACGTCAAACTAAAAAAAAATCACTTTTACAAAAATTCTTGGATTCCCTCAGTCTCAGTCCTGTTCGAACCATAATTAGAAAGATTAGCACCGTTAATTTTGCTTCATATTATTTCAATTTCAGAATTTTGACAAAATTAACAATAAAATATCTATCTATATATACCCTCATATAAATTACACTCTGTCACACTAGCAACACTACCTGATGGAAAATGAAACATTCGAATTTGTCTCCTCAATTATTTATTTATGTTTTGATGGAGATATAATAATTTTTTAGGGTAAAACATGAGTAATTATGATTGTGAAACATTGCAACAAACATTGATGAACAGAGATCACGACTTTAGATGAAACAAACTCAAGAGATGGTCAACAGATCTAAACAGAATACAAATAAATTAAACAGTCTGAAAGATAGCGCTAGTGTCGACTGAAGAACGAACATATTGGATTACAGCTATACAGTTTAACCATTATCCTAATATACCATTGATTCTATAATATAACTGGTTGAAAATCTGTGACTTAAATTTTCAAGCTATCGTCTACAACCATTGTATAGGAGAGAAAGGAACTCTCGGGTATCTCTTTCTTTGTTACACCCATACAAGGTAAAGTGGCATTGTGACATCGTTCATTAATTTGAGTGTATATTTTATTCGTATATGTACAGTATTGCCTGTAAAACTGCAAAGTATATCCTTAAATGTAAATGATTCTTCAGGCAAGTGTAGTGTAATACTTCACTATTTTCAATAATAACACTTTTATTCATCAGATACATGTTTTCGCATAAGAACGTTGAAAGAAACCATTAAATCTTCCCCCCTCAATGTAGCAGACGATAAACTTTAGCGTCACTATTTGGACCTTGGCAATGCGTATGTTTATGTCCATCCAGTGTAATTTAAGGATCACTGAATATAACCGGATGGACAGCTGTGGCTGAAATTTCCAAGCTGTTGTCTGCATACCATTGTGTAAGAAAGAAGAAAACTTTCGGGTATCCCTGTAATGGCTTGTTTATTTTAAAACTCACTTGTTAACACCGATAACTGGGCCGGATAATACAGAGGGCCGGATAGTTGCGACTCTAGTATATATAATATCTATAAATATATGTAGTTTATTGATTTTCAACCGCAAAATAAAGCATTAACTTGTTAAAGCAACGAAGAATAGCATTACAGAATAACAGCCATCTTAAATCTTATCGCCATTCTAGTTCACCCTAGTAAACAAGCGATATATCGATATAAATTTATAGATATATCGTAACTTTCAATAGATATCTTGCGATATATCAATTAAAAAATACATCTATAATATATTAGGAAAATTTGTTACATCTAATTTTGATTTCACTTGAGAAGTTGCTGTAAAAATAAATTTTCATGTAAAAACTAATTAAATAATTTCAGCCTCTCCTTAATATACATATAATTTTTCTTTTTGAAATTCGAAATATTCGGTTACAACCTTGCTGTATAAGTTTTTATTTATCTAAATACATAAAGATGAAAACCGGTTTGGTATAACTTTATTTTATTGTTAAAATTCTAAAGGAATTACTTCACGTTATATAATATATTAAATGTTTATCTGTCACTAAGTTTCTCTTCTCGCTTTTCTTCTCTTATCCCTCCTTTATTCTCCTCTTAACTCCTCTACTCTCTTCTACTTTTTCTCCTATCTTCTCCTCTCTTCTGTTCTCCTCTTTTATCCTCTTTTTCCTCTCTTTTCCTTTCTTCTCCTCATTCCTCATATCCTCTCTCCTCTTTTCTTATCTCCTCTTTATCCTCTTTTATCCTCTTTCTCCACTTCCCTCTTCTCCTCTTTTCTCCTCTCATCTTTCCTATTTTATCCTATCCTCTCTTCTACTCTCTCCTCCCTACCAACACGTAACCTTGGATGAAAGGATCAGTGGAAGATTGTGACCATTTCACCCTTCATTCACACCATCCTAACAATGCTTTCTAGCGGTGAGTTTTAGAATTATATTTACTTTTGTACATTTTGCTAGCGTGGTCTTAAGGTATATCTGTCCTACCTTTTATTTTTATTTTGAACCAACACATCTTGTTTCAATGGTTTGTCTTATCTAAGATCGCATCAACAGTATTATTCACTCTTAAAGGGGGGGATGCAGGGGACGGTGAGAAAAAACACATTTTATAGTAAAACAATTTTTTGGTCTAAATGAATCAAATATTACTCCAGGAGAAATATACAAGTTTAATTTTCTTCACACGGTAATATCAACATTTGTTGAATATCTGTCAAGAGTGTTCTGGAATTTAATGACGACTTTCTCATCATTTAAAAAGTTTCTCATCTAATGCCGCTATGCTCATGACAGATATTCAACAACTGTCATGGTCGTGTTTAGGGTGGTGGGGGAGACAGTGTAGGCAGCTGTCTAGGGTGGCAAATTCCGAGGAGCTGCAAAAATGAGATGATATAATTCTTGTTTTTAATTTATTTACCACCCATTGAGAATTTATAACTTAAAAATTAGATTTTGTACTGTAAAGAGTTTAGATCTGTCAGATTTCTTACTGTAAGTTTTTATTTGCAAAAAGTTTGTTGTTGAAAAATTAATATAAAAATATCCGCTTGATTTCTCTTTTCCGTTTGTTTTCGGAACTAATCAAAAGAAAGGAAATATTTGATGTGAGGAGCTAGTGACACAAGTAACCTGCACAAATAGTGTATGATCTGTACCGTCAAGAACAATAGATACAAACAATTTATTGTTCTTACTCTTTGATGTAATTTTTATTTTTATGTAATTATTTTTTAATAGCAATAATATTTTTTCTTATCTAAACGCATTAAAAAATAGGTGTTGTTTTATGATTTTGAGAGGGGAGGGTGGAATTTTCGTTCATTTCCAAGGCGGCAAAAGGTCACGAGTACGCCCTGACAACTGTTGATTTCACCGTGTGAAGAAAATTAATCTCTAGGTTTGTAATGGATCAATATTTGATATTTTTAGAAAAACAAAAAGTCTTGCTTTAAAAACTGATAATTCGATCATCCTTAACGGCATTGCCTGCCTGGAGATTTCGAAGCTATTTTGCGAAGCAGGTTCTATCTTAATTTGACGCAACTAAGAAATATAAGCATTATCACACTTTGACACCAATTTACGGAATAGAAAGAGAGGGAAGAAAATGAGCAGCTCACCCTGAAAAGCATCTTGTTTACCTACTGATAACACTTCCCCTCTTTCTCTGACGAGTTTACAGAGTAACTATTATATCGTCTTGAAAACCTTGGCTTGCTTTTTAATTTACTTTTTTCTTGTTTCCTATTCTTGATAGATATTTGCTAACAAGGACTTTTTAATCTACATCCTGGCAGGAAGACTCCTACAGAACATTTTCGTGAATAAACCAAATAGCTTGAGTTGTAGAAGACTGTCTTATAAAAAATACGTTTACAAAAAAACTACTTCGATATAAAACTAATTAACATTTTATGATATTTTATGATTATTTTTAGAATTATTTAAGATCTCATCTTTTTCGTTTCAACGTTATAACTTTGAAACTCGCTGAATAAAACGTAAATTCGCTAAAATGGGAAATTCTATTTTGACCTTACGTCAGGTCCATATATGCAAATTCTTAAAAAAATTGTTAACTATTTCGGTGTCAGAATTGTCCAAGACTCTAAGTCTAGCATTGAAGCCTGACAGCCGATTACGGTGAGATCGAGATTTGAATCTAAGTCGAATGTACTGAGAGGTTTCCCAAAATTGTTTTACATTCTCTCTCCACGCAAATGCGGTTACACTTTGTAATAAAATTTTGCTCTTATTTATAAAACAATGTAGTCTAGGTTTTAAAAAGATAAATTCTTAGCTCAACTGCACGACAACTCTAAAGCTACTATCACACGACACTTGCTTGTACTAGAAATCAAGTGTGCTAGCTAGCGCCTAGATATCTGTATACTAGCTAGTACAATAGAAACGGGACTAGAGTATTCACACGCTGCTAGTTTGGTACTAGGTTCTAGTGCAAATATTTATGGAACATCAACTATTAATTTTGGGTGAAGCAGCTGAATTAATTATTAATGATATTGAAAATTATGAGAGGGAGCGTAGGAAAAGAATATGGACACGGAACTGGCTGGAAAGACGAAATAATGATCGCGGGATACTAAAGTTTAGTATCTCCCCAAATTTGTATTCATTTATTTACGATGTGGTCAGAGGCACCTAAGACTATGGGGGTCCAAGTACAGTATCCTTAACACACACATGTTCTTTTTTTAGGCCTACGCACACTTTATATTCTAAAAAAGCAACCACCCAAGTTGGCATGCTATCAAGTTTATTTAGATTAAATTTGGGTCTGGAACACAGTTTGTCATTTTTAGATGACATGTTTTTAATTAAATATATATTTAATATATTGTCATATTGTGGAAATTTGGTATTATATAAACAAGGATATTTAGAATAATTTTCTGCCAACAACAAAATAACATCCGATGACCATGTCGGCGCCATTTCTATTATTTCTCCACACAAACTCACAAAGTCTCAGCGCGCTTTGATTGGTCGAATTACACAGACTAGTGTCAGAACTAGTACGAGAATAGCGCCTGTTCTATCCTCAAAACTAGTATGGTAGCCAGTACCAAGTGGCAGAACCAGTATACTTTTTCTGATTCACACGACGCTAGATGATGACGTGCTAGCTAGCGCTAGCTAGCACACTGGATTTCAAGTACGAGCTAGTGTCGTGTGATACGGGCTTTATCTCAAGACTACTGGGTATTTATACATTATTATGAAACCCCTTCTCTTTGCTTTTCTGGTTGACGTAGCCATTTTGGATGATACAATAATAAGCTGGTTGATGATGCTTGGGGTAAAACACATAAGAAATGAACTTATACCTAAATTTTATATTATATTGTAATGGAACAAGTTTAAAGGTTATCATACAATACATAAATTATTTATGTGCTCTGAATTTCAACCTTACCAAAACCTGCTTGTTGAGATGCGTTAATTTATATATCTATGATAACATAATTTACTTAAAACTTGAAATAAAGTTAAATTAATATATATAAAATTGGTTTTATTAACAAATTAATAATCACTATAGCACAATTTTAATTAACATTAAAACATTAGATACAAAAAAACTTTTAAACGTTTCAAGAAAAAATATTTAAGTTCAACCATGTCTAAAATTATTGCATGGAAAGTTAAACATTTAACATCAACCAAATTAGATTTCAATAATATCTAAGACAAAATAGCCCCACTGCTCATAGTTACATATTTATTTCTTTTTTAAGCTATCCCAAGATAGGCACCATGTGACTGATTAAAATGTAGTAATATAAAAAAATTGAAACTTCTCACCATAGACATTATGTATTTGAAAACTCAATCACGCAAAGACAAATCTTTATATTTAATGAAATATATGAATGTCCTTCTCACAACCTCTCCAAGTTAAAATCGAGACCCTTGTGGAAATCTTTTATAGTTCAAACTTGTAATAATTTGCAGCACTGTGTCCCTTTTCCCCTCTTGATGGGAAACTTCAACATCCCGGCTTCAATACCATTTTTAAAGCGACGCCAATAATAAAAAAACTAATCATCTTCTTTCAATTCTTCTAAAAAACAAAAAAAATCTTTCCAAATGCACACCAAAGAGGTGATAAAATTGAGAAATTTAGAATATTACTGAATAAACCTGACCTGGCAGTCTAGTGGTAAGGTGTAGGACATCTGTGCTGAGGGTCCGGGGTTCAATCCTCGGTCCCAGCACATATTTATCTGATTGCCAAACCCTTCCTTCACCCCGGGGGCCCAGGGGTGGGGAGAGGGCCAGAGTAAATGTAGGGGGAAAATTCAACAACCAATCAGAGTGAGAGGGCGTGGTCACGTTACGATCTCTAAGTCATTTAATAATCGCGCCTTCGGAACCATCCCTTAATACGTTTGAAAATATTTCGATTACAGGAAGGAGTAGGCTCGTCTTCTTGGCATCCAGATTCTAGCCACCATTCAATAAAATCTATTTTGGAAATAAGTTCTTCGTAGCTTGGTAACTGATTAATTTGGCTTGACTTGGATGAAATAATTTCATTTTTGATTTTGTAACTTTCAAATGTGTCCTGTGATATTGCTGAAAGATTGTTAATTTCCCTGTCAAATATATTTGGATCCATTAATTTTGAAGTTTTGTCAAGGCCTTTTTCCAAATAGGTCTCGTATGGCATAATGTCCTCTTGTAACTGATCAATTTTGTTTGACTTGGGTGAAATAATTTTATTTTTTATTTTGTCACTTTCAATTTGAGTTTTGCCCTGTGATATTACTGAAAGATTGTTAATTTCCCGGTCGAATATATTTGGATCCATTAATTTTGAAGTTTTGTCAAGGCCTTTTTCCAAATAGGTTTCGTATGGCATAATGTCCTCTTGTAAATAATCTTTATTTTTTGTAATAAATTTTGTTGTTTTACAAATAATTGGATGGTGAGCATTCTCTGAAGAAAATTTAGAGGTGTTATCAATATGTTTTTTAAAATAAGGCTCATATTCTTGTTTGTGATCCAAATTATTTTGAGAATTGGTTGGAATTGACATAAATTTGGCGCTCTTACGAATTACCGGATGTTGAGAATTCACAGAAGAAAATTTAGAGGTTGCAATTCCTTTTTTTAAATGTGTGGTATTATCATTTCTTTTTTCAGAATCATTTTCCAAATCAGCAGGGATTGACATCAATTTTGTTGTTTTATGGAGTTTCGGGTGGTTTTGAATATCATCTTGTTCAGATACTAATTTTTTTTCTGAAATATTTACTAAAAAAGAATTTTGATTTTTTTGTACTGCATATTTTAACAGGCTTTCCACGGTTAGTTCAAATAATCGAGTCCTTTCTTCCAAGGACAGTATCACCCCTGTATGATAAAAAATACATAAAATTACAAACCATTTTACTTTAATTTTCCTATACAATCTAAATCAAACCCTTGGCATTTTAGTTTGACACGGCACACTCATAGCGTGTGTTAATTTAGATAAATTCTAAAAAGTTGGCACTAATTCTTTTTATATTGGAAGGCAGTGTAAAAATTTTGAGTTCGAATCTCTGTCGAGGAAACCTGTTTTGACAATTTCAATGCTCTGAAATGGTTGTGTCGTTTCCTTTATTATCTTCAGTTCAACAAAGAGCAGTAACTTTCTAACAATGAACAGTTGAGCACATGGAAATATTGTTCACTATTCTGTGTCTCTCTTACTATCAGGAGTATCATAGGTACTATAAGGTCAGGGGCTCAGTACCTGGAAGTTCCAGTGAGGCATTCCCCATTGCATTTCACCTTTAGTCCAGTCTTGATATATTCAACCTTTTATGACTTATCTTTAACTAAACTATCTCATATGATGCGGTAACATCCACTACGTGAGTCTTAGCGACCATGTTTGACAGTCTCATATTACCTTAAATATTTTGTTAATATAAATAATATATTATAAACTTATCGCTACTGTTAATAATATATATTTGCGTTTATTCTAAAAGAATCAACTTACGGTAATGTGACTACCCTTCACTTTACTATCAAACCAAATAATATCGAATGCTGACTACAGAGAAGAAATGTTTTGTGCTGTTGTATACCTCTAAATCCAGGTAAACAAACTGGTCGAGCTCGATACAGAAGATTGTACCGTCTCGACGTCGCTTGAAATCTCTTTCGTCTTTCCATCTTCGTAAATTAATTATCATCAATTATTTACTCTCAGCTTATTTTCAATCAACCTTTGACCATTTATACAAATAATCGTATGGATGTACGTTGCCAAGAAACAAAACTTTAATTTCTTTCATTGTAACAATGGTTTGTTTGAACGTAATAGTATTGTTTATGTATATAATATTTTATCTTAAATTATTGTAGCTTTGATATATTATGAACAACGAGGGTTTTCCTCATTCGCTTTATCTAACTTTCTATTTTTTTGATCCTTTATTTATTTCTATTAAATATTCCTTGAACACACTTCTGATTGCTGATATTTGCTTCTAACTTGTTTTCCACTGCACTTTTTATGTGTTTACTGCTTCGTTTATAACTTTATCTTCTACCATCTATCTATTGTTTTATTCTTATTCGTTCCCTCTTACTTGTTATATATTTCTTAGTCTTATTGGTTTACTTGTTATCGTATTATCCCGCAAACACGTGCTTCTTCGAATTAATACCATCACCAAAACTTCTCTAGTTTATGAAGTTGTTAATTTCTTAGTAGATAGTCGTGGAAAATAATTAAATAAAGACCTTTAGAGGTGAACAGGTTAAAGTAAACCAACGAAGAAGCTAAACTTAGACAGGAAATTTACTGAAATAGAGGAAGGGTCAAAGAGAAATGTGAAAACACAGACAATAAGTTAAGTGTAGTATTGGAGAGAACAAGAAGAATTGATAAATATACACAACTATTTTTATGAAATGGGGTAAATACAAGGATTAATTGTTAAATATACATAAGGGGTTATAATGAGTAGTGGAAAAGAGAACTCGATGAATATAAATGGGAAATTTTATGGATTAGTCAGATAAATAAAAGGAGTAACTACATATAAACTAGCAAAGAACAGAGAGAATTGAGTAGATATAGATTAAGACATTGATGTATCAGTGCTAAGAATAAAGAGAGGGTAAATATAAAGAAGGATTTAAATGAAATATTGAAAAAATGTTTTTTTATTGTTTACCACATTTAAAAAGTTCTTACCTTTCATTTGTTTGTTTTTTTCTTTTGCCCACAGAATGTGAAACATTTAAATGTATCTTTTAAATTGTGACGTACCCTACTGACGGACGTACATACATCTCTTACTTTCATTACTCATTATATTATTGGATATTAAATAAATAAGCAATACTTAAATTATTAACAAAAATACAAATTTTTCAAAAATATTCTCTAATTTAATATTTAATAATGATAATCAAGTTAAAAGTTCCCAAGTAACCTTAGCCTAATTAGACCTATAGAACAACACTCAAAATATTTACCAATATTAACATATTATAACATATTTATTTAGGACATCAAATGCTAAAAACTAGTAAATGGGACATCGGATGGGTCTGGACACAAAATTAAATACTTAATCATGCAGCTGCAACTGAACTAGAATCGCTTAATTATGTATTCTTCCTCTAGAACCACTAACTAGGCAACTACAGGATATGTATATCCAATTATTTTTAAAAATGTAAATATAATGCAAGAGCAATAATTTCGATTGTGTGTCAAGCATTCAGCAAACCTTTTCTTGAAATTGTTTCGGAATGGTTATATTTTATTTATTCTATAAGTTGGGAGACTACATATCGTCTTAACACCCTTGTAATTTATTATTCGCACCGACTGACTCCCTAGGCCTGCCCACCACGCCTTATATACTCTCGCCCGCAGGCGGAAGGTCGTGGGAAGGTCCCGGGGGGACAGCTGAGGGCGAGGAAAAAGGAGACACGGCCCTTAGGCTTTATTATTAATATATACATAGACAGGAATACATTAAATATACAATAGGTTCAATAAGTCTGTGTTTACGTGTTCAATGTCGAATTCTCCCGTTGTCTGTGCTTCCTCTTCTAGTAGTTCTCTCCACACCAGTCTAGATGGGAAGTCGGCCGGGTTTCTCTCCGTTGACACCCAGAAGGTCCCCCGGTCTATAGTCCGCAGGCTATTCATGACGTGGAGGTGCAGATTTCTGGTGCCTGTTTTATTAAACACCAATCCCTTGCCGGATGCTATGGTGTATACTGCCGATGTGTTGTCCATTCCTAGTTGCAGGTGGCTAGGATGATCCTTCTGATACTTCCATCGGAGAGCCAAGAGTCCAGCGAATACTTCCGCTTCGTTTATTTCGATGGGCTCGCGGAGCCTCTGAACGAGCGCCCTATTCTCCTCGGGATCGTACGCCGCCAAACTCCAAGGTGTGGCGTCGGAGAACACGAACCTTGCTTCCTGTTGTGGCTGCTTCCATGTGGCCTTGATCCATCTGGGTAGACTCAGAAGTTTTCGGGCCACTTCAGGGCATCGTCGATATACCCGTGCGATGGCATACCCCGGCCACTTTATGTTGTAGCCGATCCATGCTATGAAGCCCGCGATTCTCTCCGTCTCCTTATCACTTGCTTCTCCCAGGTGTTTCAGCAATGTGATCACCTTGTTGTGCGAGTCTGCCGTAAACCTGACGCTGCTGGTTTTTGTGTTGACCACTAGTCCAAGATAGATGATTTCCTGGGTTGCTGCCGTGGATGACTTCTCTATGTTGAGCACGAAGCCCATTGACGCAGGAGTGCTGGTACTTCCTGTAGGTCATCTGCCGCTGTCCCGTAGAATAATAGATCATCGAGATATAAATCCCTTTGACCCTGGGGTTGAACTCGTTGATTGTTCTAGCTGCTTCTTGCATAGTTCCTTGCAGGATGGAGGGGGCCAGTGGGTGGCCCATTGGGAGTCTTGTTACCGCGTACTTCTGTCCTTTATAATACAGCCCCATGTTCCGGCTGGTGTCTTCTTGTAGAGGAATGTGGTAAAATTCCAACCGAAGGTCGGTTTTCCACAAGAAAGCTCCCTCTGGTATGTCTTGAATAGCTCTTTCGGTGGTTTTCAGTGAGAACCTGGGGGTGTTGATGAACTCCGACCATGGCGACAAGTCCTGTATGACCCGAATACTGCCGTTTCCTTTAGGAATCAGAAACAGCGGAAAGGCGTTTCTAACCAGGTCGTCCCTTTTCAGCATCCCGGACCTTTACCAGTCTTGAATGATCATGTCCATTGTTGGAGATGACCTGGTCCTGCGGAATATGTATGGCGCATCCGGTGGACGAGGTAGATTCACACCTCCTTCCAATCTTGAGAACAGCCGTTGGTTGTTCCAGCGGATGGGCTTCAATTCGGGGACTGCTTGGCTCTGGTATCGACAGTCCGTCAACCGTACTTGGGGCTGCTCGCCGTCCTCAAGGAGGAGTTGTTGGAGTGTCCTTCCTACGTTGCGGATCAGTGATCCCTCTTGGTCCCCGATGCTCACTTCGTCTTCATCGAGTTCATCCGGTGGTGCCGAATCCCTGATCAAGAGTCTCGTGCCGGTACGTGCCCGTCTGGCATGGCTCGTGTTTCTTACAATATTAGAATTGTGTTGTCACATTTCAAGGTGCTCAACTTGTGGGCCATTTCTGCCCGTCTGGCATGGCTCGTGTTTAGGTATATACAGAGGGGTCCAAAAAATGTACTCACTGTTTGATAGTCCATATATTCTGACAAATTTAACTTGCAGGTACAATTTTTGGCACTGAGAGAGAGTTATGGTATATGTTCGAAATGACCACCAGCAGCGTCTAAACAACGTCGATGGCGCCGAACTGCAGATGAAACTACGCATGTCAATGTATCTGGCGTAATGGCAGCACATAGTGCTACGAATTGTTTCACGTAGCTCGTTGATTGTAGCTTGTTTTGGTCGATACACGTCATCCTTGATGGCCCCCCACAGGTATAATTCCAGAGGTGTCAAATCAGGAGACCGAGGTTGGTACTCAAAAGCACCTCTACGACCTACCCACCGTCCGGGTAGAGTGTCATCCAAGTACGACCTGACATATCGGTGGTAGTGAGGCGGGGCTCCATCTTGTTGCATGTAAAACATTTCATCGCCATACAGGGTTTGGATGGCAGGCAAAATCCTTGTCTGAAGCATATCAAGATACACCTGACCAGGTTATGGTACCCTCGAAGAAGAAGGGACCAATCAAACCACGCGATGACAGACCACACCACACATTACGCCCCGGTAGATTCACTGCCTTGTCCACATGAACGTGAGGATTTTCAAAAGCCCAGTAGACACAATTGTGGCAATTCACAGTACCATTAAGTTTGAATTGTGCCTCGTCAGTCCACAAAAATTTCCCTGCAAATTCCTCATCCTCGCCAGCCATGTACTCAAACCACTCATGTGGAAAAGGCAGTGAATCTACCGGGACTTAATGTGTGTTGTGTTCTGTCATCGCGTGGTTTGATTGGTCCCTTCTTCTTCGAGGGTACCATAACTGGTCAGGTGTATCTTGATATGCTTCAGACAAGGATTTTGCCTGCCATCCAAACCCTGTTTGGCGATGAAATGTTTTATATGCCTCACTACCATCGAGATGTCGGGTCGTACATGGATGACAATCTACCCGGACGGTGGGTAGGTCGTAGAGGTGCTTTTGAGTACCAACCTCGGTCTCCTGATTTGACACCTCTGGACTTCTACCTGTGGGGGACCATCAAGGATGACGTGTATCGACAAAAACCAGCTACAATCAACGAGCTACGTGAAACAATCGTAGCACTATGTGCTGCCATTACGCCAGATACATTGACATGCGTAGTTTCGTCTGCAGTTCGGCACCATCGACGTTGTTTAGACGCTGCTGGTGGTCATTTCGAACATATACCATAACTCTCTCTCAGTGCCAAAAATTGTACCTGCAAGTCAAATTTGTCAGAATATATGGACTATCAAATAGTGAGTACATTTTTTTGGACCCCTCTGTATTTATTTATTTGCCCTTTTGAATTGAGTTGTTCTCCCGTTTGTAGGGCTCAACGGGAGGGACGTTTCTGCCCTTCTTGATTAGACCTGCTGGTCGTGCGCCAACCCCTGACTAAGTTGAGGTCGAGAACGCTGAATGGGAACTTACCCTGTGCACATGTCTGATGTATATCCTCAGCTTTGGGAACATCCTCAGTATAACAACCTGTGTAGCAAATATATATTGGAAATCCAAAGACCGCTTCTGTATAAATTGGCTTGTGTTTTGATCATGTACAATGAACTTATTTCAGCAAATGAATACATTAAACAGATTTGTTAAAATGCACTCATATCTTATCTTTTCAAGTGCTTATTGTTTTGCTCATTTTCCTTGTTAGCTACCGTCGTCTCTGGTGTCTAAAAGTAACGAGGGTTCAGTATTACTTGACCATTTTCGTAATTCAAAGCCTCCTAATTTTAACAGCTTGTTAAGTTCATCTTGGAGAAGAAGCACATCTTCTATGGTGACTTCTGCACAAATTGCATCACCTACAAAAATTTGTGTTTGCAAGACTTTGGACGCACGCGGGTAGTTGTGTCCTTCATCTTTCACTAACTGGTGAAGAGTTCTTAGTGCAAGATACGGGGATGAGGTAATTCAATACGTGACAGTGCTAAGTTGGTAGACAGTAAGAAGTACTGTGGGACTGTCAGGCAGTAAATCAATTGGTACGTTTGATCATCAGTGTGTATCAAGATCCGTCAGTACATCACACGAGAAGACTATGGGGTGGCGACGGAAGTGAGTGATCACATCACAAATATCATTTTGAAGTTCAGGCCCTGGTAATAAAACCTGATTTAACGAAACTGAGTTGGAGGTTCGGGCGCTAGCATCGAAAACGACCCGTAGCTTAGTTGTGGACGAGGTTGACTTCATGACTCCATGGTGGGGCAAGAAGTAGTTTGGTGAGTTAATATCTAGAGGTGATTTGCATTCAGTCATATGACCAGCTGTAAGATAATCCTCCATGAAGTCTACATACAATTGTCTGAATTGAGTTTGAGCAGAAATCGTCATTCTAAAACAATAAATTTATTTCTTGCATGGTTTGATGAATCATCGAGAAGGGATGAGAGTCCTTGAATGGGAATCGTACTTCATATCGACCGGTAAAATTTCGAGTGTGCGTAGAGGCCCACGCTATGCGGAGGTTCTTCAAGTTTCCAGTAGTTTTGCAAGGAGGAGTGAAGGTCAATATCATTGGTAGAGAGCAGAGTGGTGACACCATTAAAATGGTCTGGAGGTACACTGGGTGCAGAGCAGGGAGTGGGTCCCATAAAGACGACACCAAAAACAGTACTAAAGGCAATGGGCAGGTCTTTTCCAAAAATATATTGTTCACCAGTCATAATTTGTGCGAACAAGTCTGCACCTAAGAGGATATCTATGGGTGCAGGGGTGTCAAATTTGTGGTCAGCTACAAAGGAGGCCATATTCCTTTTTATGTCAGGTGAAAGGCTGCACGAGGAAAATCTGAAGTTATTTTATCCAATATTAATATGGGTTGCTCTTGGGATATTATATTTCCATTCAGAGACGAAATATTAATTTAAGTTAGGCCTTTAGTTTTTACCAGAGCTTGAGAAATACCATTAATTGACCTTGAGGCGCGAGTGCGTTTGACCTGTAGCAATTGAGCACATTGTTCCGTGGTTAAAGAACTTTGAGTACAGAATCCAATATTCTACGAACAACAAGGGAGACACCATAAGCTGTTGAGAAATTAACAAGAGTTGTTTCTAAAAGCACGGTGTATGTACGTGTGACAAACAACAACAAACGGAGTATTTGTAGTTGATACGTTTGCTGAGGCTAGTTGACGTGAAGAACGCTGGGGTTATTCGGTGACGAGTAGAGTGACTTGAGTGACCTTATACGGGTTTGAGTCCAACTGTAGTGAAGTATGATGTATTTTATTACATTTATTACATGGATGTAATGATTCACATTTGTTCAGTGTGTGAGAGTGATCAAGACAATTATAACAGATTCCACTAGCTTTTCAAAATTAAATCTTTCTTGAGAAGTTTTGACTTGGAAATCTGGACAACGATAAATTATTGTCAGCTTTACAAAAAACACAATTAGTGTGAGAGGTGGATATTAGCGTGACCTTGTGATTTTGATAGGACGTGTGTTTGATGCCACCTGGCATCCTTGGCAATGAGTAAGAGACTTGTGGTATATGGGTGGTATTCACATTGTTGGCCAACTCAAGATGTGACGCTTCAAGATGTAAAAATTAAATTAGTTTATCTATTGTCGGTAAGCTTACATTTGTACCGTGGCTGGTCTCGAACCTGTGTTGAGTGTCACCATCGAGTTTCCGTAACAACAGTGATAACAATAGAGGACCTTCGAGAGCTGTGCCTTGTTCACAGCGTGGAGAGCTTGACTGTTTTTTTCGTAGCTACTGATCATGTTACGTAGGCTCTTGAATGACCCACTAGTGACATGAGGCAAATCAATGATTTTATTTATGTGAAGAGAAGTTAAGTTTCTTATGTTGTGATAGCAACTACACAATAAATTGTAGGCTATCTGATAGTTGGGCGCGGTAAGGGGGAGACTTAATTAAATTACGCGCTTCTGAGCTTAGAGTTGACATCAGATAAGACATTTTTTCAACAGGTATTAAGCTTAAATTTTGGTGAATAGGTGTGTTGAACAAATTGTGATAATTATTCCACTGTGATGAATCATCAGAGAAGGTAGGTAGTTCAATTTTCGGTAAGCGTATAGACGGAGTTGGAACCAAAGCCCCACTAGGCGTGGAGTGACTTGAATCGTCCAGTTGAGGTTAAGGAGTGGGAAGTAACATTGTTATACTACAACTTAAAAACGCATGTAATCCAAATTTTCGTCTTGATTCTGATTTACAATCTAATCACTATAATCTTCAATTTCGTCCGAAACGATCTTAGATAACAGCACTTCAATCTCATTACGTTTGGACTCAACTTCCTTTTCGAACAAAGATATTTTTCGAATGTGATACTCGGACAATACTTCCCCTTTGTTCACAATGGAATCTGCATGCTTTACAAAGTCTCTAATCTTAACGAGGCGTTTCTTTATAAGGTCGCATTGCCGAGTGAAAGTTACGAACCTTATGTTAACCAATATTAGTACGATAAACAAAAATACACTTGAACTAATTAAATGAGAAACAATCACACAAAATCAGAATCCACACAACAGGTTCATGACAGAGTAATACAACAAAAAGAACTATATGATTATGAGCTTATAAATCTGACAAGTGAAACTGAACCTTAAGTCAGGGGACACAGGGGTGAGTTTATAGTCTAAGATCCGACTGCAGAATTAGTGCACTCATCGAGTGTTTGCTAAAAATCAAATTTTTAGGCATATTTATGATTAGGAAAATATATATCTACCAAGGTGCCTATAAAAATGTGGCCGCTACTATTTTTAATTAAATTATTGCAAATTGATTTTTCGGAAAAAATTTCATTCGCTGGTTTTTTAAATAAAATATCGTCCACTTTACGGCAATATACATGGAAACTGTGGAAAATCACGGTTGCCGTTGCGCACTTGGCCGCACCTTTTCGCAGCCAGGTGTAAACAGGTATGATTTTGATACGTTTATACGTTCATAACGTACATTTATTGTTTATATATCAAATTAAAGCTAATTTTTTTCTGCTTATTATGATATACGGTTGCTTAATTAAATCTGGCCGCAAATAAGGGTTACTTCATATTAAAGATGGTAAATATTTAAGATAGAGTGAAAGAGAGCTAGCGCGTAACATCATTAGTCAGACGAGGATAGTGATTGCCAGCTGGACGACACTTTAAAGCCGTTGCGCATGCGTCGAATGCTAGTGTTCTCAACTGAACAGCTGCGAATTTTCATTCTAACATAAAAACCACGCTGTTTTGGAGTTCGTAATACAAAACGTTATATCTATTGTTGTTTAATTTTGTGCATCTAAAAATTATCAAATTAATTAACATAAAATAAAATCGATAAAGATGAAGGTGTGTTTTCTGTGTGACAAAAAATTCAATGTACTTGACTTTAATAATACATCATTCAAAAAGTGTTTACTAATGTTATTGTTTCGTCGTAAGAAAAAATATAAATATCATGACACTTTATTGACAGTTGAATCTACTGATGATTTTGGATATCATACAGAGTGTCTAAAAAAAATTACAGTTCTGAAGCAAAAAGATAAAGAAGAATTCGAAGATTTTTGCAAAACACAAGCTGTAAGTAAAATTTCAATTGAACTTAAGAATAATATAGGTTATAGTTACGATATAAATAATACAGTGCTAACTTTGAGGTTTTTTGTTAAGAATTGTTTTTTTTTTAATTTCTTATTTTCATAGGAAAACGTAGTAACACAGTACCCTCTACGAATTCCTAAGATATTACATTTCTCACACAGGTAGAATTTTTCAGGTAGTCGATCTTTTTGAACCTTCTTTCAAACAAACTATAAAATCATTCAGCAATATAATGTGGAGAAATAAATACTATTACCGACTTTCTTTGTTAACAATGCGTTATTTCTTTTCGAAAAAAATATATAATTGCCAATAATAGCAAAATAAAAATTTTTTTACATATTTATATTCTTTTAGATCGACTTGATATTTTCGTTTAATTATATCAAATACAATGAAAACATTGTTATTGAATGACAATGGAATATGTAACTGTACCTCCGTATGGAGTGTCGTCCAGCTGGCAATCACTATCCTCGTCTGACTAATGATGTTACGCGCTAGCTCTCTTTCACTCTATCTTAAATATTTACCATCTTTAATATGCAGTAACCCTTATTTGCGGCTAGATTTAATTAAGCAACCGTATATCATAATAAGCAGAAAAAAATTAGCTTTAATTTGATATATAAACAATAAATGTACGTTATGAACGTATAAACGTATCAAAATCATACCTGTTTACACCTGGCTGCGAAGAGGTGCGGCCAAGTGCGCAACGGCAACCGTGATTTTCCACAGTTTCCATGTATATTGCCGTAAAGTGGACGATATTTTATTTAAAAAACCAGCGAATGAAATTTTTTCCGAAAAATCAATTTGCAATAATTTAATTAAAAATAGTAGCGGCCACATTTTTATAGGCACCTTGGTAGATATATATTTTCCTAATCATAAATATGCCTAAAAATTTGATTTTTAGCAAACACTCGATGAGTGCACTAATTCTGCAGTCGGATCTCGTACTATTACTAATATAGTTTTATAATGGAACACAAACTAAAATGGTTAGGCTCGCGCTTATAAAGAGAATTTAACCTAATTAAAAAACACTTTGTAGTTATCAAGAACTTTAAGAGCATACTTATTTGTCCTATTAATAGACTGTACTGTACCATAGCGAGAGTTCATTTATTTCAAAAAATAAATCCATCCCGGAGAGCCAACATTTATTTGCGGTGTTAACAGGCGAGATTTTGTACACACTCATTAAATTATCAAACATAGAGAGAAACAATTGATTAACTATGATCCTACCTTTGCAAATGGTGACTGAGAATACCTGGAGTGTTGAGATGATAGCTGGGGCACTCCAAATTTGTTTCTTGAGCACTTATTAATTATTTTCACACGAGAGTTTCATGGCTGTGTTTCCCGAGAGCTAAAAAGACGCTCGAACAGTTTTCCCCGTTATACTAAGAAAAAGCGCGGGATTAACGAGCCTAGAGCCATTAAAGGAGAAGGATCAATGCGGTGCTGACACATAGTGCTAATGAATATAATTAATTGTACAAAGAATAGAGCATAGCTGGCTCTGTAGATATATATTCATATTAAACAATTATGTAGATCAATATATTTGGCATATTTGGCCTTATTAATATGAATTTTGATAAAGAATTTCAATAATCACAAGAAAAGAATCGATATATTATCAGCCTCCAACTCAACTACATTAATCAATTAGAAAAGACTAAATAATAATCTTTAAGTCGACTGCAGTCATCCATGTCTTGATTGTCGATTTGTGTTAGCTGTTTTGATCAGAGTTAAGATATACGGGTCTGGCTACTCTTTAGTTCCAGTGATCAGACATTGAAGCCAACTGGCGTTAGTACCGTTGTGGAATAGCGCACGCGCAATTTAAATTTTGAAGAGAAGTTTGAACCTCCAAGTTTACATTTTACTATTAGACAGTAATTATTGTAGAATCAAAAGCCGAAGCTATTATTAATGATTTTTAGTGAGGAATTCTCCATCAAGATATCTTATCCTGAAAATTGAAAAATGACACTTGGACACGGGAATCTAACCCGGGGTCTCTGGCTTAGTACGCCAATGCTCTAGCCACTGAGCTATCCAAGAATCCAGGCCTTAAAATACGAGTGAAGAATAACCCTGAATACAGGATGATTCCTGGAGAGCTCAATGGTTAGAGCATTGGCGTACAAAACCAGAGGTCCAGGGTTAAATTCCCGTGTACAGGTGTTATTTTTCAATTTTCAGAGTAATTATTTTATTCCGAATGTGATAACTAGTGAATAAAAAGAATCGCTCACAACAAATGATAACATACAAATTACAATTAATCATTTGCTCATCGATTTAAGATAATTTAAAACTAAAATACTGTATTATAAATCACATGTAATTATTTGTTTGGTAAAATTTGATCATATAAACATGGCTATGAATTATTATTTAAAAAATTTATTGATGTATGAAGGGACTAATACATCAATCAGTTTTACCATCTAGCTCATAGCATCTGAGGGGATTTTTGATTTAATCCTCATGAGTAGCATTTAGGGTAATTTGTCAGAATACGAAAATTAGACTCTTTCCTTCAATAAAGGGATAAGACAGAATGCAAAATGAAATAAGTAAACGTGAAGAGGGAATGAGAAGTGTGATTTTTGAGTGAATTTGAAAAATTATGAATTCACATTCTAAAATGTGAGTGGTGTTAATTAGCTATCTTAGAGGGTACGTTCTTGCAGAAGGCTCAATACCGAGGCAAATCAATACCACTCACCTTTCACTTTTATTCATTTTGTTCTTGCATACAGTCTATAAAGTTTAATGTGGTTTCATTATTTAAAAAATGAGATCTAAATAAAGTACTTTAGTACTTCCGTCTTTATAATGGTCCCAGGTTTGTTTCCGGCTTCAAGTAGACATTTTTCAAATATTATATTTGACTTAAGCGCCAAGACAATTATTGATAGTACCTATCATCCCTAAATATTATTTAATTAAATTACTGTAGTAATACTACTTGCAGCAACATATCGATTGTTACCACCAAGATGTAGTACAGTCATATTAAGAGACTTTAACACGTAAAAATGTGGGCAGTTTCAGTCCTCTATGAATAATTTATTACTTTTGTGGCAAGTGTCATTAAAAAAACTAAACAAATAGTGTTACTTTTTTAATGTGATGTAAAATACTTTCGAATGCAAATAATAAAATTTTAGTTTTCATCGATTCTCTCTATCTTTGTAAGTGTATTGATACAAAAAACTATCAATTTTTTTATTAATTAACAAAACTAAGTGAATTATTTATGGGTAAAATTTTTGAGAATCGTCCCCTTCTTACTTAACCTTTCTAACCTTTTATGTGCAAATATATGTCCTTTGTCTGGATTTTAATTTTATAGTGAGATGTCTGAATATTAGAAAAACAAATTATATTTAATTGGCCTGGATAATTATAATTATAGTATCATTTGATTTGCCGTTTACTTGCAAGTATAAATGGTAATAGAAATTTCTTAATGATTTGCTGTTTTGAGAAAATACAGTGTTTTACTTGTATCAGTTCTAGAGCACCATCGCCAATTATAAAATAAACTTTTTTACTTTGGTATATAAATAATGTATAAGGTTAAGGCAGTAGAAAAATCACTGTTATAATTTATAAATAAACATACAAGAAGCCAACGACATAGGAGTGGTGGTAACTGATATCTAGCAGAAGTTTTTTCTATTGCAAACAATGATCAATCAATGTGGAAATAATTAAGAGAAAAACTAATCTTAAATTATAAAAAGCAATTGCACACTTTCCTTTTGCATAATTCTTTCATCAGTATCTGCTACAATCCGCTCTTGTAGAATATCTTTTGGCCAAAAATGTTTTTCACAAAATATATCATTAGAGTTTTTTTTTCTAAAGTTCTTTTGACCAGAAATCTTTCTTGAATTTTTTTCTTACAACCATGTCTCTCAAATTTGAGGGCGTATAAACGTTGACACGTCAATTTTAAAACAATCTGGAAGCTTAAATTTATTTTTATTTTTGAGATGTGAAGCCATTGTGCAGAAATAAAATCTTATACATCTGACCCGCTCTTGTTATAAAAGTCACAACTATCCGCAAAGATCACAACGCTTTCTCTTATGGTGGCAAATAGTGCAACTAAAAAGCTTCAACTTCTGATCAACATTTATAAATTTATATACGGTCTTGAGTAGAGTGTCATAGGGGGTGGTTTTGACCATAAATAAGGAAATGACGTTCCTGGCGAGCGACACTGATGACTGAAGTCTAAAGTTTCAAGTTTGATCAAAACAACACTATAGACTCTCTGCTATAGACAACGTTCGTGGTGTATTGAAATGTGATTTACAGATAATACATTGAATTTAGATTAAAGAAAGCTTGATCCAAACAGTGAGTTAAAAATGTTCAATCTCTTCAAAAACTGACTTAAAAAAAGCTAAATAATATTGACATTACTTTATTTAGTCTAATTTTTTAAGATTGATAAATTGGAGCACCTATTAAAATATTAATATTAGGTAGATTAATTATTTCTTTTAATTCAGTGAAATCTAGTATCACCCATACATAAGAGAATGGTAAAAAATATCATTAGAAACATAATAAAGAGGCGTAACTGAAGATGATGTAGGAGTTGTGTTTAATATAAATACAGTTAGGCCCAATTTATATAGCCTACTTATGATTAGTTATTATCTTATTCTTAGGATACCAACATTGCTTGTATTCGAATAGTCTACCTCACGCGCCGTTGACCTTTGACGTTCACTCGATAGTTGCATTGGCAATCACGTGATCAAGTGTAGAACCGTCAGAATAGTCACGAAGTGTGCCGATGCACCCCTCACAAGCCTTTGAGACGCCGTCGATGCGGAGTTTGACTGGAAACTGTTTAATTTTTCGTCTGCTAGAGTAATGTGATGTGTGATGTGTGATCTATTATCTGTGATAAAAGTATTTTAACTATACTGGTACAGCTTTTGTTGTAGTGTTTTTTTGTTGTGTTGGAAATGGCAGTGAAAAGAATCGGGAATGAATATTAAAACGTTGTATTCGATTTCATTACCTGCTGATAGATGGCATTTAAAATAGTTTCTAAGATCACTGGTAGGAAGCAGCATTGCGGACTCAAGGGCGTGTAAAGGGTAGTTTGCTGTTCAAAAAGTCTGTTGCAGTCTTGGATCTCAAGTGCGTGTAAAGTGTAAATTTATCAAGTCTGCATCAAGTCAAGTTTACTTGACTATTTGGATACAGCGATCGATTTAGATAATTTTTTATAAGTTTTTTTTTGTGTAGGAATACTAAAGAAATAAAAATGAAGGTAGAATTTATAGGAAATGTACATAGGTACTTGCTTTTTTTTTTTTTTGCCGTTAAAGGAAAGTGATAAATATGTAAAGAAAATAACACTTTGTACACTCGTTCAGAATTCAAACCCAGACCTCCCAATCATCGGCAAACCTTAATAGATGAGCTTCATATTAGTTTGTGTGTCGACTGATGCAGGTTCCTTGTTATCTAAAAGTGTGTTGATATATTATTATTATTACTATTAGCACCCCGTCGTACTACTCGTTCAGGTTATACGCACTTACACTAATGTGTAATGGTAGGGTGAGATGAAATGGAGGACCTACAGTTTAACGTGGGATCCGAACCACAGTGGAGGCCTGGCATTCCTCACATTCAGAAGTTGTGATTAATACACGACTTGTCAGAGGTGAAGGAAGGGTTTGGCAATTGGATAAATCTGTGCCAATACTGAGGATTGAACCCCGGACTCCCAGCACGGAAGTCTGACACCTTACCCCTAGACAGCCAGGTCACCTGTGTCAATAAAACAAGATCTAATCGCCAGTCTTGGGTGTGTAGGTCTACACGCATACAGTGACCTAGGAGGTGCACAGCTGGATGCAATGAAGGCTGTTCTCATATACATTCACCCGCTTCGGGGGCCACATAGTCTGAGGTGTCACTCTTTCAGTAGAATAGACTACCGATGAACGAGGAGTTCGAGGTTCAAATCTTGGTCAGGTGTACTGAGAGTTTTTCCAAAATGGTTTTTCACTTTCTCTCCATGCAAATGTATGTACACTCTCCCTGAATATAACCTTTCTCATCCTTAAAAAAACTTAGCGTAACTAGTATATAAGCATTTAACCAAAAGGGGAAGTAAGATGCTAAAAGAAAACAGTTTTTATGTTTTTAAATGGAAGCCATTGCACTGCAGTTAATTCAACACAAAAGTTGTCCAGAGGAAAATGTTCACGATATGTGAACATTAAGGGAAGGGTAGCCTATTTAGTACAGTAAAACCTTGGATTGCGAGCATAATTTGTTTCGTAAACGTGTTCATAATACAAAGCACTCGTATATCAAAGTGAATTTCCCCCATAAGAAGTAATGTAAATTCAGATGATTCGTCCCACAACCCAAAAATATTTAATCTAAAAATGATTAATACCTTTTTTACTTTCGTTATTTAAATGTAACTGTACTGTAATCAAATTTATTTATTAAATTTAATGGTGGCTGGTGTGAGGTAGACGAGAGAGAGGAGAGGAGGAGGTGGGTTATTGTTTATGATGACTTTCACTGTCACTAACGGAATCACCGCTATATATTGGCTCACTCAAATATTTTTCTTTTTGTGCGACTTTAACAAAGAACCTATCCATTGACACTGCTCGGCAGACAAAGCGTAACCATAGTACTACTTGTATTGCAAGATATCGCTCGTTTATCAAGTTAAAATTTATTGAAAATTTTTGCTCGTCTTACAAAACACTTGCAGACCAAGTTACTCGCAATCCAAGGTTTTACTGTACTTCATATGTTTGTTAAAACTAAACGACTCCTTCAGTATAGTCAGTTTGTCCATATCTTGTGAACACTATAAAACGTTGTGCCCTCTTATGGTCCAGAAATCTTCAATCACAAGTGCACTAACTTGAAGCCTAATCACTCTAAACTTGAGTTCTATTTTAGTAAACAATTTGTTTTCAAAAGGTCCAAATTCTAAATCTGTGGTTAGCTCAAGTTTTTACACTTGGCTATGCTACATCCTGATCACCATGACCTGGATTTTGATGAAATGTCATCTTTTTTTTTTGGAGGGGTGGGTGAAGGAGGGAGGGGTTCGTCTCATACAATACTCATTAATACAGCAGCCTCATGGCTTCTTTGGTGCTGACTGACAGTTCACAGCTGACTTCTGACAGTCAACAGTTAGGTATATACCTAAATGTTGACTGTCAGAAGTGACATCTGCTATACACATGTTTTTTGCAGATCATATGGTTCGGCGTAGGGATACATAATTTGTTCCGGTAGCTTTTCAAAGCCGTCAGCTGTGTGCTGTCAGTCAGTACCAAAGAAGTCATGGGGCTACTGTACATAACATAAACTCTATCCATGATTACCTTGTTGTAGAAATGTATATTTTATACTTATAGGTAATTTTTTTTGTTATTTTAGAATTTAAGGTAATATTTTATTGGTTTGCCTTATTTTTAAGCATATTTAAGTTATTATAAGACATTTTTGAGTCATTATAAGACATTCCTGGTGAATAAGTATTATATTTTTTAATACTATCGATATTTTATTTAATATTTAAATGCTCAAACATGAATTTTGGTCAACACACAGTTTATATCCTGTTTACTTGAATGGTTATAAAATACACATTCCTGGTGAGACGCTGCAACTATTCTGGAGAGGGTTGCGTTTCTAGGGGGTAGCTTTACTTCTGAAGCAGGTATTCAGCAGAATGCAGGCTGAGTTGTGCTAAAGGCTTTTAATTGCATTCTACATTTGTAAAGTGTTTTTTTGATCAAGTCGTGCACATTTACTACACATTTTTTTGTTAGTAGTTTTAGGTCATTTTTTAAAATTGAAGTAATTTTTGTAGAATCTTAGTCATTTTATGGTCTTTTTTTATAATTTTTAGGTCATCGAAATCCATGCCTTGCTGATCACACATATGTTTTCTTGTACGTAAACTTCAATGTTAAGGTACATTACGTGTAATGAATGTTAAGTTGGGTTTTTTTGCACTGCATCATACTACCCATTCGGGTTTCACACTGCGTACTAATTATACTAATGGTTTTAGGAATCAGGAAAGTTATATTTAGAGGAATTGTACCCACATTTACATAGAGGTAAAGTGGAAAACTATTTTGGAAAAATCATCCTCAATAACTCCGAATGAGATTCGAACCTCAATCTCCCCACTATCAGCAGTATATTCTACTGCGAGAATAGCGCCTTAGACTATGGGCCACCGAAGCGAGTGATGTTGAGTTGATCGTGAACCTGGCACTAGCTTGTTTAAGTGGTAGACAGCTGAGTTGTGAAACTATTGCCTGCATCATGGTTATACGGTTTGAAGTGATAATGTCGCAATAAAATGGATTGACAATGACACGGAGGCTTGTGGTTCAAATATTGGTTGGTTAGCTTAGGGTGTTGTTAGTTGTAGGAAACATAATTTATCTTGTTTTGGGAAAAGGTTTTTTTGTTTACAATAAAAACACTTCCAAACATTGTTATAAATCATGATGAATAAATTAATCTATTTGACATGTCAATATTATGGTTTTATTAGGCAATATAATTCTACGCACAACTTAAATAGCTATAATACATACTAAAACTATACTTTATCGTCTAATTCAAATTTATTTATAGGGCTTAGACTATGTTCTAAATTAAATTCTTTCCAAACCCTTTCTTGTCTCAAACAATAACTTAATGTAAAGGTGGAGCTATTTTGGGATCGATAGGCCTTGTTAAGTTATAAATCTAATTTAAAATTAGTTATAATATTATGATTTCAGTTTTTTGCAACTTTGTCATGGATGTATAATCTGTGGAAGGAACCAACATGGCGTTAAAGTGAACGAGGCATTTTATTCAACTTGGATTAGTTTGAAATAAATAATATTGTCTAGCCCAGGAAACCAATAAATCGTAATTATTGTTTACCGATAGTCCAATAATTGTACCTAAATATGTTGACTAGGATTGATTAAATGGTGTTTGTAAGCGTGAAATTGGTCGTTAGAAAAACCCATTTTCCAAAATAAGATACAAGCGTTCTTTCTTTAGGGGTGTTTTTTTCCCTAAAAGATTTTCCATCCCCATCCTACTCGTTTGGATTAATGTAATTTAGTGTAAATATGAACATTACATGGATGCAGAACACAACACAAACCAACCCCATTGTATTGGTTTGTAGAGAATAAGGCAATTTTGTTCCATATTTTGCAGGGAAAGGTTCAAGGGTCATGGAAGATTAAATGGAAAAGAACCTTGCAGCTTTCGCATCGTCAGCAACTCCCGGGACGAGAAGGCACCTTGGTGAAGAGCGAGAGAGGTGACAAGGGCTCATCTAAAGCGCTGGTTTCTACTTAAAGGGAACTTATTGTCTACTTCGAGAAGAGAGTGGACAAGGACCAGTTGGTGTAATCGTTCTTGAAGGCTGTACGATAGGTGAGTGACTGCACCAGTTCTAGAAGGCTGTATGATAGGTGAGTGACTGCACCACGTTCTGAAGGCTGTACGATAGGTGAGTGACTGCACCACGTTCTGAAGGCTGTACGATAGGTGAGTGACTGTACCACGTTCTAGAAGGCTGTACGATAGGTGAGTGACTGCACCACGTTCTTGAAGGCTGTACGATAGGTGAGTGACTGCACCACGTTCTAGAAGGCTGTATGATAGGTGAGTGACTGCACCATGTTCTTGAAGGCTGTATGATAGGTGAGTGACTGCACCACGTTCTAGAAGGCTGTATGATAGGTGAGTGACTGCACCACATTCTAGAAGGCTGTATGATAGGTGAGTGACTGCACCACGTTCTAGAAGGCTGTATGATAGGTGAGTGTCTGCACCACGTTCTAGAAGGTTGTACGATAGGTGAGTGACTGCACCACGTTCTTGAAGGCTGTACGATAGGTGAGTGACTGCACCACGTTCTTGAAGGCTGTACGATAGGTGAGTGACTGCACCACGTTCTTGAAGGCTGTACAATAGGTGAGTGTCTGCACCACGTTCTAGAAGGTTGTACGATAGGTGAGTGACTGCACCACGTTCTTGAAGGCTGTACGATAGGTGAGTGACTGCACCATGTTCTAGAAGGCTGTATGATAGGTGAGTGACTGCACCACATTCTAGAAGGCTGTATGATAGGTGAGTGACTGCACCACGTTCTAGAAGGCTGTATGATAGGTGAGTGACTGCACCACGTTCTAGAAGGCTGTACAATAGGTGAGTGACTGCACCATGTTCTAGAAGGCTGTATGATAGGTGAGTGACTGCACCATGTTCTAGAAGGCTGTATGATAGGCGAGTGACTGTACCACGTTCTAGAAGGCTGTATGATAGGTGAGTGACTGTACCACGTTCTAGAAGGCTGTATGATAGGTGAGTGACTGTACCACGTTCTAGAAGGCTGTATGATAGGTGAGTGACTGCACCATGTTCTAGAAGGCTGTATGATAGGTGAGTGACTGCACCATGTTCTAGAAGGCTGTATGATAGGTGAGTGACTGTACCACGTTCTAGAAGGCTGTATGATAAGTGAGTGACTGCACCATGTTCTAGAAGGCTGTACTATAGGTGAGTGACTGCACCACGTTCCTGTCCCTCAAATGAAAGCGATTAAACAAGGGAAATACCACATAACTAGTAGACTGGTCTGTCTTAGGAGCACCTGAAAAACTGGCAGAGTCAAGAAAATATGGGGAACTTTTGATGCATGGGAAAGAAATGGTTAAAACATAGGGAATTTCACAAAAACTTAAAAATAAAATAAAATAAAATAGGCTAACTTACTGGATTATTGGTGAATTAGGGACATTTAACTGCAAGCTTTATGCCTTGATGGTATAGTTAAGCTCGCTCTAGTTTCATGTTGAGCTAGATTGCTGAGGACAGGGAGATCGAAGTTCGAATCTCGCTCGGGTGTACTGGGGGAGTGGCTTTTCCTAAATGGTTTTCCACTCTCCCTCCACACAAGTGCGGGCTTACTTCCTCTAAATTCAACCTTCCCAATTCCTAACCCATTAGCGTAATTAGTACTTAAGCGTATAACCCCAACAGGTAGTAAGACGTGGTGCTAAATAAATAAAAATAAAAAATTATGTAGAAGTAAAAGCAAACTAAAGAACAAAGCAGGTTAATTTGAACATATATCTTATACCGTCATTCCCAATGGGAATTCCTTCTGGAAAACCTGGAAAACACACAGTTTTGTTTTTATAAAACATAAAAGGGAATAAACACAAGATGTACCCTGATTTTGGTAGGAAGAACAGTATAATATGATAGTTACTAAAATCACTAAAACAATCTTTATATGTTCATACATCAAGTCATGCTATGAGCAGCTGTTACTTTTGAAATATATTATCTAGGGATATAAAACTAGATTCTTTGATAACCTCGATTCTTACTGGTATCGAAAGACTCGAGACTCGACCTTAATATTACAAACAGGGTAGTATTTAGGGTATGCAACGACCCTGTGTGGTCATTTATTTTATGCTCAACCCCTCCCCCACCAAACCGCTTAACCTCGATCGTCCAACCATTTTAATTTAATTATAAACCCACCTCGGTGGCGTAGTTGGCTAATGCGTCAGTCGTGTTGAGCCAGACCGCCGAGGACGGGGAGATCGAGGTTCGAATCTCGGTCGGGTGAACTGGGAGTGGTTTTTCCTAAATGGTTTTCCACTCTCCCTCCACGCAAATGCGGGTTCACTTCCTCTAAATTCAACCTTCCCGATTCCTAATCAATTAGTGTAATTAGTACTTAAGCGTATAACCCGAACGGGTAGTAAGACGCGGTGCTAAATAAAAAAAAAAATAAATAAATAATTTTAATTATAATTTATTACATACTTACCTAAACTTTGATTGGTTTACATTTACATGTTTTAACAGACAACACAAGAACAAAAAGTGAATATTTCAAAGAAACTGAGACTTGAAAAATACTGTTTAAATAGAACACAAAAAAATAAACTGGACACTATGGACAAGTAAATAAAGCACCGCAAAGCAATACCAACACAACCTTGCGGGGGAAAAAAAGTGAAACTACCAGATTAGAATATATGCAGCGCTTCAGTCAATTTGAAGGTAGCTGTGCTGCCATCTTTTGTAAATATGAAAGAGTTGTTCTTTAATAACGAAAGATGAGAGAGGGTTAATGAATTGCTATTTTTGTATACTTCACGCAAAATGCTATAAATTTGTTTACTGGTTACTTCAAGTTTGCTATATTTGTCTTATTTCCACATAATGTTGCCGCCCTGTGCATGATCCTAAATATGGCCCTGATTACAAATCCAGATACTTCTATTCTTAGCTCTCAATGAGAGTTGGTCTACTGGTGACTAAGAAAACGGAAAAATTCAGAATTAGTGATAATCGATTATCTCTTTTTTATTTGCGATTATTTACTATATATTCTGGTTCAATTAGCAACTCTATTTGGTGAATTTAAAAAACTTGTATTTTTGACAATTGTTTATCATACCTTTTTTTTAAATTATAGCCTATTTATAAATATTTGACTCAGTGAAGCTCTATTAGTAGGTAAAAATATATGCTTATCTTTGTAATTCCTAATTCTATTAATTATTTGTAATATCCTTTAATACTTGGTAAAACAGGTCTTTTTCTTTGTTAAAACTAAAAATGAATTAGTATTTTTAAATTACTCTTTTAATTTTTTAGTTTTTTTTTTTTGCAATGCTATGAAGTTGAGTAAATGTTTTTATATGAGGTTGGATGTCAAAGAGTTGAAATTCAGAATTGAAAAATAGAGTTTAAACTTAAGAATCCAAATCGAGAATAGAAATCAATAAAAACAGGTATCATGACAGCTCAAATATTATCGATACCACTAAAAAAAGGTATACCTATTTAAATGTTGTTGATTTTGGCCACAAAGAAATACATTTTAATTTTATAAACTGTTCTTCAAACCAAAATCAGGGTATAAGTCGGCTTTTACTATGAAAAGAGGAACACCGCTGCTACTGGACAGATAGGTAATGGCTGCCTCTTGAAGAAAATCAATCGTTACTGCCCAACCCAGGTACCATTATATCGAAACTGATAAGTAGGGAATGTGAAACGTGCAACTTGATTTCACAAAAGAGAAAACCAAGAAAAAGTATAGACTGTGTTTTCTTTTTACTGTAAAAGACACGTTGTGTTTGTTCCCTAAAACGTGTCTTCATCTTTCTTCCCTATACCTCTTTCCATGTTGTAACAAAGTATAGAATTAAAAAAAAATATAGCACCCCGTCCTAATACCTGTTCGGGTTATACGTTTAAGTACTAATTACGTTGGGTGACCTGGTGGTCTAGGGCTAAGGTGTCAGACTTCTGTGCTGGGGGTCCGGGGTTCAATCCTCGGTCCCGGCACAGATTTATCTGCTTGCCAAACCCTTCCTTCACCTCTGACAAGACGTGTATTAATCACAACTTGTGAATGTGAGGAATGCCAGGCCTCTACCGTGGTTCGTATTCCACGTTAAACTGTAGGTCCTCCATTTCATCTCACAATCACCCTACCATTACACATTAGTGTAAGTGCGTATAACCCGAACGGGTAGAAAGACGCCGTGCTAATAATAATAATACTAATTATGTTAATAGGCTAGGAATTGGTAAGGTTGAATTTAGAGGAAGTGAACCTACATTGGTTTTAAGGGAAAGTGGAAAACTATTTAGGAACCCCCCCCCCCCCCCCCCCCCCAGTTCACCCGACCGAGATTTGAACCTCGATCTCCCCATCCTCTGAAGACTAGCTCAACACGAAACTAGCGCGTTAGCTAATTACACCACCGAGGCAGGAGACAGTGTACAGGCCTACCTCGAAAAGTGAAGAGATTTTCCATAAAGAGATGTTTAAGAAAATAGTGACAACCCACTAAAATGTAGCCCACATTTTCTGTTTATCTTTTAATTTAATTTCCTTGTGTATGCCATTTATCTGCACTTTCTTCCATGCACAATTGTTGGGAAGAAGTATAGCCGCCAACTTTCCTCTTTGACCTGGCCTGTAAGGGGGCCAAGCACCTGCCTGAGGATACTGGAGGCGCCTGCAGGTGCTGGGTGGGAAGTGGTGGCTGTCGGGGAGCACTAATTGCAACAGAGTCGCGGTGACACTTCCAGAGATTGGAATATGTCCTAGAAAGCCTCGGAACAACTGAATCCCTTGAAACTCACTGTCTCTTTCAAATTCTTTTGGCTCTCTGGTGTAATTTTGAGATGTTAGATCTTCTCTGATGTTGTGCTGCGCTGGTGGTTTCCAGACCTGTGTCTGAAGGTCAAACCATGTTACAAGGGATTCTAGGGATGTGTGAAGCTTTGAAACTTCGACTTGGCTTCAAAACAAATGCCAGCTTTGACTTCCCTAAGTAGACAATTATGAAGATGTTTTCTTGTGCTAAAACATTGTAACCAATATTTCACACTGGTTGTGTTTTCAAACAACACTTTACAGTCGAGAATAGTAGCACGATATTTTGCCCACAGAACTAGCTGAAGATGAAGAGCAGTTTGGATTCAAGATCATGTTCCATGGGACGGGGAACCGCAGTTACATCTTGGGGGCAGAGTCCCAGGAGAGTATGGAGCAGTGGATGAAGGCCCTGGCATGCGCCAGCTACGACTACATGAAGCTGATGGTTGCGGAGCTTCAGAGACAACTGGATGAGATGGAGGGTGAGACAGTTTTATCATGAGTCATAGAGTTTTCCTGAGAAATGTTCTGCGTTATACTGGTTCACTCGTCTAGAATGAGTATTGTTGTGAATCATTGGCTTACTCATCATTTACATTTACTGTTGCGCTGTAAGTAAACACTCGACTTAGTTGAGTCAGTCCACTGCCGCTGAGCGTTAGGGATGCAGATTATTGATTTGTCCTGATTGTTTTAAGAGTTGGTATAGCTTAGTGCACTCAAAGGGCATTCAAACTTTGTGTAGTGTATTTTATAATGTTCGATATTATCTGAGACCGCCTTGGTCTTGTTGGCCTCGGATAATTAGGGACTTTACTTCAGATCCAGTTTTAAGGTATTATTTAATAATAATAATCTCTGCTTTTTTCTGACTAAAAATGATATATATATAATTTGCACAGCTATATTAAATTTAGTTAAAAATGTATGTTTGTGCTTAGATCTCTCTACTATAGTAGATCAATTTGAAATAAATACTTGCAGTACACATATGGTTTTATATCACGCAAACTCATATAAAATTAATTGTTTTCATTGAAAATCTACTAGGATGTGAAAAATGCCTAATTTCACCCCATTTATTCAAGTATTGTAGTTTACATGGTGGCTACAGATGGGGAAATGTTAGGACATTTAATAAAAAAAATCAAATCAACACACTTTCAAACAAAAAAAAAATTCATTTTTTTTTTTTTTCAAATTCGGCCATGTTATTGGTGCTATAAAGATATGAAAAAATATAGATTTTCAGCCCTCTAACCTTACCTGAACAAAAGTTACAGGTGATCAAAGTTTACAAATATTGACAGAAATTCGTTGTTCCAAACATTATTTGATTGGCTTTAAAATGATTTATATGAATGCTAGAGACCTGAAATTAATCTCATTTTAAAGCTACACTAATAAAGTTTTGCTTTGTACTCAGGAAGAATACGTTGAGACGTTTGAGCTACTAAAATCATGTTTTGCTACTGCTAGACCTATTCACGGTACTCACAATTACACACCTTTATTACACTTTCAGAAAGCCAAATTCTTGTCATACTATTCTCCTCTGCAACAAATTCAACTGAAGAATGCTTTTCTACTGAATATAAACTGTTATTGAGGGAAATTAATGGCTTTGTAGTTGCAATTTATAGTGATCAGTGGTTGCTTAGCTATGTTTTGGAGAAAAATGAAGTAAAATTAACATTTCTTCACCCTACAGGGCCACCTCCTACATTTAGCTACCCAACCAAGTCAAATGAACTTTAGATTATTAAAAACTGAAACGATACCGAGTAAGGTGAGCCCTCTGACACAAATGAGCCAAACCTATAATTTGCGATAAAATCAAGTTCAAGAAGTGATACAAAAGTTTCTCAAACAAGAAACATCTTTAGGATGACAATAAATACAAAGAACATACTTTAAAGTAAACTTTTATAAGAATAGGTCTATTCAAAAATGTTTTTGTTTTAAAGTAATACACTTTTAAAATGCTGATGAATTTTAGATTATTTCATAGTTGTATGGTTTTTATAACTATATTCAAAATAATGAGACCTTTAATACAGGTGAGAATTTATGTGTGTACATAGAGCCATATTTATAGTAGAACCAATAAGCGACTGTAATTGTGTTTTTATATAACTACTAATCCCATTGAGGTCCCAAAATAAAAATTGCGAACATTTTCCTTACACATTAAGGTATAGTTTAAATTCTTTTGAAAATTAAAAAAAAATATTTTTGAAAAAGTCAAATTTGAAATATTACAAAACCCTAAGAGATATTTTTAAGTAATATTATAATGTTGCATATTAAATCAAAATCATAAAAAGAGCTTTAAAATGAGAGTAATTTTAGGTCTTTAGGATTCATATAACTCATTTTACAGCCAATCAAATATGTTTGGAACAACAAATTTCTGTCAATATTTGTAAACTTTGATCACCTGTAACTTCTGTTCAGGTAAGGTTAGAGGGCTGAAAATCTATATTTTCTCATATCTTTATATGCCAATAATATAGCCAAATTTAATCTAAATTGAAGGGGTCAGTTTTGAAACTTTGTCGAGTTGACACAGAGTGTAGTTGGATAGTTCTGCAGCTAAACATTAAAACAAAAGTGTGTGATTTTGTCTCTCTATGTTAACAAACTGCATTGCCTAAATATGTTATTCTAACATGGGGCAGTTGTACAGGCTTTGTTTTATAACTCATTTACATAGGGACACAAATAAAACATCACCACCTTACACAGCTTTCTGCTACTGGCAGGGTCTGTTTCAACAAAACAAGCCTCTCCATTTACTCCTGTTCTCCCACCACCTTTCTTCCTCCACACCGGCCCAATCCACTCCTCTCCTCTCTACACTCCTGTTCTCCCACCACCTTTCTTCCTCCACACAAGCCCAATCCACTCCTCTCCTCTCCTCTCTACTCTCCTTCGCACTCACTTCAGCCACTTGTCCTTGGTCTTCCTCTTGGCCTCCAGCCCTCCACCTCCATTTCTAGCATACTCCTTCCAAGGAGGACACAAATAATACATAAATCATTAAATATAAAAAAAAAGAATTTATAAAAATGTTAATGTTTATTAGCTGTTAGAATTGTTTTCTAAAAGATGTGATCAGTGTAATAAACAGAAAATTGTCATTCACTATGAACAACTGAGTGTAAAAAGATTTGCCTAGGTAATTTTTTCAAATGTTGTCTGGTAAACCTGGAAAAGACTGGAAATTTCCTGGTAAAAGTTTTGTAGCCAACCTGATTTACTGTCTTGTTTTCAATTTCACAACTTGCTTCTCACAGAATGTGAAGCTATCACTGCCGCCATGAACCAAAGTGTCACCCTGCGATCTCATAACAAAGATGGTTCAGAAGCAACGGAGAAGAAGTCGCCGAACTCTCCGATGCCTCCGCCTCGGCAGCGGCACAACCCGTTCAATCGCGTACAGCAGTCGGCGAGCCTGGACGGATACCAGCACCACCATCACAGATCTCACAGTATCCGCTCAGCGCCGGGAGGCCTGACGGTCTGGCGCGTACCACCGATAACCTGCCGCGGACAAAGGTCACCTTCAGAGAGCTCCACACGGCGTATGGACGAAGGTTTCTCAGCGATTTTAATGCGTGGAAGTACGCCAAGAGAATGGAGCAAGAAAATAAATCTGAAGCAAGCCAAGACTTGTTGATAACTCTTTAAGAACTTAAAATATTGTTTTAATATATGTTGTTAGAATATATACTATTTAATTTGTTTTATACCTATTCCCAAATTGCAGTGGCAAGGTCTGATATTTATATTACCAAATACTTGTACTGTAAAGCACCCCTTCACCCAATATCTTTAATATATATATATATATATATATTCTCAGATATTCTTTAAATTGAAAAATGACACCTGGACACATGAATTGAACCCATGACCAATGGCTTAGTACTCCAATGCTCTAACCACTGGGCTATCCAGGAATTGTCCCATGCTTAGGCCCGTCCTTCACTCATATTTTAAGGCAGAGTCTGTGATGGACATGCGGAAATTGTCGGCTACAAATGTTTTGATCAATTAAGATCACGAGCTGTCAGCGAACGCAGCCACCATCGGCTCAGTAGTTGGCTTTTTGCTCCCAATAGACAATAGCACATATGTGTTACTTTCAGAGATGTGAAGAGTGAGTCCAGAGTACATTCCCATTATATGAATTGACTGTCTCATGTTACAAGCAATAGTTTCTATTATTTTCAACTGCCACCATTGGTAACACTGGATAATAGCGCACCTGGCCATTGTTAGAATGTACCATGAGGTAGTTGTGGTACCTTCTTTAATAACTTTTTGCTCTTTGGGATATGTTCAATAGAACATTCTTCTTATTTATCTTAAACTTTGGTGCCATTTTAAAAGTTGTACCCAGATAATTTGGGACATAGATATAAGTAGTTCATTGCCCATGGTTTATGAGTTTCTTTTAACCCATTCCCTGGCGTGTGTTTAGCACAGCAATCTACACCAGCCCGGCAACCAATTTTTTCTACTTGTGTACTCTTAATCTGACACATATTTTTCTACTCACTTATTCTATCATTTATTTCTTTATTCATGGTCATAACATACCATTGAACTATCTCTTAGCTTCAATATGAAGTATTCAGACTGACTAAAAGTATAATGGTTCATAGGGGGGTGCGAATTTCACTTTTTCAATTCGAAGTGAACTCTAATCGAATAGATGAAATATTCTAGAAGCCGAATCGAAGTTCGAATATTTTCTTTTAGTTGTTTTATGCTTGAAAAAAATATTATTTTGTGGTTATTTATATAACTTAATGCACTAAGCTTACTTGGAAATTATTTAATCGCACCATTATTTGTAATAGTTTGTGTTAATCTGACAAATCAAGCCGTCATCAATTAACAAATTGAATTACTTGAGTTTTTTTTTTCAATCATGAATATTAATGTTTTATGTACAAAACAGCTCAGAATGACAGTAATTGAACATACATTGAGTATTTTAGCTGTCAATATTTTTATCGGCAAAGCTTCGAAGCCGAATTTGTTTCGAAGCGAAGTTGAATCTGATGTTTGTTTTGAAGCCAAGTCAAAGTTTAGAAGCTTTGCACACCCCTGGTGGCTCTTTCATTGATAGATGGCATTACATTAATTTAATTCAATGAAACCTTGATTCGCACCCACAATAGGGAATGTTAGTGCAAACAAAGATGTTGTTCAACACCGGGGGGAGGGGAGGGGATGGGTTAAGATGACTATAAACGTAGGTAAGACAAGAGGAAATATATATTTGTGCTTAAAAAAATAATCCAACTTAAACCTGCCTGAGAGTCAAAATTTAATCCACAGGGCCCCATAATCGGCTCATTTTTGTCAAGTTATGCAAAAATCAGATTAAGGTATTTGATTGTGAATGAATTGAGAAGTGGTAATTTAAAAGTGTTTGGTTTGCTACCAAACAAATTTTCCTAGTAAAATTTACTAGCTTTGATACAGCAATATGATACAATAGGAGGCGTAAGAAAGAAATTAAACCTAAGCATCAGTTGGAGCTTTCATGGATTTTTCTCATGCAAATCAAAACTTTCTTTTTGTCAGGTAAAAACACACATTTTACTACAGTAGATTACTTTTCTAATGTTGTAAATGAAGTATGTAGGAAAAAGACTGCAAGGGAGGCTGAGAAAGAGATTGGGGGAGCAGATAACAAAGTGTAGCAGTGAGAGGAGAAGAATGGTGGAAGGACAGAGGAAGATGGAGGCATTTTACTAAACTGACCCGGAAACAGTTGATGATGAGATTCAATTTTCTATAAAACTTGGTGGGTTGCAAAAAAAGGCATCGCGGACCACCAGTTTTAAACCTTGTTCAAGGGGCTATCTTTAAACTTAAATTGATGCATGAAAGTTTGCAAGTAAAATATCAGATGAAGATTGACTCTATTTTTTAACTTATGCTTAACACAAGCTTCTATAAAATACAACTATCAATTTCATGATTGCAATGTTAATATTGTTTGTTCATTACTTAGAACTTGAGAGAGTTATGGAGGGGTAAGGGTGTAGGGGACACGGATGTCTCATCCAAACTTTTAAAGAATTTTCGAACTAAGAAGCCTTTTGATGTATTTTCAAAGATTTAGATATATTATTTTTCGGGTTGGGTAGGAAATTATAATTGAAAGGCAAAGTTTAAATCTAACGAGTTTACCTGAAATAAAATTACTTGTATGTTAAAATGCAATTTTTACCTGAGAAAGAGTTAATTTTAGAATGATATTAACAAATACAATAGAATAATTTTGAGTAAAATATGGTTTTATATTTGTATTTTTGTACAATATTAATATAAAACGGTGAAATGTGCCGCTGTAGACATTTTGTTATTAATCTAGTGATGCACTTAGTTGTAGTTGATACTGCTCTCTAGTTGCAAAAAAGTAAACTTCAAAAAAAACTTAAGTGGCTCATTTGGTAATGCCGGGATCACGATCAACTTAACGTAACGTTCACTTAAAGTTAACTTAACGTATATGTGATCATGATTCACGTAACTTAACGTAACAACTCGAGCCAAAAATCTTCATTCTGGATTATGATCTGTGATTTGAACTAGTTTTACAGTAATGGTCTGTGAATGTTTACAGTTTTCAATCGATATAATAAATATCTATTACAATTTTTTTTGGATAAATTTCGCTTTCCTATTATAGTGTAATTATTTTGTTTCAATGTCTGATCACTAGAACTTACGCTAAAGAGTAAACATTGGTCATAATACCAACAAATGAGTTACTAAATAGCCCTGTTGACGTCACTCGTATAATGATTGGCTGGCTAGATCATGTGATGCCCTTCAAGTAACGTTCACTTAAAGTAAAAGACCTCCCAGGACATCTCTTACGTTAAGTTAACTGCAAGTCAACGTTAAGTTAACTGCATAATGATCGCCTCCATTTAAACATACAATGAGGTCCTTTATGTTAAGTTACGTTAAGTTAACTTTAAGTTAACGTTAAGTTGATCGTGATCCCGGCATATAGATAGATTTTGTTTTGCTGTGAGCTGTTGCAATTTATTACTATAGTAATAATAATTAACTACACTCCAAAGAAAACATTGTAAAGTTAGTTACACAAATGAAAAACTTTGACTTAAGTTTTTTCTTGAATGTGTGACTTATTGATTTTAAAGTGTGCCAAGTATTTATATCAGACAAAATAATTGTGACCTCTATTTACAAAATCATTAAGTCTTGAGTTTACAAATTTGAGGTGTTGTAAATGTAAAGTCAATTTTTTTGGCTAGCCAATCAGGAATAAGTATTTTCCTGCAGCCAAAAAATAGTTTTCTAGAGCTGGACGCTAAAACTTTGTCACCCATCTTTTCATGTAATTATAATATGTGAAACTGGAACACAAGTATGGAAATTATATGATTTAGGAAGCAGGAGATTTTTGATCAAATTAATAAGTAACTAATTATATATATATATTAGTATATATATATATATATATATATGTAAGATCCCTTACTTTGACATCACTTTGTAACCTCCCACTCTGTCATCACGTTGTAACACTTCTGGCCACATAACAGTGTTTATCTTCCAGTGTATCGCTTTGTATAACTGGTTCTACTAAAAGTAACTTTTCGTCAATGACTTCGGGGAGTTTAACTTCAGCTTGAATTATCTTTCTTGCGCCCGGGGGCATTTCTTCAGTGTGCATTAAACGTACTAGAACCGGAACCATTTCCACAGCGCAGGATGAGGTAGCTAATCTCATATTTACAACTGCATTAGTTCGTTGGGGCCCTATTTCGGCTCTTGTTCCTAAATCATAAGATTTATGATGAAGGTTCAACTTCCGTTTTTCTACGTTAATAGACGCCTGGTTTTCCAACAAGAAATCTAATCCAAGTATGCCTTCATAACGATGACAGCTGGCATTTACAACCTGTACATTTACTACATAAACATCGTGGTTTAACTTGATAGTCACAGATTTTTCTCCCAAATTTGAAATTCTTCGTCCTCCTAGACCTGCAATTTCATACTTCGGTTTGGAAATACCCCTATTTCCCACAACCTTTTGCCACATTGCTGAAACTTGAGCTCCGGTATCGACTAACAACCTGCATGGTTTTCCCTCATAGTTTGCAAGAACTATAAGCTCTTCTACACTAGTCTCTTCACTGTCAGCGGAAGTTACAGGGACGAATTTTATTTGGACTGGGGGTCGTGGCTTAGCCCAATCCCTTGATCGTTTGGGGGAGGTTTCTTCCCTTCAAACCTGTTCCTACAAAATTTGGATATATGTCCCTTGGCCTGACAATGGAAACAAACTAACTTGTTGATTGAACAAGTTTTAGCTAAATGACCGTATCTCCTACATTTATGACATTTAACCTCATTGTAGTTCGTAAAAACTCGTTTTTCCGTTCGTCTGTCTTCAACAGGTCGACGGTCCACTTCTACTATGTCAACTGCGGATTCTATTGCGTCTTGGAATGATTTAGGCTTTGAAAGTCGTGTCAATCTACCTAAGTCTCCAGACAAGCCATTTAGAAAAGCATCTAACGCTCTCTGGTCCGCCTCAAACTTTATTGCGGCATTACCCTCTTCACTATCCCCTAAATCATACGTATTGACGTTGATTTTTCTTATTCTATCCGCGAATTGCTCTACAGTTTCATCTGAACGTAACTTACTTCGGGTCAGCTGTTCTCGGTAATACCTGGTAGTATTCTTCCTCTTGAAACGCTTCACAAGCTCTTGTTTCAGGGCTTCATAAGTCGTAGCTTCCCTACATTCACTATGCGACAAGGTAAAATCCTGTGCTTCCCCTGAAACCCTTAATTTGGCTACTGCTAGTTTTTCACTATCAGTCCATCCACATAGTTCTGCTGACTGCTCTAACTTTGCGAAAAAGGTGATCACACTATCCTCTGCTCTGCCTTGAAATACTGGTATGCTAGGAATAAGAGAGAAATTCCTAACATACATGGTGGCTGTTACTGATTCGCTTCCCTGACTCATATTAGCAGTATGGTTCATACGATCTTGCCTTAAAGTTTCGTTTTCTACTTTTAAATCACGAATTTGTGTCATTAAAAGATCTATGGCTGTTTGTAAGTCGACGTCTCGACCCTCTACTCTTACTGGGGGGGTAGCCATGATACAATTTTGCAATGAAATATTTTAAATTTTGGAATATTTGTCCGAATATAAAAATGAAACTTCAGAATTTTAAATACATCTTAAAATAATAATTGAACACACAAATAGGCCAAACCATATCAAAGCAGTACAACTCCCTACCTTGTTGTTGCTGTTGTCGTTGGGGATGACGTTTTTGAATGAAGTTTGTGACTGACAGTTGTGACGTCACTACTCTCCATCCCAGCTGGCTAAGATTTCCGACTCATCTTTTTCCTCGATAGCAGCTGCTACACACACACGCGCGCGTTTATCACTCCGTTCTTGACTTGTGGTACAAAGTTTTATCAGTTCATATCGCCTTTCTTCCACACTTAGCATAATCAAGCTAGCAGCACGCGTAGTGGAATATCTAATCAGATAACTCACTTGAAATCAGTTTCATAATATTTCAGTTATGTCCCGACAGGCTATCACTTACACCTCGCTTATTCCTTTTGATAACACTTTATCACTCAGTCTTCACTTTGGACGCACTTTGCTAAGTCCCTATCCCACTTCTGACACCAGTTTGTAAGATCCCTTACTTTGACATCACTTTGTAACCTCCCACTATGTCATCACGTTGTAACACTTCTGACAGAACTGGGTAAGGTTACTAGTTTTGTCTGGGTGCCCGGTAGCCAACCCTTCTACGCGCTACCGGGGCACCGTAGGGACTTACATGGTCAGGATGGACCCCGAGCGGTAGGGGTTGCAATGGATGGTCGTGGGGAGTGAAACTCGCAAGTAGTCCAAGAAATTATATTTATTAAGATAGTAAGAGACTAAACTACTACATGGGAATCTATTAAATATCCCGTGACGAGGGAGCCGGCACGATAACGGTCTCGCAACTCTCCTGCAGACCCGCGATCGACCCTCCGTGGGGTGAACTCCACAGATCACATTAATATTATCACTACTCAGTCGTACACGCGACCGACACACATGCACACTGCATGGCGTCCAACATTCAACAACCTTTGTTGGTCCTCACACAACTCGCTGATCTCGATATTTCACCCGCCAGGAAGGTCCATCGGTCACTCCTCTCACTCGTCAACAGGATGCAAGCTATATGAGCTATTTGCTATTCTCAACAGGATGGTAACCCAACACTCTTGACTTCCAAGGAAATGTACAAGTTCAGGTTAACATCCTGCCAGAACAACCTTAAAATAATTATGCTGTTACATTTTTATATATATATATATATATATATATATATATATATATTAGTATTTACTATTAGTATTATTATTTAATATATATGTGTGTGTATGTATTCTTCAAACATTACATTATAGTTGTTATTTAAATTTTCAAAAACAAATTTATCGTAATCTGGCATAAACACATTTGAAACTGCTAATATTATATCAACAAAATAAGATTTTCCAACACTACTTGGACCATACAAATACATTTGTTTCTTTTTATGCTTCCAACCATTAATAATCAAATCATTCCACCAAGTTGAGAATTGCACAGTCCAGTTTAACCAACATTTAGCTATTACTTGTGGGTAACCTTTGACTATTTTTGACCTGTATTCTCTATGATGTTTTTGCAAATAGTTATATAGTCTATTATGATGTGAAGTAACATAGAAGAAAAATGTCTGTTTGATTTGGCCCTATTATATATTTGATAATTAAAATTCAATTCGAATATATCAATGTTATATAATGGAGTTAAATCCTCCTTTGCACCATCTGTGTTTACTGCAACAAGATTGAATATTTAAACCTTTATATAAAAAAACTAGGTAATTAAAACTCCCTTTGAATCATTTAAAAAAACCCAACTATCTTCAAACTTACAGTATATATGTACAGTAGCCTCATGGCTTCTTTGGTGCTGACTGACAGCTTTGAAAAGTTATGAGACCAAATTATAAATCCCTACGCCGAACCATATGATCTGCAAAAACATATGTTTAGAAGCTATCCCTTCCGACAGTCATAATTTAGGTGTATACAAGAAACATATATGACCGTTTAATTTTTTAAATTTATTGTTGACCTTGATATGTTAATGTTAGGCCTAATGTTACTAAGTTTTTCTACATTATCAAACATTTAAAAAATTTTAGCATTTAATCCCATATTAGTTTTTATTATTATTATTAGTTAATAATTTTTATTTATAATTTATTTTTATTTTATAAATAATTATTTGTTAATAGTATTATTAATAACATTATAGATGCAAAACATCTGAATGTGTAGTATTACAAAGAGAAAAAAACCACTTATAGACCTTTTTAACACTATTACAACAAATAAGTCATATTTGTTATGAACTAGTTTGTACCTTAACGTGTTTTCCAACGGGGTCGCAAGAACTTCTCCATCATCATATTCATCATTGTCCTCTTCATCGTCTTCAGCCAGGTTAATGATGATATGTGGGTGGGTCTCATTTGCATCCATTTTCATCTCCTGGTCCCAATCTTCCTTAATAAGTTTCTCGCAATGGTCAATTTTTAGAATACTATAAAAATCCTAAAACTCGAGGTTTAGCCTAGATGGCAACAACACAATCCTGGGTTAAAAGATATATTTTATAGTCTTGATACACAGACTTAAATGTTCGAATAATGTATATTGATCACTGAGAAACACTCGCTATTTTTTTATCATGTGCTTTTATGTTATATTAGATAAATAATTATTCTAAGATCACTAAAAAATCGTTTATTTTCCAAGGATAACACGCTCACACACTGAAATAATATTCACAAAAGAACACAGATTACTAAGTAGCCGAATTAATATTCAAAAAAGACACTATTATTCAAATTTGTAATAAAATTATTAACGGGAGCATAGACACGCCTAAATACTCAACTATAAAATATTTTGTTCGCTTCAACTTGTGGACACACGCATGTGGTTTTATTAACTGTATTTTATATGATAATTCACTGTTATAATGTCTATTTAGAATTGTTGACTTTTGGTTACGAGAATAGCTGTTTGGTTGTTAAGTTTTGAAGTTTTCTTTTGCTGTTTAATTCAAATTAATTATTAAAAGCAAGAGAACGTTCAAAGTGGCCATATATACTGAAAACAAATATGGCCACTGGGTAGAAGCTATGCTGCCATTTGGTGACATAGAGGAACTTGTTGCAGGTTGGATACCTGTGTTTACAAAATTTAAACTTTATATTATTTCACAAACATTTTGAATTTTTTTCCTCTTTATTATCACAAACCATTTATTTATGTTAAAGATATGCGAGGCCAGTTATAAAAATATTAATAACTGAATATAATACCATTAAATGTAAAATTTCATGCTCTATTTAACCTGTAATTGCCACAAGAGTTAAAACAAAAACTAGAATAATTTAGTAGACTTTTTTTTTCTTAAATTTGATTATGGAAAGTAAAATATACTGTAATCCTTGGGGAAGAATTGTTTAAAGGATTGATCATACTTTTAGTGATAATAATAGTAATACTTAGCAAATAATAATTATTTCCAAATATGTTGACAAAAGTTACTTTGAGACAATGTTGGCATTACTGATAGCTTCTGCTAGCTGTCATGTAAAACCAAAGAAGCGATGGGCGTACTGTAGGTGTGTTGATAAATCTACAATGTTATGTAATTCTTGGCAAATTAAATACTCAACAAGGCCAAAGAACATAAGATAAGTCATCTCTTGATGCTTGGCAGTGAGGCATTGTTATTAAAAAGACTTTGACCCCCTTTTGAGGTTGTTTATCAGTAGAGTTCATTATAAAGGTCAATACAATATAAAGTTAAAGTTCTTATATATGGAGAAGATGGGGAATAATAAAATGATTTTTAAGTCTGAAAAATGTAATCCTGCACGTGGTAAGGTAATATTAAATATTAGTACACATAATTGAGACGCTCTCAGTATCTGATCAACAAGAGCAAGTGAAATTGTTAATACAAAACACTTTATACAATTAGGACACTCATTGTCAACACACAATATTGATATTATGTAGACAATTTTTCCATTGTTATTTAAATTCAATTAAATTTATTTTGTATGCATCTGAGTATAGGTATCTTATTGTTGCAAGTGTGTGTGTGTGTTTATATACACACACACAACACACACTCAAATTATAGCGTAACTTATTTAACTTAGTACAAATTATGCCACTATATGTAATCTATTTTATTGGTAATTGCTTTTCATTTTATAAATGTTTACAATTTTTTGAGGTCTTGAAAAAAATATTGTGTCATACCAAGTTTGTATAAATCAAAAACTTTAAAAGTTTATATTAAAAAGTTTTGTTTATTTCTTGACCAGCTTGAATATAATTTAATGATGTGAGTAAGGCAATCAACTTGAAAAGAGAGTTTATACCTTGACAGAAACAAGTAAACTAATGCCATTTCTTCGTACTATTGCTGCTCACATAATTTCATTTCATTTTCGTCCACTTTGGTGGTCCAATGTTCTAAGGCGTCGCTCTTTTATTGGACAAAACTACTGTCGACGGAGGTTGGGGCTCGAAACCTGTTAGGGTGTACTGAAGATGGTTTAACCTGTAGGTTTGCCACTTTCCCTCAACCCAACTGTTGCTACACTTCCTCCAAATTAAACCTTCCTCACCCCTAAACGCACTAGCATAGTTAGTAAGACGTGATATGACGTGATGTCAAAAAATATGTTTTCAAACATTATTTTACTATTTTTTTTTAGAAGGAACACCTAAAAATACAGCAAAAGAATGTAAATGAAGGGAAAAAAGTAAATTACTTCTAACTCATACAACTTTCCAGGTCGGTTTTCTTCCCTTACTTATTTAATGTTATTACATCATTTTCATTCATTCATTCATAAGCCACTTTAATTATTAAGATAAGTAAGAGTTAATAAAATATGTATTTAATAATTACCATTACAGCTTAGCATATGCAGAAAATTATTTTCTTCTGTATGGTGTTGATTAATTTAATCTGATTTTGAAAGGGTTGCCACTCTTTTCTTAGTCCTAAATATTTGATAAAATTGAGACGTGTGAATATTGTAACTGGTGTTTGGAACAGGGTGATTTAAGCTCGATGGGAATTATGTGATTTATGTGATAGGAGGGGATAAGGGCATGATACATCTGTTTGAATCTGCGTGCTTAGTTTATCAGTTAGGTTGTTTTTTCTTCTTTTAACGGGTTTATTTAAAGCTTACATTTAACTGGCCAAAGCTGATAAATATTGTAGTTTTTATATTAAATTTTATTAAAGATGGGATGAGACAATTCGAATCCTGTGGTACTCGAGAATTTCGTAAAAATCTCAAAAAAGTATCTCGAATACAATATGAAGACGTTTGAATTGATATAACAATTTTCAAGCAATGTTAAATAGATTATATATAAATTTTTGGAGTTGGGAGAAATGCAAACTGACAAAAAAGGACAAATTTATTAATTTTAGGGTGTGCAAAGTTTCGAAGCTTTACCAATCAAAATATTGAGAGCTAAAAATACTCATTTTATTCATAAATAAACAATAACTGAAGTATTTAATTTGTTTCAAAATGAGATGGCCCAATGGCTAAATAATTTTATAATAAAGGAAATTGATAAAACTAAAGAAAAAGTAAAATAAATTGCTAAGAGTAAGATTTGATGAAGAAAGCCCACCTAGAGAAAGAGGAAAATGTGGTAAGAATCCAATGACAAAGTGACATCTTCTTCCTTTCTTCTGTCTCTATAGTAGAAGTAGTCACACACACATTTTAACATAAATAGAATAATATTTCGGCACTGTTGCCTTTATCAAACACAAAGAAGAGAGTACAAATTACACAAACACTGGATTACTTCAAATATATGAAATATGCTTAGACAAGAATGGGTAATTTGAATATTTGTTGTTTTATTCTTGAAAAAATACATTGTGCTTATTTATATAATGCACTAAAATCATTTATAAAAATGTTTTATTGCACATGTTTGTAATATTTCATTCTAATTTGATAAATCAACTTTACATCCATTACTGTTTCCAGCCTGTGGCCTAGGTCAGTTTTTAATTCATATTTCACCAATGATAAATCTTTTGGCCATGCTGGGAATCGAACCTGGGACCCTTGTCTCAGTAGACAGACATGCTACTGACTGAGCTAAGTTGTCGGATCTAATTTAATAAATCAACTACTTTCACAAAGTGCAATTCATCAATTACCTCAGATTTTTTCATATGAATGTTTATTTATAAAGTACATAGCAACTCAGAATGACAATAATTGGTCATATATTTTAAGAGAATGATGGAGATGAAGTATTTAGGGGAAAAAACTGCAAGGGAGACAGAAAGATGTGAGAGGAGAAGAATGAAGGCATTTTACTGAATGGACCTGGCAACAGTTTGGAAACACTTGTTGACGATGATTAGTGGATGTGTGCGAGACTCAAAAATATCTTATCTAAAAAATTCGAGAGATTTGAAAAATATTTTAAAGCAAATAATTGCCCAAAGAAATTTACGAATCAAACAGAGAAATTATTATTCCTAATAATATCGCAAAGATTCCAAAATAGGCCACGCTTTTTCTCCAAAAAGAGCCTTCACTAACAAATGTTTTAGTTATAACTAGTGTTTTTAAATATAAAACTTTATGACATTACACTATAAAATTAAACTATAAAATAGAATGCATTATATCTAGCACTATTTATTTAGTTACATTTAAAATGTGTTGAATTATATCTTAAGTGCTTGACTGAACTATAAGATAATATAAAGAAAGCACTAGCCCAAATGTTAAAAGGAACTTTAACACTCTAAAAGTTATATATTTACATTTTTAGACTTTCAAAGGAAGTTTCCTTGTCTCAATATTTTTTCATATTCTTGTCTCGACTTGGAAAAGTGGTTATTGCATATACCTAATATAAAGAATATTTTAGCTGTCAAAATTTTTAATTACAAAGCTTCGTAATTATCAAAGTCAAATAATTTTTTGTAGCTAAACTTTGCACATCCTTACTATAAAAATTTTATTTATAATAACACTATCTATTTAAAGGTGTATATTGCATGACTAGACGCATGACTTTATGAAAGTTTTAATATTTTTTATATCAGCATACAACTTACAAAACAATTTTATTCTAGAATATAAATGACACCCAGTCCTCTGAATTTCGGTTAGTCGCGGTGAATGGTAAAGTGTCAATTTCACTAGTAATAAAAAAAAATTACCATACAAGGAATTGTACCGAGCACCCATAACTCAAGAGGTGCTTGCTACATGACACCCCAATTTTCCTACAAATAAAATATCAGACATCAAGAAAAAGTTGCTAGCTCATCAACAAGTACCTTCTTTCTATTCATATCTTCCACCCAGAAATTTAAGCCTTTTTCCACCTTAATTAATCCTTTAATGTGCACTATACCATTATCTTTTGCAGATCGCAAGGCAAAATAAAAACTAGCACGAATTTTTTTCCTTGGTCTTCATCACTTCATGCGTGGAAAGACTCTTAAGCTTTGGGGCCTTTACTATGGTAAACACAAACACCGCGCTGCGACTAATGTGAACAGCGAGAACGCTAGACGCAGAATGGAGGCATGTTCTGTGGGGAAGCGTGGGTTTGCTGATGAAGGAAGATGAGTCAAGGAAATATTTGCTTGATTTGAAACTTATAGTTGTTTTTTTTTAAACAACAGTAAACCCAGACTATGGAGGCATTGCTTTAGTTTCTAAAAAAGCTCCAAATGTTTATTTGTAATAAAAAAAAGAAGGTAAAATTGTTGTGAACCATTGTATAGCATTTCAATACTTGTACTGCATACTGCTAACAATAATAATTACTCTTAGTATTACATCCTAGCTTTAATTTGTATATAATAAATAAATTAATATCTATTAATCATACTTTTATTTGAGCCATCTGTATGTTCTAAACCTCGTAAAACCTTATCCCTATTTGGTTTGTATAGATGGGTCCTCAAATCCTTAACAGATATTTGAGCATTAAATTGAATTCTTATTCATGACTAGCATAAGTACCAGGCATTGTCTGAGGTAACTACATGATTCATTACCCGCCTCGGTGGCGTAGTTGGCTAACGCGCTAGTCGTGTTGAGCCCGACCGCCGAGGACGGGGAGATCGAGGTTCGAATCTCGGTCGGGTGAACTGGGGGTGGTTTTTCCTAAATGGTTTTCCACTCCCCCTCCACGCAAATGCGGGTTCACTTCCTCTAAATTCAACCCTCCCAATTCCTAATCCATTTAGAGTAATTAGTACTTAAGCGTATAACCCGAACGGGTAGTAAGACGCGGTGCTAAATATTAAATATTATTACATGATTCATTACCTGGTTACTCCAAGCATCATTTTTCTTTGCTTCAAACAGCTGGAGAAAAAAAAAATTCTTTAGACCCAGTTTTTATTAAATTTAAAAAAATCTAGCCAAAAATTTAAAATTCCAACTTTGAGGTGCACATATTTGTGAACAGGGGCTACCAATTTTAAAATTCCAGTCCTCTGAGTGCGGTAGATATCACACAATGCTTATGACAGACAGACTCTTAATTTTATTAACATAAATTCAAATTTTAAATTAAGTCTTGACACCTTAGCTTTGTCGGTAGCATGTCTGCCTAATCTAAGAGTCCTGGTATGGCCAACAAATTTTTCATTGTGAAATATGGGTTACCCTGTATTAGTGATGGGCACAATCGAGTAATTCTAAGAATCGAGTAATTACTCAATTTTTTTTTTTTAGCACCGCGTCTTACTACCCGTTTGGGTTATACGCTTAAGTACTAATTACATTAATGGATTAGGAATTGGGAAGGTTGAACTTAGAGGAAGTGAACCCGCATTTGCGTGGAGGAGAGTGGAAAACCATTTAGGAAAAACCACACCCAGTTCACCCGACCGAGATTCGAACCTCAATCTCCTCGTCCTCGGTGGTCTGGCTCAACACGACTGGCGCGTTAGCCAACTACACCACCGAGGCGGGTAATTACTCAATTCTTTTTAAAAATAATCGAGTAATAGAGGAAAATTACTTGAGTAATTTTTAGCGAATCATTCTACTTGAATCGTCCCATGGCAATCGGTTGGACAACATTACTCGGGACTCGGGAGTCTTGCAATGGCATTCGAAATTAATAAAATGTTAATAGTCTCTTTCTGTAGTAGGCAGTCGACACTGACAGTGACCTCCACCCTCTTATTTTCAGGTTTAACGTTACATGTAGTCAATATGAAAATATGCGTTTTAAGAAGAGTCTCACAAAAAAAAGAGTTGTGTGCCCTTTTTAATAAAATAAACTTGTATTTATACATTCATGTTAAAGGAATTGATAATAATTGTACCTTTACAAAAGTGAAAACAGTTTTAATTTTTCTTTCTATTTTGTAACTTACTCTAATTAGTAAAATATGAATATTTATAAATTGAAAACTAAGGAGAAATTCTAACCAATAGAATAATTAAGAAATATACAGTAATTAGTTTCGTCCATGCGATTGTGGAAATAAGACTGCCGAGGAACCGTGTAAAAGAATTAAGTAACTTTCATCGAGTACTTTTAAAAAATATAATCGGAAATGTGATATGCTTAGTTAGCATGCTTTTCGATTGTGTAGCTTACATCTGTGAGTATTTTGTATTGAAAATGCATGCGTAACATTTAAACCATAAAGGTTCATTTTTGCCTAGCAGCAGAAACTGTTGGTGAAAAATGAGCTCTATGGGAATATGCTTTTTAAATGGAAATAGCATGATAAACAGTCCAGCCAATAAGGTCGATTCTCACTTGGCTGGTAAGAAAAGAGTAAATAAAATAATAACGCGGTTCGAGTAAAGTTACTTGAGTAATCCCGGAAGAATCGAGTACTCCCGATTACACAACACAATCGAGTTACTCGATTATGCCCATCACTACCCTGTCACAGTGAGTAATTCATGGCTGTCTGGGTGTTGTGTATGTTCTAGAGCTAGGTTTGTTAATAAGTTGTGTATTGACATAATTATTCTATTCAGAAAGTGTACTTTAAATAAAAAAAAACTCAATGGCTTGAGCTTATGGTTAAGCTATACCGACCAAACGGCAGCTAGCGATGATAGTGCTAACATTTGTGGATAGAGATTACCATGTTGTCAGCACCACAGACCCTTTGGCTGTTAATCTCGGTTTTCTAGACCAGAGCCGCTACTTATTTATTCAATCAGCTCCTCATTTGTCCTTACAAGGCTTGGTTTGACCCCGTTCCAAGTCCACTGCTTCACACGAAAAAAAAAAAAAAATCTGGTGGTGTTAGGGATTGAACTTGTGACCTTTGGATCTGTAGCTAGGAATTCACATGATTAGACCCACAGAGATTACACTTAAAATATGTAAAAAAAAAAATGACTAAGAATTATTCTGAGAGCCCTTCTGTTCACTAGTTGTTGAAGCCAACATAATTTAGGACAAACCCAACTGCCAGGATTCATTATGAAGATCTGGTCGCAGATAGGAGGATAAAATTAGAATGGACCGGAAATAAATATGGTGTAATGAGGTGGACTGGATAGAATAATGGATTAGAATCTCTTGACACTCTTGGTAGGATGTTATTGTTTTGTTTCTCACATATTTAAAAAAAATTGAGAGTGGAATATATCAGAGTAGCTTACCAAACAATTAACAGTGTTTTAACCCACCTTGTTGGCATAGTTAACTAACACGCTAGTTTCGTGTTTCGCTAAACTACCGAGGACGGGGAGATTGAGGTTCGAATCTCGGTCAGGAGAACTGGGGATGGTTTTTCATAAATGGTTTTCCATGCAAATGTGTATTCACTTCCTCTAAATTTGACCTTCCCAATTAGAGTAATTAGTACTTAAGCATATAACCCAAACGAGTACCAAGATGTGGTGCTAAATAAATATTGTTTTAATATTTTAACTATTTACAATAAAACTTTTTTCCTACTCCCTTACTGATTTGATTGCATGACTTAAATAACAAAAACTGAATAAAATACAATTATAGAGTAATATTTACAGAAATCAATAAACTAGCACACTAGCCGACCAGAATGTGAGCTCATGAAAATGAATAATAATCTTTTCTTGTCAAATTTAACTTTTAGTGTGGATTTCATGATATTTTTTTCCCTTCAAAATCTTGTAGCTTCCATGTTGATCTAGTTTTTAAATGCTTTTAGTGCCACGAGCCAATCTGATTGGCCTCTCTGACCGTTGAGCCTATGAGGATTGCTTTTCATATTTGACTATTTTTGGCACTACCCAATATATAGGGTGGGTGTTTATGTCACTATATTGGTTATTATTATAAGGCATTAGATACATATAAATATAATAAATCAATCTGAAAAAATCGATTAATTAAAACAGTTGAGTGATTTATTTTCTTGTAAACTGTTACAAAAACGATGAAATAGCTGAGGCATTATTAACATACAACACCTAAAACATGGCTGGCACTCTTTGCGCTCAAATCCGGTATAGGCGTGACCATAAAAATGTTGAATTTGTTGCTAAATATCTCTCATAAATTAATTTGCTGTATAAAAAGTAAAGATTTACATCCAATTGTTAATCTTGGAATCAAAATATTAGGAAACATGATATGATACACCTACTTCGGTTGTCAGGGCGTCATTCTTGCGATAGACTGAACTGGCGATGACGGAAAGATAAGAGTTTGAAGGAATTTTTTCTTAGATGGTTTTCCATTCTCCTTCCCCACAAATTCAGGTATACTTTCTCTGAAATTCAACCTTCCTCATAATTTGTGAATATTCATACAACACGAAAGGGTAGAGACGCTGTGATAAAAAACAAACTTTGCTACATAAGAATAATTTTTCTCTCATGGATTCTTTAGTTGCTATAGAAAATATAAATCATAGATTACAATGTTAACTCAGTCATTCATTTAAGTGGTAAATTGATGGTTTTGCTCTTAAATATTTCCTCTAATCATGTTGGGCTGAACCACTCATAAATTGCTTTACACGCTCTTATGGACACTTACCATCTCTTTCTAGCTCATTGGTTCCTCCCCTAGCAGTGTTCCTTTTCTAATCAGAGAAGTTGCCATTTTGTAGCTTAAAAATGAACATTGTTATTTCTATGAAATAAGCATTATATATATATATATATATATATATATATATATAAAACATTCACTGAAGCACCTGGTGAATGTTTTATATATATACCATGCTTATTTCATAGAAATAACAATGTTCATTTTTCACTATGGCATTAGAAACGCAAAAGTTCATTTTACCAAACTTACAAAAGTACACCACTTATCCCTATCGTGAGCTAGTTCTATCCAGTCCATCTCATTACACCCTATCCCTATCTTTAGCTAGTTATATTCAGTAAACCTCATTACACCATATCCCTAACTTGAGCTAGTTCTATCCAGTCCACCTCATTACACCCTATCTCTCTCAGGTCCATTCTAATGTTATCCTCCCATCTGTGTCTGGATGTGCCCAGCGTTCTATTTCCATTGGGTTTGTCAGTAAATACTCTGAACACGATTCTAGAATCTCACATCTATGCTGCATGCCCTGTCCATTGTAATCTCAAAAGCAACATAAAAAATGAAACTTTTTTTTTTTTACAAAAAATGAAAACTGTCTTACTGATTGAGAACATCACCGAAAGTGTCTGAATATTTTTGTACAGTTAAACAAAGTTTCAGGAAGGGCCTAAATGAAAAATGGGCACTATCAGTGCATACATTGTGCCATGATGATTGTCCTGGTATTGTTTCCAAGGTTTTTTGGTTCAATTATTAAAGCTCCAGATCTTCATCGGAAAGCTCAACTTGGGTATTGCATCAGCTCATTAGAATTCGCAGAGCATATTAACAGCAGTTAACATCTGTACATGGTAGGAATTGCTAAAATAGTAAAGTTGAACTGCTGTATTTTTAGCTTCAAAATTTGCTAACCCTGTTTATGGCTAGGAATGACAGTTGGAACTGGGCTCTCAAATACTCAACATGGCTGGGTATGTTGGGTTTTAATTTGTTTTAGTGTCTATTATTGGTGTTGTCAAAAATCAGACTTGATTAGTTCTTCAGTTCCCTTTTTTCTTCTATGCAAAGGTTTATTGTTTAAAGCTTGGAGTTCAATGTCCCAGACCATTAATTTAACACTTAACTGAACATATGAATGAATGGATTATAAGAAGGAATGTTTTTTAACATTCACTTACTATTTTATATTATTCCATTATATTTGTATTTCCTCTGAGGTTCATAATTTTTTCCAATGTGGGGATATGACTCGACACTTAATACCTTTTAAATATAAAGAAACTCGAATAGAAGTTAATATATTTTATCATGGCTGTTGAGTCGGAATGCTAAGCCTTCAGCTCAGTCACCTTCAGAAATGGCTAAATTATGTTAATTAGTAATAACAAATTTACTGCAGTAAAATGCTTCAATACAGATGAGTTCGTGGGAAGCTTCTTTGGCATTGTAATTTTGTTTGACAAATTTATTATTCAAATATAAATTCCCAATCATTGGTCCTAAAAAATAAAAAGTTTAAATTATGTATTTACGATATGTTATTATATTATAAGTTTTTATTTTGAAGCAGGAATTGGTACATTTATACAAACTCAAACACTCCAAGGCCTTGTCTTTTATGCTTTAAAAAATAATACATTTGTGTTTATTCGTATAACTTTTACTTCATTCATTTTGTGATGTTAACTCCATTTCCACCAAAAGGTATCATCCTTACCTTTACTTACTATACTATGACACGATATTAGAATCCATACCATAGTGAAATAATCCAAGGTAAGCTTGCTACCTTGGAAGGTAAACGAAGGGTCATCAACATATTAAAATGGTAAAAATTGAACATAACCAATAAACATATTAAGAACTAAAATCATTTAAGTTTTGCTATTTTCGAAGCCAGAATATTTTCTTTGAAGCAAAGATGAAGTTGATATTTTTTATGAAGCTTCACACACACACCTATATTCCAATTCCCTATTTTTTCGATATACAACCCATTCCTTGTGTGTGGCAGGCCCGAATCTTCAACTTGGCTGTAGTGAATGACCTTGTGACACATTATTTAAGTGATGTTCTCCTACTTTTTGTGATTATAGGAGTTACAAGATTATTTTAAGTAAATATATCACATTTATATTTGCTATGGATAGAATCTAAGGGCCAGTTTCATAGTCGGATTTAGTACGCCTCAAGTGCGGCGCTATACTAAATACAAGACGTCACCTACCTGAAATCGAATGGAATGGGCCAGTTTCATATGCGAAACTGGCCCATTCCATTTTGTTCTAGGTAGGTGTCGTCCTGTATTTTAGTATAGCGCCGCACTTGAGGCGTACTAAATCTGACTATGAAACTGGGCCTTAGGGCCAGTTTCATAGTCAGATTTAGTACGCCTCAAATGCGGCGCTATAATAAATACAAGACGACACCTACCTGAAATTGAATGGAATGGGCCAGTTTCATATGCGAAACTGGCCCATTCCATTTTGGTCCAGGTAGGTGTCGTCCTGTATTTAGTATCAACTCGTACTTTAGGCATGCTAAGTTTGACTATGAAACCGGCCCTAAATTTGAATAACGTCCCTATTATCCAAAATACATGAATAATGTTAAGTGAGAGGTGATTGAATAGTCTTTCAAATCCATCCACCTGCACTTGTATAATGTCATATTTTAGGGTTGAGGTCAGGTTATGTTATGGGAGAAGAAAGGATTAAAATAAGGCATTTTGAATATTAGTGTACTGCCATGATTCAAATAACGTTTCAAAATATAACTTGTATTGAAACGGGCCTAGTTTTACAAGAAGTATTAAACAATATCCAAGTATTGTTGACTTGTGTCGAGATTATCTTGATATGGTGATAGCTCTCTTTTCTAATCTTAACACTATCTAGATTTTGTTTTGCACGTTACCTGTAACATATTCACTAATGCAACAAAATCTCAACTTTCATGCTTCGAGTTTCATTTATAGCCACGTTTCCAAATTTTGGCGCTTGCTTCACTCTTTGCGTTGCATTTCACCACCCCTATGTGCCATATATTTTTTTTTTACTATTCACTGCTTGAATAAAATTCTTTATTGTGGACTCATAATTTATTTATTCTTAGGTTTATTTCTGTTTATATAAGTGTCACACACATGAGGAAGTGTTATTTAATTTTGGGGTGTGCGAGTAGGCATTTTCACCTAGAGTTGAGTTTGAATGAAAACATAAAGTTTTTTTTTTTTTTTTTTTTTTTTTTTTTTAGTCTAGTAAAGTAATATAAAGCAATAGTTCAAGTTTAATTTCTGTAATAGATCCATTCAAAAATAATAAGTACAACATAGATTTTCCAAAGTGAAATTTTTTGTTGAACAAAATTATAACATCACAAATTCAAGATTTTTAAATATAGAGGGACTCTATTTGCAATGAAATAATATCTTAAAAATAATCAAATCAACTAAAACTCCGAATTCGAGAAAAAAAAAAAAGAAGAGAAAATCCAAGTTCTTAAAATTTTTGAGTTTTGTAAAAATCTTAAAAGAGTCCTGTTTGAATAGCTACTAAAACTTTACTCAAACTCTCATGTTCGAGTACTTGCATACCCCAGATATAATATGTTTTTGGTGGCCCTACAATTGCAAATAAATAAATTTTCATTTATTTTAAGTGGTGTTTTCATATTTCTTTTACTTAAGGGAAAATCAATAAGGGATTAAAGATGCATTTAATACTTATATTGCATTAATCAATAGTGGTAGATTTGACTGAGCAGTCATTAGTCTTAAATAATCAACGGAAAAGGGACTGATGTACCACAAGAGTTTCATAATTATGTTTTTTTTTTAACTGTGAACTTTGAGGCCTACAATTTTATATTAAGGGTTAGAACAGATGAAGCAGTTTACGCAGAGTCAACAAATTTAACAAATTGTTCACACGGAATGACTTATGTTGAGGCAGAAGCCGACTTGACATCGAGCCAAGCATGCGCCAGTATTGGCGAGCCCCTCCACTTGTTCAATGAACATGGTTCCAAAGGGATCTTGAAGACAAATATGTTGGTGTAGTAGTTTTGCTGGAGATAGAACCGAAGAAAAAATAAACGTTTTTGTCTTTTAAAACAAATAATCAGAACAAATTTAGAAACACAAATGCAATACTCAACTCTAGTCTCTACCAGTGGTTCCCAGCCCTTTTTTTTTAGCCTAGCACCCACTTCTGACAATTGGATACTCACTATCTCTCCACCCACCCCCTCCACACCAAAGTTTAATTATCTCAAACTAATTAATTATTATGAATATGTACAAGTACATTTTATAAATTTTAAATTTTGATTGAAATACTTCAAGACCTACTAGTGAAAATATAAATATGTTGAATGTTTATAATCATAAGTAATTCAACGTAGTGTCAATATTAAAATAAATTCAAGACCCTTTTGTTAAATATCTTGTTGACTGTTATTATTAACATAATATTCATTAAAACTTAAATGCCCTTCACACCCCCTTACAATTTACTGGTGGATGGTACTGCCCAGGTTGGGAAACATGACTATACCTAATTTCTTTGATATTTCTGAGTTGCGACACTTGTGAGAGTATAGAATGACGTGTTGGCTCATCGATTGTGCCATCTATTTACCGTGAGGAAATCGTGTGTGAGTCGACTATCGCACTGCATTACAGCGCGCCGATACTTTTTTGGAAAATGGGCATACTTTTTTGAAAACTTGAAAAATTAAAATTTCATACTGAAAGATTTTCCTCTAATTGTTTTTTTTTTTACTTATTTAGTGATATAATAAGGGTTTAATGACTATTAAATTATTTATTATAATATGGATTCATATTAAATATTAATTTTATTATATAAGCATATATATATATTAATATAAATTATTTAATTTAATGTATTGTCTATTGTGAAAGTTGCGCTTTAGACCACACGACCACCGAAGCGAGTCACAGGGTAATTGAACACATGGAGAGATGGAAGTATAAATAAAAACCACATTTCTCTGTACACATAAAACTGTATTATTTAATATTAATAATAATAATATAATCCAATGATTTTTTTCACTACCCAAGTAATAAATACTACAATCAGCATTTCATATAATTTCATTTGATGTTTCACAAAGCACATAATTGATGTCGGCGCTCTGTTTGTTTCAACGTAGCAGGGGTTGTCAACATTGCAATCCTTTCACATTCACTACTAAATAATTTAGGTACCTTTTATTTATTAAAAAAAAAATCATATTAAGTCTAGCATTTCGAAATACAACGTAACCAAAATCATGAGTTTCATCTTCAAAATGACATACAATTACTATGATGTGAAAGGACGCACGCAATCTAATTGGTCCAAGGTTGTTTACCTATGAAGCCTTTGACAGGGGCATTTGTTGGTGACAAAATGTGTACTTCTGTATGAAATTACCACAGTAAATACATGTATAAAAATTGACATTTTACTCCTTATTTTAGAATGTTTTATAATTTATGTCAGAAAAAAATAAAATACTAAACAGCCTTGGCAAGTACTGGTTCACATTCCCCCTCAAAACCCCCAAAAAAGATATACGCATTGAAACATGCCATACAAAAATGGAGGGGAAATTAGCTACCTTCAATGATGTGATATAACATTTTATTTTCAAGAACTTTGGTCCAATTCCTGTTAAATCCCTGCAATGGTTCATCTTCACGACGACTCTACAAATGGACAACACAACCGGGCTGACAACAAAACCATGAAATTTATTTAAGCCTGAGGCCAAAAGAAACAAACAAACAAAAAAAATAAAAATATAATAACTATGTACAATTAATTATTTTTTCAACATGTCAACTGTAAAAGAATCGGTTTTTTTTCTATCTACTTGTAACAAAAAGGAATGAAGAGTTACCTTTGGTAACTGTCACTCCTAATAAAATGTCTATTCAACAAGTCCACTGTCATTTAATTACGTTTGCGAGACTTTGTACACTACATTTTGTACAAGTGCAGAACGACCCACAGTGTAATACTTGCAAATGATGCAGATATATACAAAATAAATTATTCCCATACACTGCTTGGTCGGCACTACACACTTCACAGAGCTAGTCCAGGATATACAATAATTGTACTTTAGAAAGAAGAGAAAAACAGACAAGGACACAAGAAGATAAAATAAAGTTTTCAACGTAACAATCGCATATTAACAACGCGCATGTGTTGGTTTGCAGTCTTTTATACAATATAAAATAAAGATTGTTAAAAATATGTATTGACAGATACTAAACAAATTATTTATTAAAATTCAGGACAGTCCCATTTAATTCACTTTTGTTAAAACAATTCACTATACATTAAATCTGTGAAATATAAGTAGATTATGTACAAAATTTACACACACACATCTAATACTCAGTCATTCATTTGTGCAAAACAACAAACATACATTTTATTAGAAATAACTAATTATACTGCACTCGACCAAAGAGCGATAGTTTGTACTATGTCATAATATTATAAGATATATTATATCATTTGTAATTATATATATATATATATAAACCTATATTTAGTATATCTTTATATAATGGTATTTTTTAAATACAATTTTCCCTTTCCTTAAATGTGCAAAATAAAAACAACATAATTTTTCTAATAGATTGGACTTTGCCTCTGCCCCCCCTTCCCCCCAAGCTTGCCTTGGTGGTGTGAAGTGACCTGTCTGTCTGTCTGTCTGTCTTAGTGTCTCTTCTTTGATCCAAGACTCTAGTATCACAGAACAGTTCTAAACAGCGCTCAAGCCAACTCTTATCATTCTACAGCAAACCTTCACTCTAAAAATATTTAAAAATAAATATATAAAAAAAACTTTAGGTAGTTGATGTTTGAATGTTTTAAAAAAATGTTAAAAAAAATACTGGCATCAATGTAACACTCGTTTGTTGTAAACTATTTGCATCATTATTAAATCACGGGTATTACTATTGGCCCCTTTCTTTGACCAAATAAAGTAACAAACAAGTGTTCATCTAAATTAAAAATAATACATTAATTGTTGTAAAAACTGTGAATAAAAAATTAATAATAAATGGTTTCTGATATACATATAAAAACATTTTGATCGACAATGCGATTATTCCAAATGGCTAGAAAACCTCTACATATCTTGCTTTGGTAGAAATCACAGAGCTGAAGACGGTCTCAACCCTCGGGACATTAATTTGTTCACAACCGTTAAAAACACTTCTTAGCATTTCTTTGGCAATAAAAAACTTTGAAGAAGAAAGAAAACTGATTGGCCACATCATACGATTTAACTCTCTCTCACTATGATTGTCATTTCAGCTCATCTCCTTCTCACAACTTGACCAACCACTTTATACATCAAATTATAACATTAAAACAAATAACCACTATGCTAGCAAGTGGTTTGCTCGGCCATAACATCTCACCGGGTTATCTGGTAACTTTTAGCAGCAACTCATGCTATCTTCTGCTTGTAGACGGATAACAAAGTTTATTTAAGAAAATATAACAAATGCTACAATAAATTTTAAAATTGTGATTTAAAGTATAATTGTTTCAATTGCCTAAGACCGTGTGCATTAAACTACCAGTACGTAGGTCAGACGAGTGCCGAGGTCATGTGGTAGAGCTGCATGAGTGCCTGGATGTGTACAGGAAGGCAGGAGAGCCGGTCTCGAGTGTTGGAGTCGAGTGCCAACCAGGAAAGAGCATTGTATCCTTCCAACACGTACCTGGGAACAGTAAGAAAATAGTCAATAGTCCGATACTTGACAACGAGGGAACAGTCACTAGCCCGATACTTAACAAGGGAACAGCCACTAGCCCAATACTTGACAACAAGGGAACAGCCACTAGCCCAATACTTGACAACGAGGGAACAGCCACTAGCCCAATACTTGACAAGGGAACAGCCACTAGCTCAATACTTGACAACGAGAGAACAGCCACTAGCTCAATACTTGATGAGGGAACAGCCACTAGCCCAATACTTGACAACGAGGGAACAGCCACTAGCCCAATACATGACGATATATATATCAGATTTATTAATATTGTCATCCATTTTGAATTATTCTTTGAGTGAAGTTGTATTGCCATGTCAAGGCAATGAAAATAAAATTAGCTGAATATAAGTAGTTGAATAATCATTATTTTTACAATTTTTATATAGTCCATTTCTAAAATAATAATGCCAACTAAATAAAAAATTTATCATTGATTGCTAAACTTGTATGAATATGTTAAACTACAAAATTAGCATTAGTCACTATTTAGTTATAGAATTATGTTGGTTAACCTGTCTAAAATTTGTGTTGATGACGAACACCAAACCAAACCAAACCAAACCAAACCAAACCAAACCAAACCAAACCAAACCAAACCAAACCAAACCAAACTTACCACATTTAAATAAAGAAATAATTTGCAATTTCATATCCTCTAAGAGAAATATTATTGTAACCATCTTATTTTTCATTTTAAAGTAAGAACAACAACTTTTTAAGCATTAAAAATCGAACAAATTGAAATAAGATAATTTCAATCGAGAGCCAATATAAGGTGCATGCGCAATTATGACATTAAGGACTAATAAACTAAATATTTCAAATTTCAAACTGCTTGATTTTTACTTTTTCTTATAGAGTGAATAAAGTTGCAGACGCATATTTGGGGAAATATTACTCAATAAAATGTCAGTTTACAAACATTTTTGTAATTGTTAAAGCAATTTTAATGTCTTCAAAGACTTGAGCGTTGAAATTATTTTAATTATTTTTTGTTATTTTTAATTTTTAAATCATATATTTTCAAAGCGTTATTTCTAGTATAAAAACCAATATTTTCCCATATTTTTATATTTATTTTTAAAAGTATTTACTATTTATAAAAATTGATATCATTCTTATCTTAAAACCACATGTTTTCATTTATTTTTTAAATTTCACATTCTTAAGATGTGTTATTTATATTTTAAGTTTGTTTTGACTAGTGACATTTTAAAATAATGATTATACTCTAGCTTGATTTGAACTCTGGAGCTTTTTGAAATACTAAACTCTGATGAAAAATCTTAAGTTCGCAGACTCTTAACAGTAATCCATAAGGTAATATTATTTGTTAGGTATGTGCAAAGCTTTGAAGCTTCTATTCAGTTTTGAAACAAATATCAGCCTCTACTTCACATTGAAATAATTCCAGCTTCGACAATAATGCATCATCATCAATAATGGTCAATTATTGCCATTTTGAGCTGTTATGTAAAATAAAAAATCTGAAGGAATTGAATTGTAAGTTGTGATAGTGATTTATATCAATTTAACTAAATATTACAAACAATTCTGTAATAAAACATTTTGTATGTAATTTTAGTGCATAAAGTGATATAAATAACCAAAATATTTTTTTTTTCAAGCATTTGACAACCAACAAAACATTTTCGAACATCGCTTGGGTTTTGAGATCATTCCAATCGATTTGAGTTTGGTTCGAAGAAAAAGTGGACTTAACACACCCCTATAGCATGTAATAAATATTATGATAAAATTGTAGAAAAATTAAGCACAAATAAAAGTAAAAACAGTAAAACATATTTTCACACACACTTCAATATTTTCTACTCTCTGGAAGTAGTAGTAATCAGACACCTGGGCTCAGTCGGTAGCGTGTCTGTCTACTGGGCTAAGAGTTCCTGGTTTGATTACCGGCATGACCAAAAAATTTATCGTTGGTAAAATGTTGGTATTCCCATTCACAGCAGTGAATTAATGGCCGGGGACTGGATGTTGTGCCTGTCCTAGTCTTAAGATAAATTATAAGGCATATGAAGTTACGACAGGCCTAGCAAGCCGGTAGTGGAGGATATATGGCTTGAATAAAAAACTGACTCGGGCCACAGGCTGGAAACAGTAATGGAGGCAAGGAAGTAGTAATAGTAGCAATCAGGAAAATAAATTTATTATTAAAAATTGAATCTTTTCGCTTTTTAATGTTAATATTATTTACATATTTTATCACTAAGATTACCTTCTGCCAGAGAGAGAATTGTGTTCTATGTATTTAATTATATGGTGTGTAAAATAAAGTTCAAATTTAAGAGTAATATTTTAGTAGAGAGAGAGAGAGAGAGAGAGAAAAAAAGATTAAAATTATGTAACCAAAAGACTGCAACCAATGTGTCTAATAGTAGCAGCAGGTATCTATAGTTTGTGACTATTTAATTCTGTTAGCCATTTTCGCTTAAAGTTAAATTTTTATGATTAGAGTCGTAGTCCATCTATTTTTAAATAATTATTTTGAAGCAGATTGGAGATTATAAACTATTTCAATATAATATATTGCTATGTGTTAGCTTTCACGAGGAGAAACAAGATTAGGAATGAAGTTATCCAGGAAAGAGTTGGGGTACAGGTAGTACATGAGATAGTAGAGGAAGCAAGACTGAGATGGTAGCAGATAACAAACAGAGAGGGGACAAATGAGTGAAAAATGGAATCAATTGAAAGAGGAAGAATGGTGGAAGAAACAGTTGATGATGATGATATAATGAGAAAGCCTCTTTTTGTTCTATGGGTTATTTGTATTACATTTGGAAGAGAAAGGAAGTTGCGTTGCATGTTTCGCACTCTCTCCAGATGAATGAAAACTAGGTCATGGGACTGGGCGGGAACGAGAGAGTTTCTTCAAGAGGCAGACATTACCTCTTTGTCCGGTGGCAACAAGTGTGAACTGTGTTCTTTTTTTATTGTAAAAGGCATATTGTGTTCATTCCTTTTATATATTTTTATCCACCTTTCCTTGTACCTTCTTACAAATATAATACAATTACCCCATAAAGCGAAAAGAGGTTTTCCTTAAAACATTATTATTACATTTTAAATATTTGCCTTTGGAAAAATTTGACTTATAAGACCAAACATATTTTAATTATTCTTTATCAATGGTTTGTGGTGGAGAGAAATTTATATTCTGAACTGCAAACTTTGATTAAGAATAAAACTATAAGTTGCAGTTGGTACTATTTTTGTGGAGACTCGCAGAAAAAAAAAGTGACTTTGCTCTGCATCCCTGTATTTTGTGTGATCATAACTTTTTTCTCCACAAAAAAAAAATTATCATTCTTAAAACTATATGTTTAGCTTATGATAGGGATGATACCTTAAGATCTTTAAGGATACTCAATATAATTTTTTCAATTTTTAAAGTGAAATTTGTTATAAAAGCTCTAATACGGCTTAATGATGGTTCAGAACTAATAATAATTATAGGATGAATTAAACAACCTGCCTGTATGAATGATATAATCAATGGATTTTAAGTAGACACATGCAAAAGGTGAGGTTATTTAAAGGAGAAAAGTGGTGTTATTTTCCTAAAAACAACCCATAATAATTTATGCTGAGTGCAATACGAGTCAAATTAGTGCAACTTGATCAACTCACCTGAGGACGTCGGTGGTGTACTGCGAGTCGAGTGGGTGAACGGTGACAGTGGACTGTTGCTGCAAGAGGTCATCAGAGTTTTGTTGAATGGCCGGGCTATGCAGATGGAGGGAGTTCTTCAAGAAGGCAGGGCACACATTCTCCAAGTGGGGGCAGGAGGCCCAGAACCAACGAGGCATACGTCCCGTGGGCGCTGTCGACACATAGTATCCCAGCGCCAGTGGTTGCTGGTGTAAGGTGCCCACCTCTTCCTGAGAGTCTACTCCTAGACTTCCACCACTCTGAGTGCACAACATTTCAGAAAATCATGTTACTGTATTCATTTGAAAATAGGCTTAGCCTTCCTCCCTAGAAAAGATTTTATAAAATAATAGTAAAATCACCCCCTAAGTATTACTTACTCTATGTCATTAGGAACTAGATTATTCATTGCCACACTCACAAAAGTATGCCAACTATCCCTATCTTGAGCTAGTTCTACCTGGCCACCCTCATTACACTCTATTTATTTCAAGTTCATTCTAGTGTTATCCTCCCACCTTCGTCTCGGATTCCCCCTAAATAATAAATATTGTACATCAGAGAAATCTAAGTTGTTGTACCAATCATAGCCTCTACCGCAAAGCACAAAGACTAAACGCCAAGCTGACCTTTATCAGGTTTATCGGTGACGGAGAAGTTGATGGTTGAATCTCTGACAAGTGGACTGAGAGAGGCTTTTTCTAAATTCCCTCTCATTCAGCCCTATATAATTAATTTCAATATTCTAATAGCCTTGACAAGTAGTAAGATATGGTTAAAAGGAAACCCAGATATAATATTTTTTTATTGTCAGCACCACACCCATTCAAGTTATACGCATACGTACTAATTACGCTAACGTGTTAGGGATTAGAAAAGTTTGAGTTAGAGAAAATCTACAAACACTTGCATGAAGGGAGAATAGAAAAAAACTTTAGTTTATAAACACCCTCAGTACAATCTCCTCGTCTATGGCAGTTCAGTCTTTTGCTAAAGTAATGCCTTAGACCATTTGACCACTGAAGCTGATCTAATGTAATTAAATTATATGTGATGATAGTTTATCATTTTAGAATGGAATATTTTAGTTATGTTAGCTATTATGGATTTGTGTGCAAAAAGTGAAACAATTATTTAATAATTTTTGTATGGTTTTGCAAGAAAAATTGCAAAACAGTTGTTTATAAAGTGATTTTTTAGATCATTTGTATTACTTTATTTACGTTACTATTCTATAAGAGAAGGAAATGTTCCAGTGAAATAATACAATCGTACCGTATCGATCGAGTAGTGTCAGAACTAGCACAAATCTAGAAAGCCAATCAGATCAGCTCGCAGCACTTCTAACAGTAGAAGGTGGAACCGATCATGTCAGCTTTTGGCAGTGAGAGGGTTAATACCTTTATTCATATGGGGTGTCCCACTCAATACCGAACCCGGCATTTCTTTAATAATTTTAACACAAATGAAGATATTGCAACAAAATTTGAACAGGACTATGTTCGTTGTGTGAGAAATGAAAGGAATGTGTCTGTAGTGGTGCACCTAAGTGTTGCGACAAGGAGTAGCGGTCTGCCACCCAGCCAGCATGTCTTGCCAGCCTGTCGCGCCTCTCTACTGGTCTGGTGTTCTGTCATTTGGCTGAGGGTGTCTACACAATATGGTTGTTGTTCGTGAGTGTTAGTGCATGTGTGAGTTCACACAAGATAGTTGGAAAATGTATACTCTGGAGGAGCATTTTTATTGTTCACACTTATTGGAAAATAGAATCGATAAAGTCATGTCAACAGCAATTCCTAGAGAAGCTTGGAGGCCGACATCTGCTGAGCAAGTCCAGCATATGGGCCTTGTCGACGAAACAGGAAACCAAGGAGACTTTATTGGATGGACGACCATGTAGAAGGTCGTCCAAAATGTCAGAAGAAACTATCTATAATGTGAAGGACCGACCACTGGCGTCTCTCAACAAGTCACTGCGCCATCTTTCAAAGGAATCAGGGTTGTCCAGAGCACTTGTCAACGTGCTGCAAAAAAGCGAAGCTTCATGCGTACCGTAACTCCATGGTCCACGAATTAAAATATCCTGATCAAGGGAAAAGAGTGGTATAATGTCAATGGTTTGAGACATTTCTTTACGAAAATCTGGGAATTCTAGACTACATTGGTTTCTCATATGAGGAGTGGTTTCACCTGTTGGGATATGTTAATTCTCAAAATTCCCGTATTTGGGAAAGTGAAGATCCCAAAGTGATATATGAAGAACACCTTAATTCAGAGAAGAGTAATGTATGGTGTGGGATGTCCCGGCGACGCATAGTTGGTCCCATCTTCTTTGATACAACCATCACAACAGCAGCATATATGGAAATCTCCTAACACCTTTGCAAATCAACTGGAAGATGAGGAACTCTTCACTGGATATTTCCAGCTCGATGGAGCAACATTCCACACATCACAAGCCAGCATGGCTGAAATTCAGTCCTTTTTCGGTGACTATATCATTTCGAAGGGACCTTGGCCACCGCACTCACCTGATTTGTCGCCATTTGACTATGGGGACATCTGAAAGGGAGAGTTTACAAAAACAAACAAAGAATCATTGACGCCTTGAAAGCAAACATCACCGAAGAAATTCAGGCATTGACAGTACACATAATGGCAAGGACTTTCCGAAATATGGTGTGCCGGGTTCAATCCTGTCCGGACGCAAATAATGACCACTTCCAACACATGTTATGATGTCATCACACTTCTCACAAAATGAGGTAAGTCCGTTTCAAATTTTGTTGCAATATCTTTATAAGTATTAAAATTATTAATTAATGCCGGGTTCGGTAGTGAGCGGTAAATCCTATATTTTATATAATTATGAAACAAATATGTATTTTAAATATTAAAACTCTTGTTTGTTTCAGAGATACTTTACATGTTTTGATTCGACTTAGGTTTTAATTGAAAATCTGTACTTTGCATGCCCCAGTGCCAATAATTGCAGACAGCAGGATATATATTGGGGGTGGTATGTTAAGAAATTAAGAGAGCATAATTGAGACCCCGGTTGATATCGCATAACTCACTCGAGAAGTGCCGTTGCAGGGGAAGGGGCTGTGCTGGTCAGATGTACCCCCCATGCCACATGACGGACTTCCAGGCTGAGAGGGGGAATCCCTTCGGGGGCTGCCTGTAGGACTCTGAACTCCTCCCAGACCGGTCTCCGGCCACGCAAAGATTTCATTCAAGTCCATCGGCATCTCCTCAATACCCTCTGGCATGTCATGCTCGAATGACGGGAACAGCTCGTCACCAAACTCCGGGCCATTAATGTGTTGGTCCTGGAACGCTGTTTGCGAAGACTGGAAAAACAAGAATTTAACGTTTTGTTACATATGGGAGAAAGTTATCCTCATAATAGGCATCTGCAAAGTTTTTTTATAGTATGAATCAAATCTCTAATGATATCCTAGTTAAATACGCCAAAGTGATGATGTTAAAAGAATAAGTTACATATTATAAAAACTAGAGATGTCACAACACTTGTTTTTATTGATTCTAATTGTTAAGTTTAACCTCAAGTTTAGGATTTTTGAACATTTCCCATTTTATTATTTTTCCAAGCATCCAACCTCATATAAAAACATAATTATTCAACTTAATAGCACAGCAAAAAAACTTAAGAAAACTATAAATAATAATTAATAACAATTCATTTATAGTTTTAACAAAGGAAAATATCTGTTTCACCAAGTATTAAAGCAAATTATAAATAATTAATGAAATATCTAGGAATTACAATAGTAAGCAAGTATTTTTACCTATAATTAAAGACTCACCGAGTCAAAAATTTATAAATAATTTAAATAACTATAACAAATTATGTAACACACCCCTAGTATTTATAGCAGAGATGGGCCCTCAAATCCTTAAGGGTATTAGAGATTCGAGGATTTGAGAGACAAATTTGTTTTAGAGCTTAATACTGCTTATTGGTGGTTCAGAACCTTTATAATTATAGGATGAACTAAACAACCAGGCCCCAGACCAGTAATTTAACACTTTCACTGGCGACAAAATGGTCCAACCAGAAATACTGGCCATTTTTAGCATAATTTGTGATTTTTTAAATAACAAAGTAAATATGATATAATAATGATACTTACATCCTTTTAAAGATCAATTATGTTCTTTAATTTGAAATACAGATGAATGATATATGATTAAAAAAAAATTTAGTAAAAAATTATTTATGTCTCTTTTAGTAAAAAATAAGAACTGAACCAATATAAATTTGAAACATTACTAAAAATTCAAAGTAGCAAACACAAAATTTTATTTACCAATTTTTTCAATTCTTTTTTTATGAAACAATTCAAAACAGGTTGCAGAACACAAACCAAAGAGCATACTGTACTGATATCGTGCTTTTCCGGTTTATATTTTTCCATGGCTGAACACACAAGTATAAAGGCGTAAAAATAAATAAAACTAATAAAAATAGAGGAAGAGTTTTTTTAATACAATGTCTAAAAAAGATTTAAAAAAAATCGTATATAAGTAAATGAATACTAACTGAGAATACATGAAAAAAGCTGAGAACTACTCAGAAATTTCATGTAAAAACCGATTAGACCAAAATTTATTTATGAAAAATAATAACCTACAAAAGCAGTGTGACTAAATAAAATTAAGGAATGATGCTAAAACAACCATGGCTTATAATAAAAATATAAAACGCAAACAAAACAATATCGTCACAGATAAGAACATGAACTAATCTAAAACAGTGTCGCTCTGGCCGACTCGATGACAGCTGTAAAGATCAATTGTTGCCATTGAAATAATGAATTCCTGTGCGATCTAATGACAATTTTGGTATTAAATATCCATAGAAAACTTCCAAACAATGCCAGAGACATATTAAAACATCCAAATACATTTAAAATACATGACAAAATGGAAGATGTTTTAATACGGCTCTAGCATGAAGTGTGTTAACTGAATGTATGAATGTTATAATGAATGGATTATAAGCAAAATGTTAACAATACTTAGTTAATATTTCCCAGGATTTTTCGAGAAAAGATATTTAAAAAAATTAAAGCTAAGGACCCATTATTAAAGTCTTGTATTTTCTAATGTTCTATTATATTTATAATTCCTCTTATGTTCATAATTATTCAAAGATTCGGATTAGAAATTTGAAGATAAATTGGGGATTGAGATTCATAAGATAGTGGAGTCGACCCAAATCTAGTTGAATTTTCCAACATCAATCTATACGGTCGCTGATTTGAGTTGGCTCAGTGACAGTAATGGAAGGACACAAGCAAATGTTGGTGCATTTTCTCTTCACTACCACCTCCTACTGACCTGTGTGGTGGCGGACGTGGGGAACACCAGGATGTGAGTGCATGAAACATCCTGCGGTGTGGAGAGCTGGCAGTTGACCGACGCTTGGCTGAAACGCTCGTCCGGAGTGAACTGGTCAGGCATGAGCCGCAAGGCTGAGTCAGGCTCGAGAGACACCAGGCAGGCGCTGAGAACGCACGGCACATCGTTGGGGTACATGAGGCCACACTGTCCACATATCTCCTTGAGATGTTTGGAGGCCTTCACTAAAGCTTTTCGACTCAGCAGCCAGCTCCAACCTAACATGCAAATGACAAATAGGTTTCTAAATTTAATACATCATCATCATCATCACTACCAAATGTTTAAAGACTGTGGCCGGGTCAGTTTAATAAAATGCCTCCATCTTGCTCTTCCTTCCAGCATTCTTATCCTCTCATTTACACACTTGTTATCTGCTCCCATCATATTTTTCTTGCCCTCCGTTGCGGCTCTTTTCCTACATATTTCACCTCCATCAATAATTTTGGTATTCTCTACTATTAAATCCTCATTACATGACCATACCATCTCAGTCTTGCTTCCTCTACTATCTCATGTACTCCCTGTACCCCTACTCTTTCTATACTAATCCTGTTTCTCAACATGCTCTTCAACATATATTTACCTAAATAAGCCTTGCTAGAAGAGTATAGCTACAGTAGCCCCATGACTTCTTTGGTGCTGACTGACAGCTCACAGCTGACTTCTGACAGTCAACATTTAGGTATGTACCTAAATTTTGACTGTCAGAAGTGACAGCTGCTAAACACATGTTTTTGCAGATCATATGGTTCGGCGTAGGGATACATAATTTGGTCTATTAACTTTTCAAAGCCATGAGCTGTGAGCTGTCAGTCAGCACCAAAGAAGTTATGGGGCTACTGTACTAGAATGTATCAATGTGTATCAGGAAAGTGTAAAAACACTCGGGTCTTAATCTCAATTTTCCTGTTCTTGTTGTATATCTTTAAGGCAAACCTCTATTGACTTTTTGAGGGACATTTTGTTTTATGAAAGAAGGTCCAGCAAAGAGTGTCCAACATCTTAGCTCAATTGGTAGCGTTTCTGTCTACTGAGCTAAAGGGTCCCGGGTTCAATTCCTAACATGGCCGAAAAACTTATAATTGGTGAAATGTGGTTTTCCCCTTTCACAGTAATGAAATAACGGTCGGGGCTGGATGTTGTGTCTGTTCTAGATATAAGTTAGTTTATAAGTCGTGTGCTAACATAATCCGCCGGTTCAGAACGTGCATGTTAAATACTTCAAATAAATAAAATATAGCAAAGAAGGATAAAAACATATAATACAAGTTAATAAAAATCAATCAATTATGATGAAAAAAGTGGTAGGAGTGTATGAAGTTTCAAAAATTTGGACTTTGCTTTGAGAGTAAAATTCCAGATTCGACAATACAAAGCTTTGCTAAAAATAATCTGAAATAATTGTATTACATTTTGTGATAAGTTAATTTTTCCTTTTAAGAAGAAATATCTTAATTATGTTTGGAATAAAGCATTTTGTAAATTATATTTAATACTTAAATTTAAATAGTTATTCAAAGTATAATATTTTTATCCAACATTAAACATTTTTTTTAAAAATATTCAAACTTTGATTTGGCTTCTGGAATATCTCATATTATACTATTCAACTTAGCATCAAATTGAAAAAGTGGACTTCAAAGTGTTAATAGATACTATCTCTTCAGAAAGATGATCGTTACCCTCTACCAAGGTTCTGTTATCGAACCGGGAACTGTTCATGTTTGTAATAGTACTTCAGCAGATCCCTAAATATTTGTCTTTAACCGTGTTTAAGTACCTGTGTTGGGTCATACATATACATCACAATTATGCTTATGGACGTGGAACAAGGGATGTTGAATTTAAAGGAAATATACCCACATTTGTGTGAAGGAAGACTGGGAGATCATTTAGGAAAAACACCCTTGACCCAACCTAGATATCCCTAAAACTGACAATCCAGTCTACCAGACCATGTGACTAACAGTGAGGGTTTTTTCATTTAATTTTATTTTTATTTGAGGTATTTAATTTGCACTTTACAAACCGACAACACACCTGAACACAACTTGAAAGGTGAAAATATTTACAATTATCAATCTCTGAACTATTCATATTAAAACTTTGAATTTTCAAATCTGAAATTTCAAATTATTCACAAGGTATCAAATACTTAAACAGAGATATTAGTTCATTCCAGTTCACCACATTTTCATATATTAAATTACCTATTCTTTATCATTAGGAGCTCGAAATTTCATTACCGCACTTACTTAAATATGCCACCTATCCGTATCCTGAGCTAGTTCTATCCAGTCCACCTCATTACACCCTATCCTATCCTGAGCTGGTTCTACCCAGTCCACCTCATTACGCCTTATCTCTTTCAGGATCATTCTAATGCTATCCTCCCACCTGTGTCTAGGTCTTTTCAACTTTCTCTTCCCATTGGGTTTACTAGTTAATACCCTTAACACGGTATTAGAATATTCCATTCGCGCTGCATGTTCTACCCACTGTAATCTACGAGACTTGATTATCCTAACTATGTCTTTGATGAGTACAGGGTATGTAACTCACCATTGTGTAACCTTCTCTACACCCCAGTAGCCTCATCTGTTTTAGGACCAATTATCTTCCTAAGCACCTTATTAAACAATTATTATTTTAAGTGATGCATATTTATTATTTTAAATATTTCCATTACTTTATTTATTCACTAAAACCAAATAAAAATATCCTTTGTCAAAAAATCATCAAAAGATTTCAATCATTTCATCTAGTTAGTCGCCATTTTTATTGTTTATTTATGATAGCTCTATAGACTTAGTACTTTGTGTGTCAAATATGCAGACACATCTAATACATTCCTTGACATCAAAAACTTCCCAACTTTTACAGGTATTCCACGTCCACTATACTAATTTGTTGACGCAATTTGATTAGTCATTATTGTGTTTGGAGTCTTACTCCATTTTATTTGTATGTTCTCTTTAAATTGAAAGCAATGAATTAATAGTTTTAATTTGTATTTTCTATATTTTTGATTATTTTTAACAACAAAATATTTCTAGAATTTAGTAAATCTTAGTTAAAATTGTGTAGATTAACTCTAGGCAAAGCACTTTGTTAACATTGAGAAACAATCTCACTTTTGTTTAAATGTTTAGGTGCAGAATTAATCAAAAATTTTAATTCCCTGACTTTTCCTTATTTTTGATTAAGTTCCCTGACATCTAAGAATTCCCTTACTTTTCCAGGCTTTCCCTGTCGGTAGCCACCATGACATTGCAACTGTTTATTTTAGAGCTGGGCCGATCAGCTATTTTGCCGATTAGTCCGATGCCGATCATTTGTTGCCGATTAGGCCGATCACCGATGCCGATTATTTTTGTTTTCAATTTTAATAAGTGTATAAAGTAAAATGATTTTTAAAGCAAAAAAAAAAATAATACTTTTACTAGTTTTATAATGTCCAATATAGTTTTGTTTTAATAACATTTAAATATAAACTTTTAAAATGTAAAGGTTGTTTAGTTATTATTTTATATTGTTATTGTTAGGACAAGTGAACCTGTCACTAAACAAAAACAAATCACATTAATAAATAACAAATATACCGATACATGTTAGATAATTAAAATATGATTTCACATTTATGATTAAATAGGCCTACTGACCCTTTCATTAGACAAAGACAAATCATAATCAGCAAATTTAAATTTAATTTTTATGATAAAAAATAATCAAGGCACACATATTTTTGCACACAAGGAGAATAGGCCTACTCTATTTTGTTTTTAAATGAACTAGGAATTTTTACATCCAATGTCTATTAAAATATGGCTTCAATACTAAACAATTTTTAACAATCGTAATATTTTTGTGAATTGTGGTTTAGATATATCATAACATAGGTTTTTGTGATTCTACAAAGCATTTCATCATAATTTAACTACTAAATATTAATATCGTATAGAAATAAGTGGTTTCTTAAAAAAAGTATAATAAAAAGGCATCACCATTTTTAAACAGTAATTCGATCTTTTTATTAACAATTTAAATAATCTTAATGAAAAATAACATTTTTAACTACATTTAAATAAAAACTACCTTTAGAAAATCGAATGAACGGTGAACGGGTCAAAATGAATGGATCATTGAACTGAACCAGATACAATGAATCGTTCATTTAAAAGAACGATTTTGCCCCTCTCTACTTCAATATGATATAATAAATAATAAATAACATAATGTGCAACGAAAGTTATTTTTCTTTTTTTTCTAAGAAATACTTTAAAACTTATTTTAATTTATTTTTAACTATTAAAGAAAATGTAAAATTTAAATATTAATATATATTAAATAAATTCTTATTGAAATATGAGCGAAACAAATTCCATGCTAGTGGAAAGTTTTGTAGTTGCATTAAAAGAAAAACTGTTTCCATTTAAAACAAAATGTGCTCATGTGCGAGATTATTACGTCCGATGTTTCATTTTTTGGGCATCTTTAACAAATCGAAATAAAACAATACCAATCTGCTAATACTTTATTTTATGATTATTAGATTTGTTACTTGTGAGTATTTTTATTTCTAATAACGTGCATAAATTGGAAAAAGACCTATTGTAAATATATTTATTTTGATATATTTTGTTTGGAATGTTGGATGTTCTGTTTATTTCAAACCTATGTCGCTAAGAACCAGCTAATTATTCAAAGATCACATACGAGAGAGCAGAGATAAAATATTATTTTTTTAGGACTTAAAATATATCCACACATTTTGAATAATCGGCATAAATAATCGGAGATTCAAACACCGATCATCGGAATCGCCGGTTATGCAATAATCGGCCGATGATCGGATTAATAATCGGCATCGGCCCAGCCCTAGTTTATTTTATAGCGCGCACACACCTTTGAGTTCTCCATGACCTATCCTGCCGATACGGCCCACGACTAATCTCCAAGGCTGCACACTCTGTGAGATCACACCCAGAACAAAGTCCATGAGCTTCTGCAAGCCGACACGCCGAGCCGAGGCCTTTTTCCGCCGGCTCCTGTTGGGGATGTCAATGTTGATGGTTGAGGTTTCGAAGATCTCTCCCTTCTCATCGGTGGCGACAGCCAACAGCCAGTGCTGGTCTTCCGAGAGGCAGTAGCTTACATAGAGCACAGAGCCATGCTCAGTGCTGCACTGGCCGAACGACTCGCTCGATTCAATCTTCTCCTTCGCTGGGGCCAGGACGTATGGTGGTGTGTACAGGCGGTAGGGCGCACGGTTCTTCTCCTGCAAAAAAAATTATCCCATCACTTTAAATAAATTACAATTTTTTCCCCCCTCTACCCATTCGTGTAACACGTATATGTTAGAGAGAGAAGGTTATATCTATAAGAAGTGTATCCCCATATTTTCATGGCGAGAGGGTGAAGCTTCAATATGCTGGCTGTTAGCAACCAATCAACTTTAAAAAAATAAAAAAAATAGTATTATTTCCTAAAAATCCTGCACAAATTCAAGTTTTTCCATTTGAAATATAATATTTTATGATTAAATGTAGGGATGGGTGGCATCCCAAACCCTCGGGAAAAGGTCAGGAATTTATCTATTACTGTTGGTCAAGTGAAATTGACTCTTTCCTGAAAAGTTAAGTTTGAGGCGAGAAACAAAAGATAATGTTCCAAGAAACCAAACAAAGGGCTGCACTCATGTTCTAGAAGCTACTGCCAACTCATTACTGTTAATCTCTTTTGTAGACAGTCTTCTTTGTTATTTATCAAACTTGGTGGCTGGGATGGTGTTATTTGACCATGTCTTGTAGAGAGACAAGTTGGGAGGCGTGACTTATTGTGCTCTGTCAACAACAGTGATTTGTTGGGGTCAGCAAGTGAAAGAGGTTAAAGATTTAGAGTACAGATATATTCTTTTATCTTTTGAGGTGTGGAAATGAGAGGGAGCTTGCCAAGGTCAATCATTTATGAGGGTTCAGTGTGTCTGTTGTTGAACAGTAGACAGGGAGTAGAGTATAAGGGATCAAATCTAGAGAGAACATTTGATAAAAGTAACTCTCAAACCTAGATAATATTTTGCAGTTTCATACTTAAAGCACAACTCAGAGGTGCCAAACATTGTTTTGTAGTATTTTTTGCACTATGCAAATAATTAAATATAAAACATAATTTTCAAAAGAAATTAACTAATAAAAATAATTTCCATGAAAAATGTAATAAAATTAACCATTTTATTAATGGTTTTATTTGATATTCATTCAAATTTTGTTATTTTATTTGATAAAAAAATGCTATTCATCCACACTTATATTTATTTTACTATGTTATTTTTTATTGTTTTTATTACCTATATACATGTTCCTCGCTCCGGTTATACGCCTATGTACTATTACTCTAGTGTGTTAGGAATGAGTTTAGAGGTGCACCTGCATTTGTGTGTGATAGAGTGGGAAACCAGTTAATACACCCGGCCAAATTCAAACTGAATATCCCCATCATCTGTAGTCTAGTCTGTTGTGAGAGTGATGCCTTAGACCATGCAGCCACTGAAGTGGGGTTTAATAATATTATAGTTTTAACAAGTCTTACCTTATTAGTTTGGGAAATCAATATATTTTAAATCCAAGATTATTCTAAGGAGTAATTTTAAAATTTCCTGTTCCAAATCTCGATATTTTGACTAATTTCCCATCCCATTCCCTTCCCGAAATAAAAAAAATCACTCCCGTCCATCCATAATTAAATGTTATGAAATCCTAAATTATATAAGCGCGCGCGCGCGCATACACACACACACACACTTATTAAAAATATGATAATAGAGTGAAATATATTAGCATCTGACACCTTCCAGGATAAAAAAAGTTTTGTTTGGAAATATATAAACCTAATAATTCAAAAAATAATCATAGGGCTTTAAAAGCACTTAATATAAGTGTACTTGTATACTGTTGATATTAAGTACAACAATCTAATTACTGCACTGTGCCGTTTAAAATTTTCTCGAATCCTTAAAGATTCAAAAAGTCCAATGGATTTAAGGATTTTCGGGCCCATTCCTGATTATTAATATTATAAAACTAGAAAGTACATATAGACAAGATAAATAATGAATCTAAAGAAACAAGTTGAATTATCAGAGAGGTTCCAAATATTAAAATGGAGTGAAACACTAATGCTATTAAGGTGATGGAAATGATTAAGAATAAAGTGGCAAGAAATCTCGGGAGGAAAAAATGAAAGCCATGATGTTTTCTTCTAATGACTTGATTGTATGGAGGAGAAGGAAGAGGAAGTACAGGAACAACTACAAGAAAGGAATGAGAAGTGAAAGAGTGTGGAATGAAATTTATCATGGCAAAGTGTGAAGTATCAGTAATGAAAGGAAGAGGTAAGCGTAGTAAAGCTATTAGGTGGATGGAGTAGAGCTGAGAAAAGTCGGATGTAAATATCTTGGAAGCATGATTGAGGAGAAAGGTAGAAGTGGAGAGGATTGAATGAGACGAGGACAGCAGGAACAGTTGTTCTATAGGTGTGTTAAAGACCTGCTATGGAGAAGCGAAGTGCCCTTGAAGTGTAAGGAAGTGTTGTACAGGTAGTACTTTGTACCTATTTACACATATACAGCAGAAACATGGACAGTGAATGTAAGAGAGACAAGGAGAGTGGAGGCCATGGAAAGAAGTACGTGAGGAGAAATGTTAGCTTTCATGAGGAGAAAACAGGAGATAGTAGATGAAGCCAAAGAAAATGATGGAAATGAAGTATGTAGGAAAAAGACCGCAAGGGAGGCCAAGAAAGAGATGGGAGGAGCAGAAAAGCATAAAGTGAACAAGTCAAAGAGGCAATTAAAGGAGGAAGAAAGGTATTTTACTAAACCGACCTGGCCATACGCTGGAAACAGTTGATGATATTGACGACTAGAACCTATTTGGATTTGAAATTTCAAATCCAATCTATATCATTCAAATATAAGATTCAGAATTTTGATTCGAGTGCTAATACCAGCAAGATTCCTATTTGGATTAAAAATTTCAAACTTCGCACCTGGTTATTTCTGGGCATTTTACAAAAATAAATTTGATAGAGTTGGCGGCCATGTAATTTTAATCGAATGAATGATGACAGGAAAAAGAATGGTTCTGATCAAGACATATAAAGTATACACCATAATTACATCTTTGCTTTTGAGGAAGAGGTCCGCCATTGCCGCCGTGCCAAACCCAGTTAAGGCCTTGATGTTGGATGTATGGGTGAGCATGCGCCGGCACTGAGAGAACACGGAGAAGGCCTGCGCTCTCATGTGATCACTGTGTCTGATGCGATCTCTCAACTTCCCCAGCTCCACAATACTCTCCAGGGAGATGATCTGTAAGGAGAAAACAGGGTTACCAATCTAGTAGGCGATTAAACAGGATTAGCAATATTTTATCTCCACATAAATCCTTTTTATTTTGAGCATCACATCTTACTACCTGTTTGGATTAGACACTTACGTAATAGTTACACTAATGTGTTATAGGGATGAGGAAGGTTGTTTTTAGTGGTAGTGTACCCACATTTACGTGTAAAGCCCTTTTGGGAAAACATCCTTCAAATACCTGACTGGGATTCAAAACCCCGTCTACCCGCCAATGGCAGTCCAGTCTACTGCATGAGATACCTTAGAAAATTCCTCATGTTTTCAAGATTTTAGAGAAGAACTTTTCTTTTTTCATAAAAAAATTTAACGAGTTTTAGGTTATGTAATGTAATGTATGGTCAAAAACATACATCCGTTAAGAAAACAGGTGTTTAAGAAGAGGCAAAACACACGTGTTAGAATCTGTGTGCTTTTTTGTTTATACAAAGAGCTCTAGTTCAAAGCTTTCAGTTAAATATCTCCAATTCACAAATATTCGAGTTATTATGGAAAAATCTGCGTGTTTTCTTCAAAATTTTGTAGCAACCCTCTTAAAGAAACAGATGTAGAAATAAACTAGGGATGAAGATGTATGTGAGATAAACATTTCTAATTTGGAGAGGAATAGTAGTATATTGGCCCAAAAGTAAGACTTCCCCTTAAAATACAAAACTTTTATAGGAAATGTTTTCTTATCCAAGCCTGAAAATTAATCCATTTTGAAAGTAGCCAAACACAACTTTGAACAGGCAGTTGATTTTTACTATTGGTGAGTCTTATTCACAAATATTATATAAAACTGAGCAGACGTGTATTAGTTTGAGTATAATCCAACTCAAATGTTTTGTGAGGTTCACATTACAATGTACAAGGTATTCAAAGCCACTCAAATAAAACATTGATTGGCTCTGCTAACCTCACCAAAAGTTACTGTATGCACCATTTTGGTTCTAAGATGACGAGTTGCATCAAACTAGATCTTGGTAAAATTGCAAAACAAATAAACCCAAAGTTACTTTACTTACTTTTACATCTTTCTTAAATCGGTAAGCTGCGAAGTTATTTATTTGTTTTTATGTCTTTCCTATAATGAAAATGGTAGAATGAAACCTAGGTCCGGTGATTGGGTGGTAATGATCATTTTCAATGAGTGCAATGTAAAGTGTGAACTGTGTTATTGTCATTGTAAAAGCTGTATTGTGTTGTTCATCCTTTATATGTTCCTATCCAGCTTTTCTGTACTTCTTCCAATTGAAGAACTGAGAATTATAAGTGGGCTATCAACCATTTTGACCAAAATGAGTTTTTTTTCGCCATTTTGTGCACTTTTGTGTGGGTAATACAAATCTCCATTTAAATGGCTATATCAGCTTAGACTTCGCTTCAAAACAAATTCCGGCTTCAAAGCTTTATCAATAAAAATATTGACAGCTAAAATACTCGCATTTATTTTCACATTTAACCACTCTGAGCTGTTTTGTACAATATAAATTAATATTCACATGGAAAAAAATCTGAAGTAATTGAGTTGAATGTTATGTATGATAGCTTGATTCGTCAGATTAACATAAAATATTACAAACAATTGTACAATAAAACATTTTCCAATTAATTTCAGTGCATAAAGTAATATAATAATTACAATATTAATTTTTTTTTTCAAACATAAAAACAACTAAAAGAAAATATTTTAACTTCGGTTTGGCTTCGAGAATATTTCTTATATTGAATTCGAGTTCGCTTCAAATTGAAAAACCGGACTTTGCACACCTCTAAAATCCATGTATGAACATGACTTGGTTAACAAACTAATACCTGCCTCGTGGCGTAGTTAGCTAACGCGCTAGTCGTGTTGACTCAACTGCAGAGGACGGGGAGATCGAGTTCAATCTCGGTTGGGTGAACTGGGAGTGGTTTTCCTAAATGTTTTCCACTCTCCCTCCACGCAAATGCGGGTTCACTTCCTCTAAATTCAACCCTCCCAATTCCTAACCATTAGCGTATAAACCCAACGGGTAGTAAATTAAATAATAATAAAAAAAAAATTCACGTTATATAATTTGTGTTTTTCAGTGACAGAAAATTTTTATTTCTTCAATTAAAGTAATAAAGGATGTTCTGTTCCAATCATTCAATAAAAGCTAGTGATGCCTGTGCCAGCTCTGAATATCACCGTTTCACTTGGACTACAAGATCTTTAAACTGGGATTAGAGAGGTAAAAATCAAAGCATCAAGTTTTGTTGTACATGCAAGAAGGAACAGGAAAGAGGGATAAGCAAAAAATAAAAAAAACTAACATAATATAATTTTTACAATCTAAAGTTGAACACTTTCTGTGAGACGTGTATCTGGAACGAGGTCAAACTCAGCCTCATGAGGACAAATTAGGAGCTATTTGAATAAAGAAGTAGCAGCTATGGTTTAGAAAAATGAAATTAATGGCTGAAGTTAGTTGTGCTGACCACATGACAACTTTATCCACAAATGTTGGAATTATCATCGTTAACAGTGGTTGCCGCATGGTCTGTATAGCTCAAATGCGGACTCATATCACGGATTATTAAGAATCATGAACAGAGTTAACACACCACACCATTTCATTGCCGTTTCAAGCCCGAGCCTGACGATTTTCGAAAGAATGAAACCAAGGTTGAGGAATTGGGCAGTAACGATCGATTTTCTTCAAGAGGCAGCCATTACCTCTCTGTCAAGTGGCAGCAATGTAAATTACTATCTTTTCATTGTCAAAGCCATATTGTGTTCTAATCCTTCTTTCCTGTATCTAACTCCAGGTCTCCCTACCTGGACACTGATGTTGTTGCGGATGTTGTCGGGCAGTGCTGCCAACACAGTGGTGAAGCAACGCAGCAGACCCAGGCAGGCCAGCCGTTGAAGGTCTGTGCTGTCACTGCCCATGGTGAAAGGGTCCACTAGGTACACCACAACTGCAGGGGGCTCGGCATCCTCATCATCATGGTTTGTGTCTGAGCCTCCGCCCCCCACACATTGGTTGTTCAACCCTGGGTCTCGCCCGCCCCCACCACCTTCAGTTTCTGAAACACACCCAGTTCAAATACGTTGAAAAACTATGCTCAAACAGCCATAAAGAGATTGGGTGTAGTTTGGTACAACTAACACTAGGGTGTACAAAGTCCACTTATCAAATCAAAACAAGACCAATCAAATTTTGCATATTTAATAAAATGTTTAATTGGGGTGTGTGAAGCTTACACTTAATTTCGACAACTAATACAATGACAGCTAAAATACCATACTCAATTTCGGGTCTATTATTGGCATTTAGAGATGTAAAAATTTAATACACAAACAAAAAAAATCTGAATTGAATTATAAGTTGTGATAACTGCATTTATCAAAATAAAAACCAAATATTACAAAAAATTGTGCAATAATACCTTTTACAAGTAATTTTAGGGCATAAAGATATATAAATAAAAACAATATAATATTTTAATTTACATACTCATATTGAATGTACAGTAAAACCTTGGATTGCGAGCATAATTCGTTTCGTAAACGTGTTCGTAATACAAAGCACTCGTATATCAAAGTGAATTTCCCCATAAGAAATAATGGAAACTCAGATGATTCGTTCCACCACCCAAAAATATTTATTCTAAAAATGATTAATACAAAATACTTTTTTTACCATTATTAAGTGTAATTGTACTGTAATCAAATTAATTAATTAAATTTAATGGTGGCTGGTGTGAGGTGACGAGAGAGAGGAGAGGAGGAGGTGGATTATTGTTTAGGACGACTTTCACTGCCACTAACGGAATCACTGCTATATGTTGGCTCACTGGAATCTTTTTCTATTTGTGCGACTTTAACAAGGAACCTATCCAATGACACTTGCTTTTTCCTCCTTTTGAGGATTTCGTGGAAGTGTGACATTACATTGTCGTTAAACAGATTCATCGCTCGCACTGCTACAGCCTTATTCGGGTGGTGCTTTTCTACAAAGTTTTGCACTGTTTCCCACATTTTACACATCTTCCTAATCTCATTTGAAGTGAGGGATTCCTTCATCTTTTTTCCTCCTCCTCCTCCTCCTCAGATGAGATCTCCATAACTTCTTGCAGTTGCTCGCGATGCAGATCCATCAGTTCATTGGTGGTCAGCTCCTGAACATGTTCCTCCACAAGCTCTTGAATGTCGTCCTCATTCACCTCCAGTCCCATGGTCTTCCCTAAGGACACAATTTCATCGACAACTGGTGGCTCTTGTTCATGAGCAAACACCTCGATGCAATCAGACCATATTTTTCTCCAAGAAGAATTGAGGGTTCTCTTGGTGACTCCATCCCAGGCTTTATCGATGATCTTGAGGCAGTTTACGATGTGAAAATGGTTTTTCCAAAACTCTCTGAGGGTAAGGTTTGTTCCTTCGGTCATCTCGAAGCATCGCTGAAATAGTGCTTTGGTGTAAAGCTTTTTAAAGTTCGAAATGACCTGCTGATCCATGGGTTGGAGTAATGGAGTGGTGTTAGGAGGAAGGAACTTGACCTTAATGAACTTGAATTCCTCCAGTAAGTCGTCCTCAAGGCCTGGAGGATGAGCAGGAGCATTATCCATAACTAGTAAGACTTTGAGTGGCAAACTCTTTTCTAAAAGGTATTTCTTCACTGCAGGACCGAATACCTCATTGATCCACTCAACGAACAAGATAAGAGTGACCCAAGCCTTTCTGTTGGACCTCCACATAACGTTTAACTGGCTCTTCTGCACCTTGCATTTCTTGAAGGCTCGTGGATTCTCGGAATGATACACGAGAAGGGGCTTGACTTTGAGATCACCGCTTGCATTAGCACACAACAAGAGAGTGAGACGGTCTTTCATAGGCTTGTGACCGGGCATTGCACTCTCTTCTGCTGTAATGTAGGTCCTCTTTGGCATCTTTTTCCAAAATAGCCCTGTCTCATCGCAGTTAAAAACTTGCTGTGGCAGATAACACTCGGAAACAATGAGCTTCTGGAACTCGGCAACAAACGCTTCAGCTGCCTTAGTGTCCGAACTCGCAGCCTCTCCATGCCTCAAAACACTATGGATACCACTTCTTCTCTTAAAGTTATCAAACCATCCTCTGCTCGCCTTGAAGCCTTCTTCATTTTCTGTTGACGTAACTGGCAGTTTACTTACAAGGTCGGCGTACAAGGTTTTTGCCTTCTCGCAGATAAAGTTCTCGGTCACAGTATCACCTGCTAGTTGCTTCTCGTTTAACCACACGAGAAGCAACTTTTCTACATCTTCGAGAACACGTGGCCGTTGCTTTGATACCCTCGTGACTCCTTTTGCTGCATCTAGCCCCCTTATTTCTTCTTTCTTACTTAATATTGTACAAATCGTCGACGTAGACTTGTTATAAAATCTTGCGATGTCGGATACTCGCATACCTCGTTCGTGCTTCTCGATTATTTCCTTCTTAACTTCCACCGTAATCATCTCCTTCTTCTCGCGACCTACCGGTTCCACCTTTTTTTTCATGGGGCCATTGTTGCAGTACAATTACTAAAGAACAGTCACTACACTCGGACACAAAATAAAAAATACTTTACTACGCACGTGGTCACAATACTATAATAAACAGTACAGTATACGCTTGCACGGATGTTTACACAATACCCTACAAGTGAGGCACGGTGACTCATGACTGAGACCAAGCATGGGAGTCGATTACCAACATTCCTGCAGCGAGAGAGATAGAGATAACAGAAATATCTGCTCAGTTGTAATCACGTGACTCTCGGCAGACAAAGAGTAGCCATAGTACTACTCGTATTGCAAGACATCGCTCGTTTATCATGTTAAAATGTATTGAAAATTTTTGCTCGTCTTACAAAACATTCACAGACCAAGTTACTCGCAATCCAAGGTTTTACTGTATTGGCCTGAATATAGTATGACCTTACACATAAGACAACCATAATTTTTTTAAATTATTTATTTAAAACTTTAAATCAGATCAGATCGTTTATGTTGAAGTGGTCCAACCTTTCATCGAATCTCGCACCAATCTTCACAATGCAGCAATTATAAAGAAATATATTCAAAAAATAAAAAGTAATAATGATAACCCAGAAATACTTATAGTTTTAAAATCCGCAATGCTTATCATATGGTATAATGCATCACTCAAGTTGGACTGAATTGTCAATGACAGAATGATTGGGGTTCAAATCCCGGTTGGATGTATGGAGGATGGTTTTTCCTAGTTATTTACTACGAGTATATATATATATATATATTATATATATATATATATATATATATATATATAAAAATTATATATATATATAAAAAATTATAACTGGAAAACCACCCCTTGTGCGAAGATTCGAAATTTGACCTCCGAGTCAACAGTGATACAGTTAATTTCAAGAGTGACGCCTTATACCGCGAGACCACTGTTGCGGGTTGGTGTATCTAGTACATCTAGGAAAGTTGTGCAAGTTAATAACCATGATCCGACTTGGGCGTGGAGGGGGCCTTGTCCTCTGGTGTAGAAGGAGGTGGCATGGGCGAAGGCATAGACCTGTCTAACGATGAGCGAGGGGCCTGGGAACCCTCAGGGGGGTCCAGCAACGTCCGGTCCATTGGCATCTGGGAGAGGTGGGGGGCAAGATGGTGCCGACACACCTGAAACAAAGAACATCATATAATATGGTTGAACATTAATTAATAATGACAATATTATAAAAACAATAATTCAATATGATTAATCAACATAGCTAAGTGTTTCCCAAACTTTGGCCAATCCTGTACTTCTTGAGAGAATGAACTCACCAATAGGGGGTTTGCGAGCAGGACACTTTAAGCTGAGTTTTAGTATACAGTATTAACTGTACAAATAATATTTCAAAATGAATTTCTGTAAAAATTAGATCCATACATAAACCATAAATAAGTACAAAATATATATTTTTTTAGAATGAAATTCTTTTTGCAAAACACTTATAATCACACAAATCTGAATTAAAAAAATGTATTTATTTTAATTAGACAAAAGGAAATATAGAGGGACTCTCTTTGGTATGAAATTATATCTAAATATTGAATAAAATTAAACAAAAGAGGATTTTTTTTAAAGAAAAAGATCGAAATTTACGAGTACTACAAATTTTAGAGTTTTGTAAAAATCTTTGAGATGATTATGAGCAGCTAATAAAATTCGACATAAACTTGAATTTTCGATTACTCGCACAATCAAGAGTACTGCTATCTTGCCAAGTATAACTAGTCTCATCCTATTTTAATCCAAGTGCGGCTCGATACTAAATACAAGACTAGTTAAACTGACATAGGTATTTAGATCTTTAGACATACTAAATCTGACTATGAAACTGGTCCTTAGTCATCTTTATCATCCTCAATAACTGTTTAAACCTTGTAGCCAGGCCAATTTAGAACAAACGCCTCCATCTTCCTCTGTGCTTACATCATTCTGCTCCTCTCACTCACACACTTATCTCCTTTCATCTATTTCTTGCAATTTATTCTCTCCAAACTTGCACTTTATCAATTTCTTTGGAATCCTTTCCTTTTCCATCCTCAATACATATCTATACCATTTCAGCTTTGCTTCCTCTCCTATCTCATGCACTCCCTGTATTCCTAATCTTTCCTTGTTTCTCCTTGTGACAGCTAACATGATCTCCACTCTCCTAGTCTCTCTTACATTCAATGTCCCTGTTTCTGATGAACGTGACAATGAGTACAAAGTACGCACATAGTCCAATTTTTATAGCTTTAAGTGTAAAGAAGTGTTGACCAGGGCAGACTTTGTACCCATTTTCACGTATGCAGCAGAGACATGAGCACACCCAAACACACACACATATATACATATAATTTTAATCTGACGAAATAAAGATTCAAGTACTGTTAAGTTATAATATCTTAAAATTGAATTAAATCAATAAAATTCAAAACATTTTGAGATAAGCTTGATATTCTAATGTTTATTTAGAAAACACCAGAGATGAGTTGAAACTAGGGATAGAACTCTCGAATCCTTAAGGAGATTCAAGATTCAAGGATCCAAGAAATTTTTGGCTTTGAGACTCAAATTCATAATAATTTTTTATATTTTTTTTTCAAGTGAAATCTGTTTTAGAGCTTTGATACAGCTTAATGGGGATTCAAACAAATTTATAATTCTTAGATGAACTTAACAACCAGATCCTAGACCAGTAATTTAACAATTAACTGAATGCATGAATGTTATAATGAATGGATTATAACAAAGAATATTAACATTTTCATTTTATATTAGTCTATTATATTTATATTTCCTATTATGCACATTTTTTATTTTTAAAGATTCGAGATTCAGGATTCAACCCAACTCTAACTCAATCTTCAAGTACTATTGATTGTCACCACCCTCGACCTAGGTTACATTATATTGGAGCTCACCAGAAGGGAGTGTGAGTTCTGATAGAATTAGAGTTGGGTCGAATCTACTATTTTACAAATCCGAATCTCGAATCTGGATCTTGGAAAAAATTATTGACATAAGATAAATAAAATATAATAATATAAAATACAAATAGAAACTAAATGATGTCTGGTTGTTAAGTTCACCCTGTAATAATAATTGGTTCTGAACCACCAATAATTAGTGTTGGAGCTCTAATATAAATTTCACTTGAAAAATTGAAAAAAAATTGTTTTCATGATCCGAGTTTTGAATCCAAAATCTTCTTAAATCCTCAAGTATGCTAAGGCTTGAATATTCTAGGCCCCATCACTAGTTTACTTTTAAGACACGAGAGAAGGTGCAGAAAAGACAGACAGTGATAAAAGAAATACCCGAGGGCTGATTTGACTTACTTGAGCATAAAGTTTGAGCATGTTTGTAGTGGGGTTGTCTCCGAGCAAGTTGAACCAATCATCTACAGGTTCCTTGGCCAGCTTGGTTGCCGCAGACTTGCCCACCCTCAGGATACCTTCACGCAACACTTTGGTGATGGGGCTGTGTCGACCAAGACGACACACCTACACAACAATAACAACAGTTACAACACCTTGGTGATGGGGCAAACCTATGCAACAATAACAATAGTTACAACACCTTGATGATGGAGCTGTGTCGACCAAGACGACACACCTACGCAACAATAACAACAGTTACAACACCTTGGTGATGGGGCAAACCTATGCAACAATAACAATAGTTACAACACCTTGATGATGGAGCGTGTCGACCAAGACGACACACCTACGCAACAATAACAACAGTTACAACACCTTGGTGATGGGGCCGTGTCGACCAAGACAATACACCTGCTAGGTTTGTGCATCTCTGGACATTTTAGTATTATGAGTATACCAATATAGTTAGTGACATGACTAAGTCTGCTTTTATGTCGCAAGTTTTTTGACAATTCAAAATATTAAATTTATTAAAAAACCCGTCAAGATTGTTATTTAATTCTTTTACATGCCTCAATCAACATGGGACTGACGGCTTTACTTCTCTTTGAAAAAAGTTGTGCTAGGGATTTTAATAGCTCAGGAAAAATCTGTCCACCCCAGCCGGGTTTGAATCCACGGACATTTGGGTCCTGAGGCGGGCACTTAGTCCCAAGACGACCAAGGTTGGCGTCAAAAAGTGTTGGGCCAGAAGAAGACAAGCTATGTTACCTGGTAAGCGGCGCTGAGCTCCTTGAAGAATATCTTGACCTTGTGCAGCACATAGTCGTTCTCAGGGGCAACCACAATGTAGGCCACGTCCCTGGCGTAGGAGTAGGGTTCCAGGAGCAGTTTCTCTCCAGTACTGGATGGCATAAGGGGAGAGAGAAAGCCAGTCCTTGTCGTAGCCCACCACAAGCGAGGGAATGGGCTGGGGCTCGCAGCGATCATCTGTACCTATGTACGCAAACAACTCTCGATAGTACGCACAACTAGCTCACAGTTAACTACTACATTAGTTGCGTGGATTTATTTTATTACTGCATCTCACCATCGGGTTACACACATTTATATTCTATACATGCGTGTTATATTTAAGGTGGGGTGCTAGGGATGGGGAAGACTGAATCGAAAGAAAGTGTACCTGCATTAGCACAGAGGAATAAAAAACCATTTAGAAATAAACTCCATCAACATGCCTGAACAGGATTTGCACACTGTCTCCTCATTCGGTAAATTGAGGGTGATGCCTTAAACTATTTGATCACTAAATCAGGTTTATGTAGAGGAAAATTAAAAAAAAAAAAAACTATTCTAGAAATCCCAGCCAGTAAAAATAAAATGATAAAGATGGGATGAGCCCCCTATATGTCTCAAATTCAAATCTGAAGGGAAAGTTTCCTTTAGATCATTCTTTGATAATGTACAATTTTACTAAAAATAAAAAATAACTGAAAACTAACTAAGAGAAAATGAAACTTTAATTTGTTTACAAACTTAGCATCACACACAAAACATATTTCTTGGTAAAGAATCAATGATGATGTGATGATGAAAATTGATATATAGGTTTATTTGAAGTAATAGTTAAATTATAAATAAAAGAGAATACTTCTGGGTGAATTTACTGTCTATATAGTCAGACTAAGTCGGTAGTTTGTTGGTCCATTGAGATAAGATGCTACAAATTTTTTTAGCACTGCGTCTTACTACCCATTCAGGTCACACGCATGATGTACTAATCACGCTAACAGCTTAGGGAGGAAAGAGGAGTTGTAATGATATATGAGAAAACAGAAGTTGTGTTAAAACGGGGTGGGAGGACGGAGTGGTTCCAAATAAAAAAATGGAGTGAAGCAGGCAAGTGCCTGTTCACCATTACTATTTGTAATGGTAATGGAAATGATCATGAACAAAGTGGCGGGAAAGCTCGGGGAGAAAAGAATGAAAGTCATGATGTTTGCTGATGAGTTGATGGTATGGGGGGAAGAAGAAAGAGGAAGTACAGGAACAACTACAAGGAAGTGAAAGAGTGGGGAATGAAATTTAGCATGACAAAGTGTGAAGTGACGGTAATGAAAATAAAGAGAATAAGGCCTGATAAAGCTATAAAGTTGGAGTAGAACTGAGAAAAGTATAGTAGGTAAAATACCTTGGGGAAGTGGAGAGGATTCAATCAAAAGAGGACAAAGAGGAGAGCAGGGAGAGTTGTTCTATAGGTGTGTAAGAAACCTATTATGGAGAAGAGAAGTGTCCTTGAAGTGTAAGGAAGTGTTGTACAGGGCGTACTCGGTACATAATGTGACACATGCAGCAGAAACATGGACAATGAATGTAAGAGAGACTAGGAGAGCATCTTAGCTGTCACCAGGAGAAATAGGATTAGGTATGAGAAGGGAAAGAGTAGGAGTACAGGGAGTACACACGATATTATAGAGAGCAAGAATGAGATGGTATGGGCATGTAATGAGAATAGAAAAAAAGAGGACGCCAAGAAAGAGATTGGAGGAGCAAATAACAGAACGTGTTCAAGAGGAAGATGCAGGTATTTTATTAAAGTGACCTGGCCACAGGGTGGAAACAGTTGATGATGATGATGCTGCTTAGGAATGAGAAAGGTTATATTATCAGATGTGTACCCACATTTACATGGAGGGAGAGTGGGAAAACCTTTTAGTAAAATCCACTCTCAGTTCACCAGACCAAGATTTAAGCCTCAATCTCCCCAGAATCGGCAGTCTAGTCTATTGCGAGAGTGACATATTGGACCATGCCATCACCAGGGCGGGTGTCCTATAAGTGATTGCCTGCAAAGCTAAATAATATAAATTTTGGTGAAATTGAAGTTTCGCTATCACAATGATGAATTAACAGCCAAGAGATTGGGTATTGTGTCTGTTCTAGAATTAAGTTGGTTTGTATGTAAGTCATGTGCTGTTATGATCCATTAATTTAGAAAGTGCATATTAAATACCAATAGTAAATCTATAGTTATTTGTACACACTGTTGCCACTATTTTGATATTAACTTCTTTCCTTTATATCTAAAACAAATTAAAATGTTGTGTTTTCCCAATTATATGATGATGATAATTAATAATAATAATAATAATAATAATATAATAATAATATTTAGCACCGCGTCTTTACTACCCGTTCGGGATATACGCTTAAATACTAATTATGCTAATGGATTAGGAATTGGGAGGGTTGAATATAGAGGAAGTGAACCCGCATTTGCGTGGAGGGAGAGTGGAAAACCATTTAGGAAACCCCCCCCCCCCCCCCAGTTCACCCGACCGAGATTCGAACCTCGATCTCCCCGTCCTCGGCGGTCGAGCTCAACACGACTAGCGCGTTAGCCAACTACGCCACCGAGGCGGGTAATAATAATAAATAAATAAAATGTTTCCAGAATGTGGCCAGGTCAGTTTATTCAAATAAATTCCAAGAGAATAGTTTGATCTCTATAAGGAAAACCTCTTTTCGCTTTATGAGGTAATTGTATTATATTTGGAAGAAGGAACGATAAAGATGGATAGAAACATATAAAAGAGACAAACACAATATAGCTTTTACAATGAACAATTCATTCTTTACATTGCTGCCACTGGACAAAGAGGTAAAATGGTTGCCTCTTGAAGATTGGGTAGTAGCGATCGATTTTTCTTTCTTTCAAGAGGCAACCATTATCTCTTTGTCCAATGGCAGCAATGTAAAGTGTGAACTGTGTTCTTTTCATTGTAAATGCCATTTTGTGTTTTATATGTTTCTATCTACCTTTCCTGTACCTTATTCCTATAAGAGAATAGATAGTTAATTATATTCAACACCTTAGCTCAGTTGATAGTGTGTCTCTCTATTGGGCTATGGGTCAGGGTTCGATTCCCATGGCCCAAAAATTCATCATTGATGAAATATGGGTTTACCCTTACATATTGATGAATTAACAGTCTTGAACTGGATGTAGTGCCTGACACAGTCTAGATTAAGACATATGAAACTAAGCCAGGCCTAGCAGGCTGGTAGTGGAAAATATATGTCTTGAATAAGAAGTTGACCCAGGCCACAGGCTGGAAACATTAATGGATGTAAAGTAAGGTAAAATAGAGTTAATTCTACCATTTACATAAAATTGTGATTTCAAGTCATGGGCCTCAGACTTGTAGTGTAGGAATCAAGCACCCTTCCCTAAAAATAGTGTGTAGTATAAACTAGTATTTTATTTTGTTGGTACTACATTATGCGATTATAATAAATGATTATAGTGCTGCAGTTTGAACAGGCGTAGTTGAATGTTAATGCTGGTGAGTCTTCTCACAAATACTAAATAAAACTGAGCAGATGTGTATCAATGGGACTTCTGTGAACATAATCCAACTCAAATGTTTTCTAAGGTTCGCATTACGATGTGCCATTTTATAATAAAGGAAATTGATAAAACTAAGGAAAAAGGAAAAATAAACTGCTAAGAGTAAATTTGATGAAGAAAGCCCACCTAGGGAAAGAGGGAAAATGTGAGAAGAATCCACTGCACAAAGGTGATATCTGCTTCCTTTCTTCTGTCTTCTATAGTAGAGTAGTCACACACACATTTTAACACCAATAGAAAAATATTTCCGCATTATTGCATTTATCTTTCTTCTTTATGTTTGATAAAGGCAACAATACCGAAATATTATTCTATTTGTGTTAAAATGTGTGCGACTTCTTCTACTATAGAAAACAGAAGAAAGGAAGAAGATGTCACCTTTGTGCATTGGATTCTTTCCACAGTTTTCCTCTTTCCCTAGGTGGGCTTTCTTCATCAAATTTACTCTTAGCAGTTTATTTTTCATTTTTCTTTAGTTCAATTTACTTTATTATAAAATTATTTAGCCATTGGGCCACCTCATTTTTAAACATTACAATGTGCAAGGTATTCAAAGCCACCCAAATAAAACATTGATTGGCTCTGCTAACCTCACCAAAAGTTACTGTATGCACCATTTTGGTTCTAGGATGACGAGTTGCATCAAACTAGACCTTGGTAAAAGTGCAAAACAAACAGACTTAGCTTAAAAAGCCATTATGAAAACATAGCATCATTAATTTGTAAAAGTAGCTTGTAGTTTAAAAACATCAATGAAAGAAAGCTGTTAGTTGATAGAATTAATGTAAATAATTTATTTATTTAGTACTGCATCCAGTTTGACACCTTAACTCAGTCGGTAGCGTGTCTGTCTACTAAGCTAAGGGTCCTGGGTCCGAATCCTGGCATGGCTGAATATTTATCATTGGTGAAACGTGGATTTACACTTTCATATTGATAAATTAACGGCCAGGGACTGGATGTTGTGCCTGTCCTAGTCTTAAGTTATATGAAGCTACAATAAGCCTAACAAGCTGGTAATGTAAAATATAATTACGGCTTTGATAACAAACTGACCAATGCTGATAACAGTTATGTATGTAAAAGTAAAGTAGTGCATCATACGACTGGTTTATGTTGTACATACAAGTATTAATTGCACTAATTTGTTAAGGATAATACAAGTTGAATTAAGAGGAATTGTACCAACAATTTTGTGGATAGAAAGTGGAAAACTATTAAGGAAAAACCAACCTCGGTACTCCCGAATGGGGTTTAGACCTCAATCAATCAGCAGTTTCGTCTTATGCGAGTGTGACATTTTCAGGGTGGCCACTCCCTCAACTAAAGAATAAAATGTCGGCATATTCCCAGTTTTCCTAACATATACATATTAACCTTACCCATTTAAAAAAAAACACTTTAACTCGGGTTGTAAGACTTTGAAGAAGTGATTTCGAATGAAAATATGTGCTGAACAGGCAGCCAAATTCTAGTACTTGAGCTAATATTATTAACATGCATAAACTGAACTATCGCAAGACATGTTTTTACATGCTTTTTAAGCATATTCAATAAGTATTAAAATATTTAAAAAATGTATTATAATGTTTTTAAGTGTATACATATGCAAACTTAAAACAAAAAATAATATTTTGATGAAATAGACTACTTTGCTTTTTATATACGAATAATCGCTGATTTTAATGAGAAAATAACATTGAAAATTTTAGATTTGTGTTAAATTCATCCTATAGTTATAGTTGGTTCTGGGCTATCAATAAGAAGTATTATAGGCATAAAATAGATTTCACTTGAAAAAACTTTTTTTTTAAGGATTTGAGGGTCAATCCCTACTTCTTACATGATGGTAAAAATTCAAACATAATTCCTGTTTTTTTCCAGTTAGCGAGCACCCTGGGCTTAGACCATTTGACAACTGAAGTGGTTTCCTGTTACTTACTAAAGGAGGTTTTTATTTAATGCTTCCACTTTACAAGTAGAATAAAAGCTCTGGTTTTCATGAGCTAATAGCAATTACATTACAATTAGAGAGGGGTAAACTCCACTATTTTATGAATACAAATCTTGATTGAATTATGAGATGAGAGGACGTAGGAAATAACAGTTTAATATAAAATAGAAATGCTTGCTAAACATTAAAATTTTTGGCCAAAAGGGCATTCATTATAACATCCATATATTCAGTTAAGTGTTAAGTTAATAACTTGGGGTCTGGTTCTTAAGTTCATCTTATAATTAAGTTGGGGCTGAGCCAAAAATAAGCAGTATTAGAGCTCTAAAACAAGTTCCAATTACTTTTTTTAAATCCTGATCTGACATTTTCTCAGGGATAGATTTGAGGGTCCCATACCTAATTGTGATACAAATATAGTTAAGATACTACATGCTTTGGTGACTGCATGGTCTAAGGTGCTACTATCTCAATAGGTTATATTGCACAAGACGGGGAGATCGTGGTTCAAACCAAGTTGGGTTTAATGGGAGTGGTTATTCCTTAATGGTTTCACACACCATTCTCGCTCACCTCCCCTCGCAAATGTGGTTACACTTCCTCTGAATTCAACATTCCTCATCTCTAACCTACTAGCATAATTAGTACATAAGCGTATGACCTGACGCGATGCTAAAAAAACATTAAAATACTAACTCTGCCTGCCAAACGGTGAAACTGTCTCCAAGTGAGGGGTCCAGAAACCGTATAGGGAGCGTCCCACAAACGTGTTGTGCACTTCTTCTGGATGGCGTCCTGCAAGAGCGGTTGCAGAATTTTCATAACTCGCACAATGTCCTGGTTACAGAGGGGGCCACGGGCCCGAAGGTACGGCCAGCGGTGTACACAAGGCCCCGCTGCTCCCTTGCCCCCACCAGCAGTGTGCTGCATCATCTGCTGGCGTTGTTGCATCTCCTCCACCTTGCACATGGCTACCGTAGTGCTCTCCAACAACGCCTGTCGCCCCTGGTCCAACGCCACGTGCGTAACCTCATTGCCGTCCGAGAACTCTAGCATGTTCACCGTAGTGCCGTACGGTACCGCACCAGGACCAGCGCTACCACGAAACTGCCGCGACGCTCGGCAGAGGGAATTGCTCATGCTCTGTACAATCACGCACTGTTCCCTAAGTAACTCTATCACATTCTGAGGTAAAATATCCACTAATTCACTAGCGTTTTCTTGACTGTTTTTACTGTTAGTCAGAAGATAGGCAGAGAGTGAACCTTTCCTACGGTCACTAGGGTCCTCTGCCAGGCCCGTGATTTCCAACTCGTCCTCATAGAAGAGTCCCGAGCGATGGGAGAGTCTTCTGTTCACTACCGCACTAAAGCCACAGTTGCAGCGAATAGGATCCTCATCAAGCTGGGTCCCTCGGTGGTGGCCTGGGGAAGAACCCATCATACCGTATGGGGGAGGGGGTCCGTTCATGCTCATGCCGGGGTAGGGGGAGGTAGGAGGAAAGGGCAGTGAGGCGGGGGGTTGAACAGGTGGTGCTGGCAAGTAGATGCCTGCGTCTGCTCCGCGAATGTTGCCCACCACCTTGGGCCCTGCGTTGCACACGCACAAGGTACAACTGTCAAAGTTATGGTCCCGGAAGATGTTGAGCGACGTGTCTCCCAGGAGAATGTTCACTACCAGAGAGTTGGCCTCCGGTGTGCGCGCCATGACGGGCGTGGGAACCGGCTCCACAGAGTTTATGTTTTTATTGAGGTAAGAGGAGGCAGTGGAGGTGGCAGGACTGGGCAGCTCATAAGCTGGGGTGGGGGGCAGGGTGTTCGTACACCTCCACCCCCACCACCCCCACGATACTGTTGTTGTAGATGAATGGGTAGGCCCACGCCTCCCATGGCCGCCACTGTCATGGGGCTTGGAGGAAAGTGTGCTGCTGGTGATATGGGTGAGAGCCCGGCGCGCGGGTGGGGTAGGTGTGATGGATGGGGGGCAGAGAGAGGCGGGCCAGGTCTGGGAGGGCACGGGAGGGCAGGAGACTTGGCGGCGGCAGGAGGAACCGGGGGGTGCACCCAAGAGGGTTTGTACACACAGTTGAGTGGGAGAGCCACCAATGGCAGGGTCTGGCTGGGGAGGTTTGTGAGCGGAGCGTATTTGGAGGAACCCACCATCTTACAGATGGCCGGGGGTCGGAACACATACGACCAGTCGTCAATAGACTCTTCCTGAGGGCTGCCCATATTGGGGTAAACCTCTTGCTTGCAGCGCACACTGCCGGAGTCTATCATCAGGTCTGTGGTGGGTCCATGGGGCGACATATGTCCACATGGGGAGGCTATGGGGTTGTGCTCCATCGAGGGGGGTGTGGGGAACATCTTGACCAGCTCCTCGGGGCGCAGGGTGTTTGTGCCACCGCAACTATTGAGAGAGGTGTTTCCACCACTGTTACGAGGTGGTTTTACCACTACCACCGTTGTGGTAGGGTCTTCTAGAGGTCCCCCAGGCTTGTTGGATCCTGGAGGCGTTGATACTTGCAACTGTAACACAGATCAGGGTTGCCAATATTTACTAATACAAAATTACCTGCATTTTTTTTACAGGTGATGTTATTGGTGTTTAGAACAAAATAATTTGACCTTGATGACATATATGCATCAGCATTGTTATTATCATTCAGGATGACACTTCGAATCCAAGTCAAAGTGAAAATGAAATTCCATATTCGATAATTACTAAGCTTGCTAAAAAAAAAAAAAAAAAATTCAATCTAAAGCACAAATTTATGTAAAGTATAATATATTTATCATTTTTTAAAAATATCTGAACTTCAATTTAGGTTCAAGAAAATTTAATATTATTCGATTTGACATTATTTCAAATTGAAAAAGTGGACTTGGCATACACCTACTATTAGGAATTTTTTTTCTTCAAAGGTATTTATCAATAACAAATGATGGTGTAGCGCGAGCAAATTTGAATTCCAAAAGCGCGACAGAGAGAATAGAGTTTGGGAACCACTACCTTAACCCAATAAATTGGATGAGTTTTTACTTTTTTTAAACCAAGTATTTAAATTCATTGGTTTATTCTTATGTTTGATTAAATTCTTTAATTTTCCATGTTTTCCATATCTGAAGCCACCATTATTGTTTTTTTTATATATATGTTAAATTTTTTTTTTCTATTTATTTGGACAAAAAAAATCAATACTGTGACTCTTAAATGTAGGTAATGTACTCTATTGGGCCACGCACTTAGAGGTGAAACCGAGCCTCATAACCTCTTCCTAAGAACTCACAGTTTCATCGTTCGATGTGTCGTCCGAGTTGTCGAAGATCTGATCGAGGTCCTTGTAGGAAGCTTGCAAGCCTTCATTTGTGAACAAGTTACCAGAAGTGTTCATGTTGATTGGTCCGTTGGTGATGACCGGGTCAAAGGGCGGAATCCCACTGCCTGGAGTCGGCCTCTTGTCTTCCTCCTGAAGGAACAACACCGCAATTATAATAAAAACATAACAACCACATGTACAAAGCTTCAACATTTTGAATCTGAATCTATATATCAGCACAAGAGAATTTCTATGAGTGAACGCAAAAGGGCCTACAAATTTTGCCAGGAAAAGTATCTTCATATACCACATACTCATACACATGCCACAATTAACAGTGGACCGACGACTTTACATCCCCTTCGAAGTTGTGCTATGGATTTTTATCGCCCAAGTAAACTTCGTCAACCCCAGCTGGGTTTAAATACCTGAACTTTGGGTCTTGAGGTGAGTACTTTACCCAAAGAATATTGAGACTGTCTTCAATCCAAATAGATTCCCTATTTAAATATGATAGGATTTAATTCAAAGTTTGAACCTAAAGTTCGAACTTTTTGAAGAAGTTAGCCATAATATGGATTGACTATAGAAACTTGTGGATCTCATAATCTTATCAAACTAACCGTTATTTAAACATTGGGTTATGTGCATTTTTAATATCTTTTTTACAATTCAAATATAAAATTTAGAATAATATTTAATTTGAAGTTGATAGCATTTTATGAAAAAATATTCAATTTGGAGTATATTCACTAGGAATGGCTCGAATCCTCGAATATCTTAAATCATTAGGAGTATTCAAAATTCAGAAAATTAAAAGAAAATGCTATTTCTTCTTGGAATTTTGAATTGAAATTTGTTTTAGCAATCTAATATTACCTATCAATGTTCAATGTTCAATGTTCATACTCTAAAATTACTATGGGATGGATTTAAACATCCAGACCCCATACCATTAGTGTAACATTTGTTTGAATGTATACATTTCATAATGTAAAGCATTTATATAGAAACTCCTATATTTCTCAAATCCAAATTTTATATTTTATTTTGAATCTCCAATCTAAATTCAAATGATTACAAATTTATAATTTTAAAGTGAAAATATTTAAAATTTAATAAAAAATAGAGTTGTTTTAAAGCTTGGTGCCATTGACAAAATAATATTTTGTTTGCCACGTTTATTTTGTCATAAACGACAAAGAGAAAGAACACTTTTTATGTAAATTAGTTATATTAACATAATTTAGTCTTTTTTTCCATGATTTTGTTACTCTCCCAACCACCCAACTCTTAGTTTCTTTTACCATTGCCATTATTGCTTAGAACTGTTATTTAAATATCAAGGTCTTCATACTTGTATTTGAAATACTTTTTGAGATTTTTACCTATCTCAAAACTCTAAAATACCATAGGATTCGAGAAATACAGTGTCCCATCTCTAATCTCAACCAACATTTTTTAACAATTGGTTGGTTGGTTTGTTACTAACATTTAACTTTTTGAATCTTGGCAGACCTGCAGACCTACTTTTATCAAAATGAGTGGTTTGATCCAATGGTAAAATATGAAACTAATTTATTTGATACCACTCCTCCAGAATTGTAATTTATTAGATTTGTTTGGCAAAATAGAGCTGTCAGTATTTGTATATAATATATATTCTTCTTCTGGGTAATTATGTTAGACCAGGAGCGGCCAGACTTTTTGATCTCAGGATCTACCCCAGAGAAGCAAAATACTTTGCGATCTACTACGGAACCATAGGATTTAACGGTTTGTTTCAATGTTAAAAAAATAATAAACCATTTTGTGTTTTAATAGTAAACCTATATATAATACATATAAAGACTTATAGTGTTTTCACACACTGAAACAGAGTTTTTCATCAAACCACATGGATTTTCTTATGATTTCCCTGAAAAAAAGTAATTTTTCACTAAACACCTGACTTTGAAGTTGATGCATTACACCGCATAATCTAAGGATAGTCTAGTGAGAGTTCATAATCACTTTGTCATAAGCAAAGGCAGGATTCTAAATGGTCATCAGTTAGACAGCTTCGATATTTTGATTTTATAATGTTGATTTAAGAAAACACTGCAAAACTTCTCCTTCATTTTCATTTTAATCAATCGATCAAACTAGTGGCCACGATTGACTGTTTGGCCACCTCTATGTTAGACTATACCCATAATTAGCATCATAATAGATCTATATACATTTATAATCAAAAATTTTTTTTCCTTAATTTGAATATTTATATCTTTTTTCTTAATTTTGATATTTATATCTTTTTTTCCTTAATTTGAATATTTATATCTTTTTAATCCTTAATATTAATAAGAATTCAAGGGATAGTGCATAATTAATAGTTAATACTCCTGAGCATAGCTTACACCATGGCTCTTAGGGATGAAGAAAGGAACCAATTAAAACCACTCTTAGAAAAAGTAGGTGTATTATAAAAAATAAAATAGTGCCAGTTGGCAAAACAATTAAAACCAAAATTATTTTGAATGTGTTCTTTAAAATAACACACAAAGGGAAGTCCTAAATTATTTCAATGTAAATGTTGTATTGACAAGACCAAACAAAATATTTCAAATTGTAAAGTAAGCTGTTATTGTTCGTGTTAATTGAACCAATCAAAGTTGCAGTTATGTCTTGTGTGTGAAAGTTTGGTTAGGGTGTGTTTTATGAGTGCTTGGTTATTAATGTGATATTTAGACAGGTTTACAACAGACTTATTAATTTGAACATTAAAATAATTTTTAGTTATCACTTATTTATCATATGCTGTAAATTTAAAGCTTTTTAATTGGTGAAAACCATATTTAGAAATCTATAGTTTAAAAAAATGTACTTTAAAATGAACTTTATTAAATAGGGGTGAACTTGAGATAGTAGAGGAAACAAGACTGAGATGGTATGGACATGTAATGAGGATGGAAAATGAAAGGATTCCAATAAGAACAGTGGAGTTAAGTACGTAGGAAAAAGACCGCAAGGGAGACCAAAAAAGAGATGGGAGGAACAGATAACAGCAAGTGTGTGAGTGAGAGAATAAAATGGTGGAAGGAATGAGGAAGATGGAGGCATTTTACTAAATTGACCTTGCCATAGCCTGGAAACAGTTAATGATGAAGATTATTAGATAAGAAATATTTAGGAAAACTTTTAAGTTCAATTAAGAGTATTAGAAGCATATCAAACCTTCCTACCTTAACAGAATTATTTCGTTTGAACCCTTCCATGCTTACTGTCGGGGCCAGCATATCATTTTCAACATCAAAGTCATAAGGGTCTGAGCCCTTATTTGGTTGGACATTATCATCCATTTCCATCTGAAAGAATAACAAAAAACTGGTCAGTCGCTGATTTTGACTAAGTGAATTTACGAAGTGAGCTGTTAATTATTTACTGTCACAGTCAGTAACTATTTTAGTTTTTTGTCTATCAAAAAATCAATGGAAAATACAAACAAAATTAAAACCGGAACAAAAAACAAAAAATATATTGGATTTAAATCTTAGTTAAAATTAGTAGGGACAACCAGCATTTAACTAAGTGATGCTGAATACAAATTGTTTAGACAAAACACTAAAATATATTTTAAAAGATGAGTGTTTACTACCAAAGCCAGAGCTAAGAACAAGAGTTGACTCTGTAAACTTGAAGAAGCTGTCTATGGTAGTGAAAGCTCGTATTTAAATATATATTTTTTAATCGTTTCATCTAAACAATTAGTAATCCAGCATCACTCAGACAAATGCTGGCTATACCTCCCTATTTAAAGCAAGATTTAGCCTAGTATTAGGATGTGAGGAGCTTCAAACATTGACTTGACTTCAAAACAAATATCAGCTTAGACTTTGCTTTTAAAAATATGTCTGGCTTAGATAATTATGAAGCTTCACCCAACAGAAACATTGACAGCTAAAATACTCAATCAGTCGGTAGTGTGTCTGCTTCGATGGCCAAAAAATGTATCTTTGGTGAAATGTAGGTCTACCCTTTCACATTGATAAATTGGCGGCTGGGGACTGGATGTTGTGCCTGTCCTAGTTTTAAGTTAGATTATAAGGTATATGATTGAAGCTACGACGGACATAGCAAGCCGGTAGTGGAAAATGTATGGCTAGAATAAAAAACTGACTACAGGCTGGAAACAGTAATGGATGTAAAAATTGCCATTCTGAGTTATTTAAATTACAAATAAATATTAATGTGGAAAAATCTGAAGTAATTGAAATGTAAGTTGTGATAAATAATGATTTATAAGATTAAAATGAAATTAGGGATGAGCCCTCGAAACTTTAAGGATGTTTGAGATTTGAGGATTCGAGATGCAAATCAATTAATTATTTTTTTCTTCTTCTCCAATTTTCAAGTCAAGATTTGTTTTAGAGCCCTTATTCTGCTTATTGGTGGTTCAGAACCAATAATAATTTTAAGGATGAACTTAACATCCAGGCCCCAGATCAGTAATTTAAAACTTAACTGGATGTATGACTGTTGTAATGAGTGGATTATAAGAAAAATATTAACATTTATTTACTGTTTGTATTTTCTGTTATTCTATTATATTTATATATTTTCTCCTATGCTAATAATTTGTTCTAAGATTTGGTTTCATAAAATATTGGATTCATAATCAATTTTTAAAACGCAATAGTAAGCATAACTTATTTAAATGAGATAATATTGCATTTCCACTTAAAAATCATTTGGTTACTTTACTAATTGTTAAAAATTAGTTTCAATTTTCACATTAACTACATAATAGAGCTTTACAACCAATTTTGACCGGTAAATGTATTCACAATTGTCCTCCATTTTGAATTATACTCGAGTGAAGTTGTTTACTTGTATTGCCATGACAAAGCAATGAAAATAAAAATAGCTAAGTAGATTACTAAATAATGAGTGATTCTTTTTATTATTTTTATCTAGTCCGTTTATAAAATAATAATTTATGTTAAATAAAAAATGTATTATTATATTAAATGTTTAAGATATTTAAAACTCGTTTGATTAATAAGTTTAGCTACAAAACTATCTCAAGTTTAGTCACTATTTAGTTATAGAATTATGTTGGTTAACCTGTCTAAAATCAATGTTGATCTTATTTATTGAAATACATATTTTACCAGGCTTACCACATTTATATTAAAAAAGCATTTACTATTTCATATTGTTTGCTAGAAATATTATTTTTAAAATTTTAAAGTATGAGCATCAACTTTTGTAAGCATTAAAAATTGAATGGAAGTAAATTTTCCAGTAAAATAATGTCTAACGACAGCCCGTACAACGCACATGTGCAGCTGCGAATAGAGGAATGGAAATGGAACAGAAGACATGATCATGCACGATTACACTAAGGAAATAATAAACGAAATACAAAATAAGAAACACTTCCAATTTCTAATTGTTTACGATTCTTACGTTTTCTTATTGGGTAAATTAAGTTACTGAAGCATATTTTGGGGAAATATTAGCTTAATAAAACATTAATTTTATTAACTTTTTATCAAGACAGTGTAGAAACACTGTACAATAATGTAAAGTGATATTGAAAGAAGCCAACCTGAAAGGAAAGTTAGGTTAGGCCTAGATATAAACAAACACACTTCTCTATTTCTTCTTACATTTTTACACTTCCCACTTTTTCAAACTTCCCCAGTTGCACATTGTTTTGAATTTTCGGAAATATTTATTTTTCATATGAAGAGACATTAAATGAAAAAGTATTATTCCCGAAAATTCAAACTAGTGTGTAACTGTGGGAGTTTTTAAGAATTAGAAAGTGTAAAAGTGTTTGAAGACATGAAGAGAGAAGTGTGTTTATTTATATCTAGACCTAACCTATCATTTAAGGTTGACTTTCTTCACTATCACTTACCTTACATTATTGTACAGTGTTTCAACACCGTCTTATTTTACATTTCCAAGCCATCATGCAATTATTCATTTTATTAACTTTTTAGTGTAATTTTAATGTAATTTTAATGTCCTTAAAGACATGAGTGTTGAAACAATTTTAATTATTTTTTATATTAGGCCCTATATTTTTAGTGCTTTTTTTTAAATGTTTTTTTAAAAGTGTTTTTTCTAATTTAAAAATTGATATTTCTGTTTATTCACTTTTTTCCTTAGATTATTTGTATTTATAAAAATGAGTGTCATTTATATTTTAAGGACATGTGTTTTAGTATATTTTTTAAATCTGAAATTTTAAAGATGTGATACCTATTTACATTTAAAATAAACAAATATGGGCCTACTCTTAACATTTTAAAATTATGAATGTATTCAAACTCTGGAGCTTTTAGAAATACTCGAATCGAGTTCGTCTCGAATGAAAAAACCCAAGCTCGCAGACCCCTAATGAATAACAACCATATAATATTTTTTCAAATCTCAATAAACTGAAAATATAAAATAAAATTCAAACTTCAATTCAGCTTTGAGAATATTTCATTTAATCGATTCAAGTTTGCTTCAAATTTAAATAGTGGACTTTGCACACCCCTACCTAGTACTGAATATTAATTAAATGCTTAGAATCAATTAATGATGATTGGTCCTTGTAAACATTAAATAAAGTCCCTAAAAGAATAATGTCCAACAATGATGTGAAGTCGTAGCATGGAACATAATTACGGAAAAACAACATGAATATGATATAAAATGTATTGTGTTATAAGCACAAAGCCAGCCCATGTCTGAAATAGACTGGACTATGACTAAAGGATGATCATTGTTGTTACAACAATAGTCCAGTATTTTACTTTCTTCAGCTGAAGAAGGGCCTGATGTGCCCCAAACATTAATGTTTTGTGTTTTATTTTGAGTTTTGAGGCTTAGATTTTTCTAGCAAGTATGCAGACCAATGTCCTCCTATCCTGCATTTGATGTAAAATTATATTATGATAAATACAGTAATAGTGTGTGTTTACAAAATAATATTAAACTAATAACTTTTTAGAATGCTTCGTTTGTGTCATTATAATTTGTATTAAGAAAAAGATATAATTTTAAGTACAGTAGATTGGTAGGTATTATTTAGTATTAAATAAAGTTATTTATAATATTTAATTGGTTTAGTGATTATTAAGTTATGAAAAAAATGTGTGTGCTGTTATAGATGTGTGTTCTATTAGTATCGTATTGGCCCGAGTATAAGACGGCCTCAAATATAAAACGACCCCCCTATTTTTCCCTTGGCCGAGTAAAAAAAATAAGGCCTCAAATGTAAGACGACCCTTAACCTATTTTCTCCATTTTCACATTTGTTTATCTGTTTTGACTATGTGACGCTATCAGGCGCCATTGGAAAAGATAAAAATATTACCGTAATTAAAACTGCACTAAACTATACTATATTTATGTTGCTGTAACTAATTCACACAAAAAACAAACTAATACATCAAGATAATCAGCTGACGTCACACACCATGGAGAAAAGAAACACTATTACTAAACACCGATTCATGCAACTAGTCGCTACACAGCAGCACCATCATGTTACTGAGCGCTTACTAAGCGCTCACCAAGATCAGTTCTTAGAGCGTGTTCAAACGTAATATCAGAATACCACACCGTTGCTGTACTTCCATGACCAAAATGAAAAATAACTTTGATGTAATGTTTATGTTTATATTTTTACGCGTGAAATACCACAATAAAATAAAGTTTGTGAGTTAGTATTCGTGTGGAAACATTTTGTCATGCATGATTTACTAACTTTAATAAATGATATATGCAGCTTTTCACAAAAATTATGTTTGAAATTAATAACACAAGAAACTATGCCATGCCGATAATTTACATGAGAAATAACTTAATAAAATACATTTTTATAGTTTCTTATGTGTGTAAAAACATGTTTTGTGCTAGCTTTATTAATTTTAGTTATAAATATGCAATACAAACGGCTTTACACAAAAAGTAAGTTGAAATTAATATGACAAGATGCTAGGCAGCAAATATAAGACGACCCCATATTTTTTGCTTTCGATTTTTAATAAAAACTATTGTCTTATATTCGGGCCAATAGAGTATTTAATTTATTATTTACGGTGTGTGGGTATTTTATTTATTGATTTAGGTTGATATTGCTTATAGTAAAATGAACAAATTGTTTTGGTTAGTAGCGTGGTAGATAATATTTGGAGGAAATGTATCCACATATGTTAAAGGGAGAGTGGGAACACTTCAAACCCTCATACCCTTAGAGAGGATATGAGCCCTGACTTCCCCATCCCCAGACGAGGTTGTTGCATCAGACTGTGTGCCCTCAGACATGAGTATTTGTTTAGTATACACTAGTGTGGCTTTAGTTTAGTAGTGTATCTATTTAAAGGCATATAGGTTACATAAGATTACACAAATGGAGCAGGGAAGAGGAAGGTAGGATTATATGAGATACACCCTCATTTGTGTGGAAAGCCATTTAAGACTAAACCTCAGTGCGCCTGGAAAGGATTCAAACCCAGGCCACCTTGACACTAATAAACCTGACTAGATGGACCTAATAATTAGTGTGCACACACATATATTGCTATTTAGTGAACACACCCATAGATTGCTATTTAGTGTGCAAACCCAGAGATTGCTATTTAATGCCTACACCCAGATTGATATTTAGTGCCTACTCCCCGAGATTGCTATTTAGTGCACACCCCAGAGATTGCTATTTAGTGCCTACACCCAGATATTGATATTTAGTGCACACACCAAGAGATTTCTATTTAGTGTCTACACCCAGAGATTGCTATTTAGTGCACACACCCAGATATTGATATTTAGTGCCTACACCCAGATATTGCTATTTAGTGCACACATCCTGAGATTGTTATTTAGTGCCTACACCCAGATATTGCTATTTAGTGCACACATCCAGAGATTGTTATTTAGTGCACACACCCAGATATTGATATTTAGTGCACACACCAAGAGATTTCTATTTAGTGCCTACACCCAGATATTGCTATTTAGTGCACACATCCAGAGATTGTTATTTAGTGCACACACCCATATATTGCTATTTAGTGCACACACCCAGATATTGCTATTTAGTGCACACATCCAGATATTGCTATTTAGTGCACACATCCAGAGATTGTTATTTAGTGCACACACCCAGATATTGATATTTAGTGCCTACACCCAGATATTGCTATTTAGTGCACCCACCCAGATCTTGCTATTTAGTGCACACACCCAGATATTGCTATTTAGTGCCTACACCCAGATATTGATATTTAGTGCCTACACCCAGATATTGCTATTTAGTGCACCCACCCAGATCTTGCTATTTAGTGCACACATCCAGAGATTGTTATTTAGTGCACACACCCAGATATTGATATTTAGTGCCTACACCCAGATATTGATATTTAGTGCCTACACCCAGATATTGCTATTTAGTGCACCCACCCAGATCTTGCTATTTAGTGCACACATCCAGAGATTGTTATTTAGTGCACACACCCAGATATTGATATTTAGTGCCTACACCCAGATAATGCTATTTAGTGCACCCACCCAGATATTGCTATTTAGTGCACACACCCACTGATGAAGCTATTTTCTGTCAGATTATGGAGTGTACTCACCGTGCAGGGCTCCTGTTTTATCTCCTGTTTGATGGTCTGAACGAGATTTGGGTTGGTCGGCGAGGGCTGGTGGTCCGTCGAGCTCTGGCGCTGAGGGCGAGGCCTCACAGGCTCTGCAGGCCTCAGGTCTGATGGCTTGAACCTCTTCACTGGGTGGTTCAACCTGCGGCCACAGTCGACAATTGACAAGAGGGCAAGGCTGGCTATTCCTACTCCAAATACAAGTATTAAACAATTTTTTTTCCATCCCACCATGTTTTACTACCTGGTTTATAAGCCTATGTGCTAATCATACCAATTTGTTAGGGATTTGGAAGGTTTAATTTTGAGAGAGTGTATCCACATTTGTGTGGAGAGAGAGAGAGTGGAAAACTATTTAGGAAAAAAAAAAACCCCCAACACACCCAACAAGAATCGAACCCCGATTTCCCAGTCTTTGGCAGTCTAGTCTATTGTGATAGTAGCACCTCAGATTATGTGGCCACTGAAGCGGGTTTCATCATTTTTAACCTAAAATAAAGTAAATAGAGCCCTAGAAAAAATAGCAGAGGGTTGGCTGAAAGCCAGAAATGTTTAAAAAAAAAACCTCAATCAACAGTAAGGAATGCTATGAAGCTACAACAGGCCTAGCCAACCGGTAATGGAAAATATATTATGGCTTGAATAAAAAACTGATCCAGGCAACAGACTGGAAACAGTACTGGAGGTAAAGTAAAGGAAGGAATGCTAGAAAAGAAAAGGAATTTCCAATGTAGCTGATATTTTTATACCATTTGACGAGATTTTTAGTTTACTTAAAAATATTCAAAAAGATACAAAGAAAATTGTGGGTGCCAAAGTCAAGAAAATTACTTTGACTTTAACCTTTTAATCAACTATTTAAGTTGAAAGGCAATAGTTAAAAAAAGATAACGCCATATTTAAGTTGGGCGAGTGAAATGTTTAAAAATATCTAATAATCTTAACAACCAGCTCCAAACCTCTCTGACTATCACAGTATATTTACAATCCTGCCCTGCAAGAGACCAGCAGCTATTTAATTAATAGAGGAAATCTAAATGAGTCAATTAATATGAAACTATAAATTATTTAACATATCCCATTCGTTAAATCTTTTTAAGTAAACAGATATATAGTGTTTACTATAATCCGAAGGGTTTTAATATTGCGAGTAAAAGATGGCAGTCATCTTTAACTTTAGATGAATGCTCGTCAAAGCCTCGCTTGGAGTTAATGGTGAAGATGGTATAAGATATCAACTGCACAGTTTGGAAATATTTCAACGACTACAAAAGTGAGTTTTATGAAAAAAGTGCATTGTGCAAAAACATTTAGTAATAGATAAAATGATAGAATATTAGGAAAATGGCAGAGCACATATAAAAGTAAAAACACTAACACACATTTACACACACTTCAATATTTAGATGCTATTATAGCATCTTCTTCAGGAAGTAGTAGTAATTAGACTGAACAGGATGTTGTCTTCAGTGATGCCAACTTGATTGGTAAGGATGAAAACTTCTCTGGTGGAGTTGAAATTAGTGAATATTTAGGTTGGGTGGTTTTCTAGGCTTTTTGATCCATTGATGTGCCAGTTCCCATCTTATTAACAGAGACATATTACATTGTGTCTTGTGGAATGATTTTAACACCTTGACAGTGTAGCAGTTCTCAAAGTTGAGGTTATGATTGGTGGCGTGTGCTGAAACTGGTTTTTCTGGAGTCTTAATTTTGGTGTCATGGCGGTGTCAATTCATTCGTTTACTGAGAGTTTCAGTGGTGAGACCAACATATTGTACAGTACATTGTTGGCATTCTAGTTGGTAAATTAGGTTACTGGACTCACATGTGTCAGGGTTGCCAATATTTTCTTATTGCAAAATTCCCTGTGTTTTCCAGATTTTACAGACACCTAATAGAGATTATAAATATAATTATAGAGGTATTAAATTTTGTTTTAGAGAAAATTTTAGAAATAAAGAGTATTAATTTGTCAATGGAGGCATGTTTTATTGTGCAAAGTAAACACATGTTTAAGAATTATATGGAAAAGGGATGAGAAATGATTGACAAACATTTTCTAGAAGGAAAAATTGGTTATATTTGCTGTAAGCCCTAAAAGTAATGAAAGAAGAAAAAAAAGTGGAAATACCAAAAATACAGTTTTTGAGTTTAAATGTGGTATCTATTTTATTTTATTTTAGAAGAATGTATTACTTGATTTAAAAAACATTTTAACCAATCTTAATTATTGTATATGTACTGTATAGACTCAGTAGCTCACACAAATCATGAATAATAATTTACAATAATGAAATTAAGATGGGATTTTTCTCGCAAATTCATGTGCATTTCCTCTAATAAAGTGCCATCCTCATCTCTACCATATTGTAACGAATAATAATAATAATAAAATAGTCAACTCTCAATTTAGTGGGGTAATGGAGGGCTAATAAACCCTGTTATATCAATTTCCACGGTAAATCTGCAAACCCATCAAAAACTATCAAATAGTGTTAAGTACTTGATTAATAAACTATACGACACAATCATATATAAATTTATCATAATAACTATTACTAAAAAAACCAATCAGTAAAATACCCTTAACAACTTTTGACCACAAACACAATTATTAGGCCTAAGGCCCAAGATACCAATTTCAAACCAAATCGTTAAAGCTTGTTTTAAAATATTTCAAGTTTTTGAAAAAAATCACTCATCAGTAAACTAGTCCTCAACAATTTTTTACTGAAAAAACAGATATATGGTGTTATTTGGGAGGTCAACTAGTCCACATTTTAATCAAAATCATTTGAGCCATTTTCGAAAAATATGGAATTAAAAAAAATCACTTTAATTTGCGGGTTAGGGTCAAAATAGAAAAAAAAGTCCTAAGGTATGGTCATATTTAGATATAAAGTTTTGAGTTTGAAATGATTTTAATAACTTACACTTTTACGAGACGCTAAACTAGCGCTAGGAATGATACAATACCAGTATCGATACTTTTCTTTCGATACCAGCCTTTTGATATTTTACTAATATCAGTACTTAGATTGATGTTGTTTAAAGTGTATTCTTTTAAAACTACTGTGCTTCAATGTGTGTGTAATTGTTACAAATCCAGAAGAAATTAGTAATGCAAATGTCACATTTGTAAATTGAATCATATTCACATTTTTTCCTTATTCCCTAGGTGAACTTTCTCCACTCAATTTTAACTTAAAAATTTATCTTTTCTTATTTTTATCACTCTCCATGTATATTATTATCAGGGTTGCCACTATTTTCTTTGTTACAAATTCCCCGTGTTTTCCATGTTTTTCACAAGGAATTCCCATTTTTCCAGGCAGATTAGATTAAAGAAAAAAGTAGTAAAATTTCATTTTTCATCTGACTAAGTGTGAAGTCATGTAACTTATGTTTAAAACAGGATGATTTAATAAAGTTGGGTAAATACATTTTCTGTCGCTTCACACCCTTGTGTGGAGGGTAAGAGGACATGATTAAATCGGTGTGATTATTTTTAAGTCGACCTACTATCTTAAGCTTTCAGATAAATATCCCAAATTAGCAAATATTATAGAATTTTGACTAGATATTGCAAAATTTCTCGTGTTTGAGTGATTTTTTCCCATAGTTGTAGTTAATATTTAGCACCGCGCCTTACTACCCGTTCGGGTTATACGCATAAGTACTAATTACACTAATGGATTAGGAATTGGGAGGGTTGAATGTAGAGGAAGTGAACCCGCATTTGCGTGGAGGGAGAGTGGAAAACCATTTAGGAAACCCCCCCCCCCCCCCCCAGTTCACCCGACCGAGATTAGAACCTCGATCTCCCCGTCCCATAGTTGTAGTTAATCTCACCAAGCGTCCAGAGTGGAGTAGTCGTAAAGCAGCTCAGAATGTTGTTCCTCCTCATCCTCGTACTCCTTGGAAGAGAGGTTGGGCCTCTTGAGCACAGGGGGCTCTGGGGGCGCCAGGTTGGAGGCAGCCACAGAGTGTGTGCTGGCGGGGCCTTGCGACCCCACCATGGTGTCCACAGGCTTGGGGGCTGCCTCCACACTCGACGCTGCAGGGTACGGTGAGAACACCTGGACATTCAGGAGCACACACTTCACCAAGGGCTGCACCAAATAATCTCAAGCATCAAAATAATAAAACAAAATCATGGAATTTTCCCTGATCCAAAATCTAAATTCCCCTGTCTAAAGAACATCAAAATTTATAAGAATATTAAAAAAAAAATCAAAATAGGTAACCAATTTGTTAAAAATAATTATTGTTGGAATGAGCTCAACAATAAATAAACATTGGCACGATTAAAAAAAGTGGTTAAAATAATAATAAACACATTTATCTTGCCTAAAACACCCAATATACAATTATTATGAACCAATTACACAATTCTCTGACTTTCCTGACAGTTTTAACTTCTCCAACACATCCAAAATTTTCTTGATTGTGCTCAACTTTCATATGTAGTTTTTGGCAAGGTTGCTCTTATAAAAAATATCAAGGTTTGCAAATAAATAAACTAACTAAAATATAGAATAGACAGAACCAGACCCATGTTGTTAGTTAATTCATCACTGTGAGAGAGAGAACCCACTTTTCAACGATGATACATTTTTTTGGCCATACCAGAAATCAAACCAGGAGCCCTTAGCCTAGTTGAAAGACATCCTGGTGACTGAACTAAGGTGTCGGACTTTTAAAAATGGCTTGTACTCTTTCCCTATCACTTGTATACTTTCTGTTATATGCTCCTCCCATCTCTTTCTTGGTCTCCCTTGCGGTCTTTTTACATACTTTATCTCCATCATTCTCTTTAGTATCCTCTCCTTTTCCATCCTTATTACACGCCCATAACATCTCAGCCTTGCTTCTTCTACCATATCATGTAGTTTGTGACTACACCTGCTCAGACTGCAGCCATTGTAATAATTTATTAGGTGGTTATGAAACTATGTACCCTTGTACAAATCATCACTGGACTATTTCTAGCTATACATTATACTACCCACATTGAATCAGCATTTAATAGAATTGTCCACATTTGCCGAGATGTACATTTTTGGGGACTCCTTCGTACTATTCATGCCAACGGAGCTTCATTATTCTTTATCACAATTTATCTTCATATCGGACGAGGATTATACTATAGATCATATACTTTCATATACACTTGAATAATTGGAGTGTTAATTCTTTTTCTAGTTATAGCAACAGCTTTTATAGGTTATGTATTACTTTGGGGGGCAAATATCATTTTGGGGGGCTACTGTAATTACAAACCTTTTATCAGCCATCCCTTACTTAGGTATTGATTTAGTACAATGAGTATGGGGGGGATTCACAGTTGATAATGCCACTTTATGCCAGTGGTTATGAAATTATGTACCCTCAAGACTACAAAAAACAGAGGCTTGATAAAATATTTTCTGCATTTTTTGGGTTCTTACGTGTATATGATTATTAAAATTGTTTTTAACGAAAATATAAAGTGGTATGTCAGTGTGACAGTGTTAAGAAATGAAGATAAGAGTTTATTTGTTGTTATCAAGGCCTAGCCTAACTTTCCTTCGTTCCTGACACTCTCATTTCATTAGAGTAGAGTATTGCTATAGGACTACTTGTTTCATAACCACCTAATAAATTATTACAATGGCTGCAGTTTGAGCAGGTGTAGTCACAAACTACTATTGGTGAGTCTTATTCACAAATATTATATAAAACTGAGCAGACGTGTATTAGTTTGAGTATAATCCAACTCAAATGTTTTGCTAAGGTTCACATTACAATGTACAAGGTATTCAAAGCCACCCAAATAAAACATTGATTGGCTCTGCTAACCTCACCAAAGTTACTGTATGCACCATTTTGGTTCTAGGATGACAAGTTGCATCAAACTAGACCTTGGTAAAAGTGCAAAACAAATAGACCCAAAGTTACTCTACTTACTTTTCATCTTTCTCAAATAGGTAGACGCAAAGTTTATTCGGTCTTCCGCCCCCCATATGAAAATGGAATTAAAACATTTTGAAACTATGAAAGTGATAAGGAGATGGGAGTGAAAAGAGAAAGAGAGAAGTTAATGTGTTTCTATCAAGGTGTGGGTGGCTTACTTTCCTTCGTTCCCAATCAATTACATTGCATTACTGTACAGTATTTCGAGACATTTCTAAATCATTAATTTTTTAGTTTTGAATTTAATTTGTAAATTGTTAACATAATAAAAATCGTAAGGTCCCGAAAGTGATTATATTTTCATTAAAGTAATGAAAAATCCATCAACTAGAAATTTATATAGCCCTTCTGATAGTAATCAATGTTTAGAACAAACTTTACCGTCAGTGCATTCATTTGTTGAAGAGAACTAATCATATGAGAGCATGATTGGACTATCTGTGTGATGGTGGGCAGACAATAGTGATGATGTGTGTTGAGCAGTGAACATAATAGTGATGTTTTGGGCAGTGAACACGATAAGAAAGTCTAAGTTACCTGGTTGGAGACAGACGAAACCGATTTGGGCCCGTTGAGATCAGAGGGCGTCGCTGCAGGTGTGACCTTGTCTTGGGCCTCCAGAGGGGTGGAGGGTTGTGGAGGGGCAGGGGGGTGCGGACTGAGGGTGGGCATGGTAGGGTCGGCCGGGGGCACGGAAGCAGGCTGGGAGTGTGGGTTGGGAAGGGGCGACGGAGCAGCCGACGCAGGAGAACCCACCGAGGGGACAGGAAGAGAATCGTGTAGGGTGGGCAGAGGGTTGGGGGTCATGGACTGGCCCCGAGGGTACGACGGGGGACCCCCAGATGGGGTGCCTATGCCGACGCACCTACAAAAAAAACACCAAAATCATGATGTTAATTTGTTTGAGTTATTGTCAACTAGTGTAGTTTTACTAATAAAACACTATTAATTTATTTATTATGATAATTAATATTATTAATATTTTGTTTTCACAAAATGTATAGTAGTATTCACAGAAGGGCTTTTTTTTTTTAAACAAAAGCTTATTCAAGCCAATCAAATTTATTTACATTCAACGGTGACTTGTGGAGCGTTTTTAGGGGATACTTGGAACAACAAATAAAACTTTTTATTATTAATTATTGTTATTTTTCAAGCCTGTATCGATGTGTGTTCCACAGAAGTATTATGGAGAGTGGCAACGCTCCAGAAACCACAACATGCAGCAGGGGCAGCTAATGCAACTCACATGCTTTCAAGTATTTCCACTCATGCTCACATTAAAAACAGATCACCAAAGTTTAATAAATTAATTAATGTACAGCCCGGATGGGTAATGAGATGTGGTGAAAAACATAATTTTCTATTTAAAAACTAAAATCTATTAGTTTTTATGTGAAGATGATCTTTGGTCGGCTCACCACAGGAAGAACTTCTTGACAGAATTTGTTTAGTCAGGGTGTCTTACTACCCATTACAGTTATACAAATTTGTACTAACCATGCTTATGTGTTAGGGATGAGGAAGATTGAATTTGGAGGAAGTGCACTCACATTTGTGTGGAGAACCATTTAGGGGGGAAAAAACCTTTCAGTATACCTGACCCTTTTTAAACCCGATCTCCCAGTCTATTGTGAGATTGCCGTTCTAGGCAATTTTACCACCGAATCAGGGTTGAAGCATATTAAAAGAAATATAGAAATTAACTTTGGATAAGGATATGTTTTTTAAGTGAGTTAACTATATTTCAAGAATGACACCTGGCTTCACCTGCAGCTCTTAAACTTCCACAGTCAATTCGTCCCCACCCAGCGCTTTTCCTTGTTTCATCCTCTTTAATATGGGTCCTCTTTCCTCCTCTTGTCATTTCTTTCTACTACTCTTTTTCACTCTTATCCCTTCCTCTTTCGGGTTGAACATATTCTCAAAATATTTTATCCATAGTCCCTTTATTCTCCTCCTCCTGTATTCAACATACGTTCTTCCTTCTTCATCACTTATTCTAACTTCTTGTCCTTTCTCTCATCTCCTGTGTTTTTTACCTGGCTATATAACACCTTCTTACTTCCTTCCACGTCCCATTCTGTCCGTTTGTGCATTCAATCCTTCCTGGCTCCCTGTACCACTCACTTCACTCTTTTTTTCTTCTCTCTATATTCTTCCTTTCTTTCCTCAGTCCTATTCTTAAAACTCCCTCCAAATGCTTTATTCTTCTCCACCATTGCTTCTTTCAGCCTGTCGTTCCACCAGGTTGTCTCCTTACACTTCCTTTTATCACCTGTCCTCCCACATTCCTTCTCTGCAGCTCCAACTAAATGTTTTTAAACTTTTCCCATTCCACCTCTACACTTTGCATCTCATCCTTGGACATCTTATCTTGCCTTTCTTAGGTACACCTCTCTTTCCTCCATACTCCTGTATCCTTATTCTCTTTCTTGTCTTCCTACCTTTCTCCTACAGTCCTATCCATTCAACCAACAACCGAGTATTGCCGAATTCTACTACGTTTCACGGTTACCCTTATTTCCTTAATAAAATACTCTCTGTATTTTTCAACCGAGATTTCACATTTGAAATAAAAGTGACCTTTGTGAAGTCATGTCAATTAGGTTTAAAACATGACGATTTGACCTTGATGGGGACATTTATGCAGTTTTTTTTACGCTTATTTAGAAACCCTGATTTGCGGAAAATAAAATTATTCCTTAAAGAGAAGTTGCATTTTGGTATTAAAGCTCACTAAATTAAATACTTTTTTTCTAAAAATGGTGAAAAAATATATCCAAACTTGGGTGGTGGAGAGAGAAAATTTTATGACCAAATTTCTTATTCTTGCATTTTAAATATTTGCCTTTGGTCACAATATTCCCGCATAGTAGCCAGACCAAACACATGTTTTACTTCTTTATCAATGCTATTTGTTAAGGAATTACATTTTCTGGACTGGAAATTTTGAGTGCTAATGGAAATATTAAAAATAAAATTGTATTAGTGTAGTTGATACTACATTTACTGGCAATTTTATGCAAAAAAAAAAAGAAGCTAAGAACAATAAGGTCTGTTACCAAATAAAACAGTTTGCTATCATTAATTCCCATTAATATAAACCGGCTCAGCCATTATTCATACAAAAGGCTTCGTAGTAAGTTTTGTAAAAAAGATTTTTTTTTTCTCTCTGTTTGTATACTATCTACATTAAAAAAATAAGATAAGATGAAGTCGTAATATATTTTGATACTCCTTTAATGTGCTAGGTAACAGTTCGTAAAAACATGTCTCATGATATTTCGGCATCTTTAAACATATCCAATGAAAAAAAAAGAGAGAGAGAAAAAAAAAGAAGAGGTATCTGACTCTTGAGAGCAGCTAGAAGAATTCCACATCCACAAGCCTAGTAATTTTTAGCCAACATATCAAAGTTAAACATTACTACAAGATTATTTAGTTCTATTTTAGATCACAAAGTGAGCAAAATGCTAAAGTGAATAATACAAATTTTGAAATAATTTATTATTAATGGTTTCAAATGTTTTATTATTATTTATGTATACATAGTGATGTATATATACATATATATCTTTTCTCCGCTAAAATGTTAGTGATATATATACACACACACACATCAGTAACATTTTAGCGGAGAAAAGATAAATTAAATGCAATTTTCATCAAATATGCACACTAAAGAAACATTCTTGATCGGTTTGAATCAACAAATATAAGACGGTCCCATTTGGAAGCCTCAAGTTGCGGCACAACCACAGTGTGGGCCAATGGTAGTCAGGCACCTCTATTATGATCCTGAGTGTGCAACCTTGCTTACATCTTGTACCGGTAAAACATTGAACTTTTTCAAATAAGTGTGTAATGTGATGTACTCTTTGGGTAAAACTTTGAACTAAGGTTTTTATCTGTTTAGAGAGTATGATGTGACCCCGCGAATAGCTTGTTTCCCACTAGAGTAAACGATTATGTGGTTGTGGAAAAGTTCTGGTTTTTAATCTTGAGTAGTTATTTATCTATTGTGTTATTGTTAGTGCAGTGTAAAAATAACAAGCAGGGATGCATTAAAACAAGCAAAACATGTTACCTATGCTACCAAAACATGCAAACAACAAAACAAATATTACCTGTTACCTACATGCTGCATGTCTACAAAGATCTACTAATGCTTGCTAAGCTAGTTAGTTATCTTATTGATGAATTATAGCCACCACAAGATTTAGTTAACAATAAAATGAAATTAAACTTTTGGGTGTGCATGTTTTTTTAGATATCAACATAGTTATAAGATGGGAATTATTTAGATGAGGTTAGAACAAGATTTCTTGTTAAATTTTAAAGCGTTCTTTCAGGTATATTTACCAGGAATAAAGGAACCAATTTCATGACTTTGGGAAAAATATATTCAGGATCTTAAAATAACTTTAAAAAATTTCATATTTCTGCGCTAAATATTCTGTGGTGGATGTTTGAGCTGTACAGAAGCAGAGTTTAAAAATATAATGTTTTATGAACACATTTAGTAAATACACCGTTGTTTTATTTGATCCATTAAATTCAATTAATGCTTACTGCATTGTTGTTAACTGAAAAGAGATGTGTCAACATTAATTTGTGTTACATCTCTACCACAAGTGTACATTTTGCATAACTAATCTTTTAAGGGCCGGTCTTATGGCTCCTGGATATATATTAATCTGGCCGTTAAATTCTTATGGCTGCCTGATAGCATTGATCTGCCAGATAAAATTTATTTATCCATCATATTTTTATCGGGAGGTTTAAGTACCTGATAACTTTTATCGGAAAGTTAAAATTGACATTGCCTTAGTGACACGTTTTTCATGAGGTTTCACGTATCAAAATTGATTTTTAGGTTTAAATCTTGGTTTGCGTGTTTAGTAAGCACAGGCCCAGGTTCTAACTATATATAAAGTTAGAACATTTTATTCACACTTTTACAAAAACTGAAAAATTATTTGTATAGTTATAGTTATATAAGAACAAATTATTTAAATGTGAGTACAATAAATGAAATTTTGTAAACGTAGTACCCAACTATTGGCCACATTTTGGCAGACACCGAAATTAGTACTTGCAAAACAACTTAGCTTCTGCACCTACGTGACGCCACCTGTTTCCTTGCACTCGTTTAGCCTCCATTAATTAACAAATGTTGAGCATTGTCGCCACTCGCTAGGTTGTAGCGCTATCAGCAGGGCTTATACACATGCGAGCACCGGTAAAAACAGTACCAACCTTGCGTTTTCTGCATGAAAATATATTTATCCTAAAGATAACTATCCGGCAGATAAATTCAGTTCATAATAGACGTAAAACATTAAAGTGACTGATAACCTTTATCTGGTCGCTAACTTTAACCTCCTGATAGCAATATTTACCCGGTGGTCATAAGACTGGCCCTAATTGGTTTAAGATGGGAGTGCAGTAAATAACGCGAGAAAAGGCAATTGTTTTTGCAGTTTTTTATGGCAAAACATTTTTTTAGACAAAATAAATAAAATATTACTCCAGTAGAAACAAGAGAGTTCAATTTCCTTAACATGGTGATATCAACAGTGGTTGTATATCTGTCATAGAGTAGAGCAGCATTAGTTAACCCATTCCCTTGCTTGGGCGTTGAACAACATCTTTGTTTGCCCTAACGTTCCCTGGCGTGGGTGCGAATCAAAGTTTCAATGAATTAAGTTATTGTAATGCCATATATCGATGAACGATACTTTTATCCAGTCTGAATACGTCATATTGAAGATAATAAATTGAGTTACCAGTTAAATGATATACAATGACCACGAATCAAGCAATAAATGTGGAAATAAGTGAGTAACAAAAATAAGTTTCGGAAAAATGGCTGCCGGTCCTGTGTAGACCGCTGTGCTAAACAAACGCCAGGGAATGGGTTAACAAACTCATTAAATGAAGAAAAAAGTTGTCATTAAATTCCAGGACACCCTTGACAAATACTAAACGACTAATGATATCACCATGTGAGGAAAATTAAACTCAATGTTTTTACTGATTAAATATTTGACTTTGTTAAAAAAAAAAGTGCTAGGCTGTGAAAACCGTGACCTTTTCTCGGGTCCCCTTCACTCCTACCTTCAGACCCATGTGTGTGCTTGCAGGCTAACGGTCTCACTGGGGTGTTAGAACGATGGGGAGATCAAGGTTTGAACCCTTGAGGTGGTTTGATAATATACATAACAAACATTACAGCTGCAGATTAAATTACTTGACATATGAATACAAGAGAAAAGATCTGGTAACTTTTTCTAGTTGTCAGATAAAGTTAATTTAAAAATTGGACTGTATTTGTTTCCGAATATCCCATCAATAAGACTAAAGATAACAAAACAATTCTCTTATTAGAACATTCCACGCCGCGTGTTCCGAGGAAGTGAACTTGGAGAAACCAACCTCGGCCTGTGTCACTGGCAATATTGTTAACAAATAAGTACAGTGAACAGTAAACAGATTTTTCCGTGCTCAAAAATGACCATATTTCAATTTTTTTATTATTATTATTATTACTAACTACTCTATCTAGAGATAGGCCAAAGCTGCTATTTTACAAAACTTGAATTTTAAAAACTTTGTGGAGTTAAGAGGTTTACTTTATAACATCATTAAATTTCTATATAAAAAAAATAGAAATATTAATTAAATGATAATATTTTTTGCTATAATACGTTCGCTATAACATTCAAACTATTAGTTAAGTAATAACTTTATGGTATGGGGTATGGTTAGAGATAGGGTAAATTCGCTTTTGCGAAAAACGTGAAATGGAAAAAAAAAAAGGGTCGAAAATAGGGTATTTATAAGTTTTCTTTGCGTTTCATGGCATTTGAAAGTGTTTAAAGCGATTTTTATTTCGCAAATAACGCGAAAAATGTGATTTTGAAAGTATTTTAGCTAAATTATTCTATTTAGCGAAATAGACGCGAATTCCCTGAAAATGCTGTGCAATGCTGAGAATTTCTATAAAACGATGTTTTTCAGTGGAAATAAGTGATTAAAAAATCATTGAGTTTCACTCGTCTGTGTGCTTCAGCTCGGGTTTACTTGCATCCTGTGCCTTCCACAGCCCATCCGGCTAATCGCCACATTCCGTTAGTCGTTGCTTTTATCATAAATTCTTTGTATAGGCCCTAAAAACATTGACGAAAGACATTTTTACCTATTTTGCTACAAAATGCTAAATTATGCCACAAAACGCTAAATTTCCAATAATTAATGCTAAAAAAACTGAAAATTAATGCTATTTTACCCTATCTCTAGGTATGGTTGTTAGGTTTGTCTTTATATATATATATATGGTTACACTACCAGCAAAAATTATTTTAGCTCCAAAAATATATTTCAGTTTCAAAATTTGAAAAATTGTTTTTTATAAATTTATAATTTTGAAACTGAAATTTTTTAGAAACCTCAATCTCACATCTTCCTTAGGATTCGAAGGTCTCATCCCTTTATAAACACCAAATGTAAACCAAAGCATTCAAACCCAAGCTTGAGTTGGCGTGACTGTATGAACATTGTTAGTGAGAGCCAGTTGAAAGCAGGTTAGAGGAGTGTGTTAGCAACGGCCCTGCCCCCTCCAGAGGGCGTACCAACCTCGAGTGCTCCATGTCTGGAGGCAAGCGGCGGTGGAAGGGCGCCACAACCCCTCGGCTACCCTTCTCACCCTTGCCGGGTTTCACACTACTAACGGCGCCCTTGTTTTTCACGCCACCAGGCGGATTACACCTGAAAGTTGGGACACAGTCAGTCTCACTAATTCAACCCCCTACACAAATGGGTCATTGGTATAGTGGGCCTCCTTAGAAGAGTGGGTTTTGGAATACTCTAACTGAGGGGGTCGAAACTTAATGCCTCTAACCAGTACAGGGTTGCCACTTTTTTTTACAGTAAAACTGCTTGTGTTTTCCAAGAAAAATTAATATAAAAAAAAAAGTTAAGATTATAGAGGTTCAATCAAGTGAAAAATGACAACCAGGACAAGGGTATCAGACCCAGGGAAGTGTACTCAGAAGTAATTTTGGGTTGAGTTGATAAAAATGTAGACTCCAACTCTGGCTTCAAAATAAAATCTTATCATAATATAAAAATATTTGGGATCTATATAAAAAAAATATTCTTTAGGACCAATATTTGTAATTTGGATTGACCAATTTATATAATTATAAATTCACAATGCCAAAAAGCTTCCCATGAAGTCATCTGTTTTGGAGCATTTTACTGTAATTACCAATTAATATACTTCCATTTATGAAATGAGTCGGAGTCAACCAGTATAAAAATAAAGGCGTCGGAGTCAAAGCCTTGGCATACCCACTTCACAACCTTAGGTTTATGCGCCAATGCGCCACTAGTGATCGCTCCTGGTTTGTTTTATATTATCTAGTTGTAACCAGGATAGAGCACTGGGTGCACAAAGCCATGTTCAAGTTGTCATTTTTCACTTAAGTGAATTTGATTCAGCTACCATGGACCGATCTTGTGAATAATCATCACGTATCAAGTTTGTGGTGTACATGAATTAAAAATGAAAATTGTAGAGGATCAAAATTTCACTTTTCATCAAAATGGTGTCTACTCAACTTGACCAATGAAATTCCCGACTTTTTCCCCCGATTTCCTATATTCATTTCATGAAATTCCCGAATAAAAATTATGTCACATCCTTCTAACTAACCACCCCGCCCTCATTTTTCTATTAATCATTTTTATTAATAATAATAAGTTTTAAAATTTAAATATACTTATTTTAAAATTTGTACTAACATTGTTTACTAGGAATTATAAAATATATTACACACTGCAAACAAAAAAAATTACAGTTTGAATAACATTGTTATTTACCGATTTAATGATTATTATATTTCATATTTTGAGTAATACAACATTTTCCCGGATTTTTGGGTCAATTTACCAAATTCCCGACTTATTCCAGTTTTTTCCCGATCTCCCTGATTTTCCCGGATGGTGGATACCCTGTTCAAAATGAATGTTGCAGTTGTCACGCAACCCAATGTCCGGGTGAAAAAAGGTGAGGGGAAGTGGGGGGGGGGAGTAGTATAGACATACTTTGTTCTATCATACAAATAACTACAACTTAAGGTTGCAGTTAAATGTTCCAAATTCACAAATATTGTGGTATTTTTTGCTAAATTACCTGTGTAGTTCCTTATGTTTTTAGGGTATCCAGGGATGGCAACCCTGCAGTATTTGTACCGGAAGTATCTTCTTGATTGAAAATACTAGTTTATTTGAAATGACAGTTCACAGCGACAGAGGCAAACAAAGTTCACGAGCATGACATGACAATGTAGAGCTATCTTAGAAAAGTAGCTAATGTGACTGACTACATGCTAGAGCATTTCAATGAAACACAAAATTCATGCAAAACACCAAACAAATGTTAAATCAAATACACACACATAGAAGAGATATTTTGCATTTGAAGCTACACTTGTATGTGCAAGCATATAAAATAGTACGGTACAGTACTCACAGTTGTGCCTTCATGCATCTAATTATGTCTATATTACACAGGACCACGTGAAATACACACACATTATTCTTAAGTTGGATCAAGTAAAATCATGATCAGCAAGCACAGCCAAAACGTAAGAAAGAATTGATCATACCTACAAGTTATAGTAAATAATGACGAAAAATTCTCCAAATAATGAATGGACTTCGATGGTTCAAAAAGTTGCAATTTTATAAGTGACGTGGTTGGTGAGTTAACATAAACTTGAGGCAAACAAATTAACCTAGGCTTCCAGGACTTTGCTAGTCCTGGAAATCAACCAAAAGTCAAGTCAATGACAACTGTGGAAGCCTACAAAGGAAAACTCTAGTGTATATAGTTCTCAAAATGGCTGGCATGAAGATTGTTGAGGAATAGAACACACAGTAGTTTAATATTTATCTTATTTTTTGAACTTTGATTCCTCACAACATACTTAAAGGTAATAAAAAAAGTAATGAGCTGTGAAAGAAAAGAATTTATAAATGTCACATGTTTGGAAATTTTGTGACTTTTCAAGTCAAAAATGATATATTTTTTATGTCTTTATTTAGATAAAAATGAGGTGGCACAATGGTTAAATAATTTTATTAGTGTACACTGTTTCTACACACGCTTATTGTATATTTCCAAGTCATTAGGCCAATAATTCATTTTTGAAAGTGACTTGCAGAATGCATTATGTCGTTTGAATGTGGTGACAGGCAGAATGGATCTTTATATAAATGTCTCCAAAACTAAGGTGATAGTTTATGTTAAGGATGGATCAGTAAATGACTGTCTTCAACTTGTATGGATGGAAAATTGTTGGAACAAGTAAATGATTTTGTATATATGTTCAGAATGTTTTGTAAAAATGAAATGACGGATGTTGAAATTTACAAACGGGTGAATGCAACTCGGAGAGTAGTTGGGCATATGTGGACTATTGTAAAGAATGAAGTAGATAAAAAATGTGTTGATGCCAACATTGTTTAATGGATGTGAAGTGTGGGTTTGTCAGGAGGAAAACAAGAGCAAGGTGAATGAGTTTGTAATGAGATTTGAAAGTACATGGAAAAACCACATATGGACAGAGTCAGTAATGAATGGGTGCTGAAGGAGTGTGGTTTGAAAGGGAATCCAATATGGCAATGTGAAAAAGCGTCTTACGTTGGTTTGAGCAAATTGAGAGGATGAGTGTGGATCGAGTGATAAAGCAAATATATGAAGGTAGAGTGTGTGGATCAAAAGGAGAGGGTAGGCCATGTAAGAAGTGGCTAAATGTGGCAAACTAATGTGAGAGAAAGAGAAATATTAATAGTTTTAATAATAAAAGACCATGCATTACACGGTGTATGGATGTTGTTGAAGTGAAGGGAGTATGCAAGGATAGGTAAAGTGAGGAGAAAGTTAGTGAGGATGGATTAAGTATGGAGTTGTTTTTTAGAACTATACGCACAGTTCCTTGCATATACCGTAAGGGAACGGCGTGCTTATGTATGTGTATTATGGATAATGTTGCTCTGGCATATTCCTTTTTTCTTCTTGTGTTCATAATTTTTCCTAAGATTGGATTAGAATTTGAGATTCAAAGGTAAAAATGCAAATTCAAACTTGACTGATCTTTATATACTTACTTATGGGCACGCATCTGTCACAATTTATCTTTATTTCAACCAAAAACTTAAAAACCTAACATTCATATACTTGCTTCAGAAGGTTAAAAGGGTTTTAAATTTCTTGAAAAATATACATACAAAGTCTTTTTGACTTAAGTTAATAACAATATTTAGTTTTATGAAATGTGGCAACCCCAAGTACTTTAAATTTTCACCGTGTCCCCTATGATTAAACTAGTTTGACATGCCTGCTTTACCTATCAAGACAGATTTGGTACCTACATAGGGTTCATCTAGCATTTAAACAAGCGTCTCTCCTGAGTTGACTTGCCTGGTGCCTTTAATTCCATCTTCCATAAGTGGCAGAGCACTGCCCGCTTGTATGGAGGGACTTATATGGTTAATAGAGACCAAATTATCTTGCTGCTTTTCACAAAATAGTACAAATTAGAGGAAAACACGAATCATTATTTACACATTTTCCTACTTTGCATTTCACACAAAAAAGCAAACAAGTTCAACAGACTTTTAAATATTTTTTTTTACCTCCTGAGAACCAAAGACATGACAATCTTATTGTCGAACCAGAACTATCCTCTCGTAGTTAATCATATTTATACTCCTTTGACCTTCTGTTTAGCATCTTACTGTAGAAGAATCATTGTTGTGTATGTTTGGTTGACTATGTTGAGGAAAGCTTCTTCCAATGTAGGTCTAGTTTTTTAATAAAAAGATTTATTTTATTATATAAATTAGAGTTGGGTTGAATCCCCTATTTTATGAACTGAATCTCAAATCCAAATCTCCAATTTACTTTTGAATCTCAAATTCAAATCTCGGAAAAAAATTATGAACTTGAAGAGGAAATAAAGATATAATGGAATTAAAGAAAATACAAATAATAATTAAATAATGTTAACATTTATCTTATAAGCCATTCATTATAACATTAATACAGTCAGTTAAGTGTTAAATTACTGGTCTGGGGCCTGGTTCTTAAGTTTATCATATTATTATAATTGTTCGAACCACCAATAAGCAATATTAATGCTTTTAGACAAATTTCACTTGAAAATTGACAATTTTTCTCTCTCTAAGGATGTGTCTTGAATATGAAATTTTATCAGATCCTCAAATATCCTTAAGGATTCCATGGACTTGAGAGCCTATTCCTAATAAAAATGAAGCATGTTAAACCCACGGCCCTCAAGTTTATTCTACCGGCTAAAACTGAAATACTTTAAATTACAGACATAAATCAAAAAATTGGGGTCTTTGAGTAGACTTAGATGAGCGCTAATTTTCATTTCCATTTTGTGTGTTTTCTTTCAGATTAACTCCCTGTACAGTGTTACTTGTAAAATGTATGGATGTATGTATTTGTTGAAACTTAATAATTATTCATGTATCTGGTCTGGTGTAAGGTCCTATAAACTATATACTCTCAACTCTCCAAGAACTTATTCGGCCCTCAGATGGAGAAGAGTTGGAGATAACTAATATAAAGTTAATTTTTAGCTCTTTTTTTTAAAATGTCTATACTAAGTACTATTGTTAGTATTTTAATGGACGACACAGTGTCCTTGAAAGCACAAGAAAGGTTGAGAACTACAACACCAGAGTTTAAGAATATTTCAAGGGAACCAACATTACTGGATTTTAGTTTCAAAGAATAAATCGCACAAGCGTTTAGTACCGATAAATGCCAAGATAATGTTGTGTGGGCCAGATTTGTTCTGAATAAATAAAATTGTGGAAGTGCTAAGCAAAACTGGCCAAACATTGGTTTCCTTCAACACACAAACTGTCTTGCACAAATTTACTTATATTTATAAGATATGTGTTTCATTGTGTTATCTGATTCTATTGATCTTAAGTGAAAAAGGTTTCAAAATTAAATAAATAATACAGTTCACTATCCGTTTAGAAAAATTTTCTGGATCTACCACTTTAGTTAGTTAAAAAAATAGATGCAAATGTATGTACAATAGGAGGAACATGTAAAAAGCTTAGGAACCCAAGTTCTAATGCGTGGTTGTAGTAAGTACAACAAAGATTTATTGAGTCCACCCCTTCTTTCTTCAACACTAGTTCAAAAAAGGAGAGGGCGGCAAAGGACCTAAGGATGGAGATATCAAGAAAATGAATGAATCTTCAGACGGGGACTGTTGCACCTACGTGAGTCAGTTGAAACAACACCAGCCAAGTTGCTCGATAAATAAATAAACTTTGATATTGAGGTTACCTGCATTTCAACTTATATTATTTTCCCCCAGCGGAATGTTAAATTAGGTTTGATTTATTTTGTTAAAGTTTCCCTTAAAAAAGAAATGCTGGCTCTCGTTATCTAATAAATATATGTCCGATTGTTTGGTAGGTTTTATCATGTTACAAGCGAGAATGGAAGAGTGAGTAGAGTGTGCTTGCTTACTTGGAACAGCTGCAGAGGTCTTGCGAGCGGGCTCCACAAAATCCCAGTGGCCAACGGGTGGTTGTTGATTGGCCGTGCCGTCACCCTCGGCCGCTACGTGCTGGGTGGGGTTCAGGATGCTGTCCTGCCAAACATGCTCGGGCAAGTGCACGGCCAAGGAGGGGGAGAGGGGGGGCGCCGGGGGAGATTTCACAGGGCTGGCACAGTCGTCCATGTCCGTGGCCAGCACGTAGCAGGTAGGGTAGCGCATCTTGACTCCACCCACCACCACCTCCACAGCCGGGGGCAAAGCAGCTCCCTCTTCACCACCTCCTCCGATGGGGTAGAACTGGCGCCAGTCTTCCAAGAGCCTTTGGGTGTGCAGATCCACCGCCTTGTACACCTGGCCCGTTAGTGCACCCGACAGACCAAAAGGTGCCAGCAACACTGTAGAAACACCAATGTTAGCAATGAGAACAGGTCAAAGAGAAATGAGTTCACAGGTTGGTTTAGTAGACCTGCATAACAAAGGATTTTTGGTATGAATATCAACAACTATCAGTTAGGAGAGTGCAAAGCTTCAAAACTTCAACTTGGCTTCAAAAATCGTTATCCTGCTTCGTCAATAAAAATAGTGACGTCTAAAATACTCAATTTATGTTCAATTATTGCCATTCTGAGCTCTTTAGTTTACCCTGAAAAATAGCAGTCATACCTTTACGGATTAGAACATGACGCTTTATGAGTTATAGCATAGTGGAAAAAAACCAAGGTAATATGCTATCGTCCAGGGTAAACAAAGAATACATTACATGTTAATAATTCACATGGAAAAAACCTGATGTAATTAAATTATAAGTTGTGATGGTAGCTTGAATTATCAGAATGGAATAAATATTAAATTATTACAAATCATCGAGGAATAAAACATTTTGAAATTGGTTTTAGAGCAAAGTGAAATGAATAAGTGCAAACAATTCTAGCATAAAAAATTAACAAATAATATAAGCCCATATATTAGAGTTGGGGCGAACCCACTATCTTATGAATTCGAGATTTACCTTTGAATTCCGAATCTCAAATCTGAATCCAGAAAAAAAATATGAAAATAAGACGAAACATAAATATTGTAGAATAAAATAGAAAATACAAATAGTAACCAAATGTCAACTTTTTAATATATAATCCAATTATTATAATTTATAACATTCATACATTCAGATAAGTGTTAAATTACTGGTCTGGGGCCTGGTGGTTGAGTTCATCCTATAATTATAATTGGATCCAAACCACCTTGGAACACGGATCTCCCTGTCTTTGGCAGTCTAGTCCAACACGAGATTAGCGCATTAAACCGAAGCGGGTAACATAATAGTAAAACTTCAATTCAGTTTAAAGAATATTTCATATTTTTGATTTGGGTTTGCTATGGATTCAAAAAGTGGACTTTGCACGCCTGTAATATCAGATAATACAATGGAGACTGTCCAGTTTTGATACTATAATTAAATTCAACGACAGCCTAGACACGAGTTTGAATGGATGGAAGTAGAGAGGATATAATGAGAAGAGGACAGCAGGGAGAGTTGTTCTACAGGTGTGTAAGAGACCTGCTATGGAGAGTTGTTCTATAGGTGTGTAAGAGACCTGCTATGGAGAGTTGTTCTATAGGTGTGTAAGAGACCTGCTATGGAGAGTTGTTCTATAGGTGTGTAAGAGACCTGCTATGGAGAGTTGTTCTATAGGTGTGTAAGAGACCTGCTATGGAGAGTTGTTCTATAGGTGTGTAAGAGACCTGCTATGGAGAGTTGTTCTATAGGTGTGTAAGAGACCTGCTATGGAGAGTTGTTCTATAGGTGTGTAAGAGACCTGCTATGGAGAGTTGTTCTATAGGTGTGTAACAGACCTGCTATGGAGAGTTGTTCTATAGGTGTGTAAGAGACCTGCTATGGAGAGTTGTTGTATAGGTGTGTAAGAGACCTGCTATGGAGAGTTGTTCTATAGGTGTGTAAGATACCTGCTATGGAGAGTTGTTATATAGGTGTGTAAGATACCTGCTATGGAGAGTTGTTGTATAGGTGTGTAAGATACCTGCTATGGAGAGTTGTTCTATAGGTGTGTAAGAGACCTGCTATGGAGAGTTGTTGTATAGGTGTGTAAGAGACCTGCTATGGAGAGTTGTTCTATAGGTGTGTAAGAGACTTGCTATGGAGAGTTGTTCTATAGGTGTGTAAGAGACCTGCTATGGAGAGTTGTTCTATAGGTGTGTAAGAGACTTGCTATGGAGAGTTGTTCTACAGGTGTGTAAGAGACCTGCTATGGAGAGTTGTTCTATAGGTGTGTAAGAGACTTGCTATGGAGAGTTGTTCTATAGGTGTGTAAGAGACCTGCTATGGAGAGTTGTTCTACAGGTGTGTAAGAGACCTGCTATGGAGAGTTGTTCTATAGGTGTGTAAGAGACCTGCTATGGAGAGTTGTTGTATAGGTGTGTAAGAGACCTGCTATGGAGAGTTGTTCTATAGGTGTGTAAGAGACTTGCTATGGAGAGTTGTTCTATAGGTGTGTAAGAGACCTGCTATGGAGAGTTGTTCTATAGGTGTGTAAGAGACTGCTATGGAGAGTTGTTCTACAGGTGTGTAAGAGACCTGCTATGGAGAGTTGTTCTATAGGTGTGTAAGAGACCTGCTATGGAGAGTTGTTGTATAGGTGTGTAAGAGACCTGCTATGGAGAGTTGTTCTATAGGTGTGTAAGAGACTTGCTATGGAGAGTTGTTCTACAGGTGTGTAAGAGACCTGCTATGGAGAGTTGTTCTATAGGTGTGTAAGATACCTGCTATGGAGAGTTGTTCTATAGGTGTGTAAGATACCTGCTATGGAGAAGAGAAGTGCCCTTGAAGTGTAAGGAAGTGTTGTACAGGGCGTACCTTGTACCTATTGTAACATATACAGCAGAAACATGGACAGTGAATGTAAGAGAGAGTAGGAAAATGGAGGACATGGGAAAGAAGTCTGTGAGGAGCAACAAAAGTACATGAGATAGTAGAGGAAGAAAGACTGAGATGGTATGGACATGTAATGAGGATGGAAAAAGAGATGATACCAAAGAGAATGTTGGAAATGAAGTATGTAGGAAAGAGATTGCAAGGGAGGCCAAAAAAAGATAAGCAATTAGGAACAAGTGTAAGAGTGAGAAGTGCAGAATGGTTTAAGGACAGAGGGAAAGTGGTGGTAGGAAAGAGTAAAATGGTGATAAGGGCTTGATTCTCGCGTTTAGGATGTCATTTTTCACTTAATTTATTGAGCCTATTCTTTAGTTTCTACAAAAAAAAATTCGGGTGCATATTTGAAAACCCATATTTTGCATTAAAATAAACATAGTTAAAAAATTATTTTAATTTTGCTAATATATAATTTTTAAACTTGTTATAAAAACTCAAAATAGTGGCATACTGGAATATTTGGTTATGCACCAAAACAATTATCACCAGAAAACAACTATATTAGTATGCCCACTCCATTCGCCCTGTTTCATAAACGGTGGCATAGCGAAACAATGAAAAGATACAGATGTTAGTGAAATTATTGTTATTTTATGCGATTTAAAAATATTGAATATTGTATGTACTTTTTGGGTACTCTTAAAAGCCTGCAAGTATTTTAATTCTGTACAAATATTCCATCAGACTCGAGTTTTTGACAGTTCTAAACGAGCCCAGTCCCGTTCAATTCCAAACTATCGAGATTGTATAGTACTTGTCATACCTGGCGCGCCTGAAGAAGATGCCTGAGCCTGCACCAGGTGCTGTCGGGAGAGGTTCCGGACCAGCGGGTGCATCCGGACATCAATGCTGGCACACACTGTGCTCTCACCATGAACGAAGAACGCAAACGCAAAGGAGAAATGTGTGCTAAAACAGACAATATTGGGTCATGTTCTAGTGTGTCATTCACTGATAATTAGAGCATCACACATATATTTATAGAAGAAATTGCGTACCTTTCCCCGACAAGTTTCTCTGCCCCATCGTAAGGTTGAACAAACCACTTGCCTATGCGCACAAAGTCTCGCGACAGCAAACACCTGCAATCAGAGGTAGACATTTTTATTACTGAAGGTTTTCTTATTCTCATATACTAAAAAATACAGTGTGGATCCCCTATGGCAGGGGTTCACATACTTTTTGAGACCACGCTGCCCTTCACATGCCAGATTTTTCATGAAAAAAAAGCCCACTCAATTTTCAGATTGTAAAGAAGAAAGTTGCACACTAGTCACGCTGAATTTTCTAGAGGGAAGGAGCATTAGAATCCGGAACTCATACAGTATGAAGGGAGGACTTTCACAAGGAAAAATATGTTCTCTTGTATCATTTATTCTATTATTTAAAATATGTACAAGTACACGAATTGAAAACGAGCATGTTGTATTTCACCATAAAGTATAAGTTTTAGTTTTTCCTTATAGTCGCAACGCCCCGGACCAAGACCGGCAACGTCGACACGCATAGTTTGGGAGCCCCTGCCCTACGGAGAAACAAACCATGATAAACTAATACTTTCCTTGTTTACTTACCCTATGGCATCAGAAACTCGAAAATTCATTGCCACACTTACAAAAGTACTACACCTATCCTTACTTTGAGCTAGTTGAGGGATATTCTAATGTTATCCCCCCCATTTGCACCTGGATATTACCAACGTTCTCTTCCCGTTGAGTCCCCCAGTCAATACCATGAATGGGTTCCTACATGTTCTACTCACCGTAATCCAAGAGATTTGATTACTCTAACAATGTAAGTGTATTGTGTATCCTCCTCCATTGTCTACTCAACTTGACCAATGAAATTCCCGACTTTTTCCCTGATTTCCCCTGATCATTTCCTAAAATTCCCGACTAAAAAGTATGTCACATCCTTCTAATTCCCCCACCTGCCCGCTCATTTTTCTATTAATCTTTTTATGAATAATGATAAATTTTAAAATTTATTACACAGTCTACAAAAAAAAAACTAAGTTTGAATAACATTATTAATTACTGTTTTAATAATCATTATATTTTATATTTTGAGTAAAACCACATTTTCCCAGATTTTTATTGTAATTTATCGAATTCCCGGCTTATTCCCGTTTTTTTCCCGATTACTTCAAATTCCCGGCTAATTCCAGTTTTCCCTGATTTTCCCGGATGGTAGACACCCGTCCTCCAATCAACAGTATTTTGTCATGTATATAATTTTATGAATATTCATAAATATGGGTCCTCGAATAAAAAAAGTAGTTAGCTAAATAATAAAATAAAAAAGAACACAATGTATTTAAGTTAAATGGAAATTTATGTTATTCCAGAAACGAATACTAGTAAGGCATTCAGGTGTGATGTAGAAATTTAAAACCCTATAGCAATGCTGAAAATTATCTTTGTATCTATGTAATACAAATATTCAAACCTAAAAAGCTTTAAAAAGTAAAATAATCTTTAATATCAGAATAGATCAAAAAAGTACCTAATGTGTCTGAAAAGTTGACTAACTATAGAGTTATGGTTCAAATGCTAAACTTCATTTAACAAGACTAGGTCAAAGTGACAAAACAGCCACAGTTCTGGAGGCAGGTTAGTAAAACAGCAATGTTGGTGTGGATTTGTTCAGAAACGCCAAGGAGAGTGACCAACAATAGAGAAGATTGTCACAGTTTGACTAAAGTCGAGCATTTGAAAACTTGCAGTCGGGTGTGTATGTGAGGCTTGCAGTCGGTGTGTGAGGCTTGCTGTCGGGTGTGTATGTGAGGCTTGCTGTCGGGTGTGTATGTGATACTTGCAGTCGGGTGTGTATGTGATACTTGCAGTCGGGTGTAAATGTGATGCTTGCAGTCGGTTTTGTATGTGATGCTTGCAGTCGGGTGTGTATGTGAGGCTTGCAGTCGGGTGTGTATGTGAGGCTTGCTGTCGGGTGTGTATGTGATACTTGCAGCCAAGTGTGTATGTGAGGCTTGCAGTCGGGTGTGTATGTGAGGCTTGCAGTCGGTGTGTATGTGAGGCTTGCAGTAGGGTGTGTATGTGAGGCTTGCTGTCGGGTGTGTATGTGAGGCTTGCAGTCGGGTGTGTATGATACTTGCAGTCGGGTGTGTATGTGATGCTTGCAGTCGGGTGTGTGAGGCTTGCAGTCAGGTGTGTATGATACTTGCAGTCGGGTGTGTATGTGAGGCTTGCAGTCGGGTGTGTATGAGGCTTGTAATCTTACCTCTCAATAAGATTGTGCAGCGCCTTGAAGAGCAGCGCCCGGCACTCGTATGACAGTCCGCTCTCCCATGATCCTTGCTCGCCATCTGGAACACAATAAGAGCACAATTAGACCAATGTACATAACTATCACACAAGAACATAATTATAGAAATATAAACATATCTACAATATGTTTCATTTCCTAATCTATAGATAAAACTTTTGAATGACCACATTTATATTATATAGAATAGCCGAGCAGAAAATCATAAATGCCTGAAACTAACTTAGGTGTATAATGTACCTGGGGCTGTCTGTTGGTAAAAATTTGAAATTTTAAACTATGTTTAAGAGTTTATGAGAATTATTTAAAATAATATTCTGTCCATTCCAGTAACCAACAAACTAGTGTACTGTTGAAGGTTTTGACAACATGTAATTGGCAACCTCTAGGTTACCTAGGCATTTTCCACAAGTTCAACAATATTAGAGTAACTACACCTTCCTCTCACCTAATGACTCAACAATCTAGGGGTAAGGTGTCAGACTTCTGTGCTGAGGGTCCGGGTTCAATCCTTGGTCCCGGCACAGATTTATCTGATTGCCAAACCCTTCCTTCACCTCTGACAAGACGTGTATTAATCACAACTTGTGAATGTGAGGAATGCCAGGCCTCCACCGTGGTTCGGATCCCACGTTAAACTGTAGGTCGTCCATTTCATCTCACAATCACCCTACCATTACACATTAGCATAAGTGCGTACAGCCTGAACGGGTAGTAAGACGGGGTGCTAATAGTAGTAATAATAATGATAATGACTCAACTCGCCAAACATTACGCATATATATATATATATATATATAAATAAAAGCACAGCGTCTTACTACCTGTTCGGGTAATAATTACGATGGTTTTAAGGATGAGGAAGGTTATATTTAGAGAATTGTACTCGCATGTGCGAGGAGGGAGAGTTGAAAAATAAAAATAAGAATGTAAGAGGAATTGTAAAGGAAGATCCAGTCCGGGAAGGGATAGAGAAAGCACGACTAAGGTAGTATGGGCATGTGAAGAATGGAGAGGGAAAGGATGTCCAGGAGGATGTTGGATATGGTGATGGGGGTAGGAGGAGTGTGGAGGAGAGGACTAGGCCAAGGTGGAGGCAGGAAAGTAGGTGATGGAGAGGTTTATGGTCCAAACAGACCCAGCCACTGGCTGATGATGAACAATGTCATATAGCTACAAATAATAAGAAATTCAACATACACTTTCTACACTAGGGTCGAAAGCATTTTCCTACTGTGAAAATCTTATTTTTTCACCCTTCTTCTGCTTTTCTAAAAGGAAATCACATGACACTATGAATATTAATTAATTGATTAAAGTTTTTGATCAATTTTATAAAGTAAAGTATTGTCTGGTGTTTGGTTACAATTAAAAAAAAAAGTGTTTAAACATGAGACCAATTCAATATTAAAAGTCCAAAAATCCACATATTTTTGGTTGATTATCAAGAGCTAGATACCAGGGAAACAAAAGGTAATTGGTATAGAAGTATAGAATGAATCTTTGTGAATCAAACGATATATGATAATTATATATGCAGTCAAAACCCAAATTGTATTGTCATTTGTACTTTCCTTGCTCTCATGTCCAAACAAAATAGGTAGGCTACTATTGAAATGTACTCGGTGGACTGACTCTTGTAAATCTCTTAATGGAACACCTAATGTCAAGCGTTTCCATAAAGTAGACTGGATAAAAGACATGTTGGAAACTCTGGACTGCACATGCGCAACATTTCAAAATGTCTAATGAGAGTGTGAGAAATATTTGGTCTGTTCCCTGTCAGTTACAGGTGTGAGTGAGCCACCGAGAACAATAGAACCATTTCCTCCACTTATTACAGGTAATTTTGCGTCCAGGGTAGGGGTTCATTTTAAATACATTTATACCTTTATCTAACTATTAATTGATATCGAGTTTAGATTCAATTTATCTAAACAATGCTATTTATTCCTTGATGGATAAAAAAACACCACTTTCTATTATGTTTTGGTTTGAGTGAATCTTTGTCCTTTTCGAGATATACAGAAAAAAACCAAGAGTTTTTGGAAATAAAAAATTGTATAAGTTTAAAAATGTGAGTGAGCAGAAAGGGCTTTACAGTGTAGATATCTGTTAACACTTTCTAAAAGTCATGCCTCACCAAAGTTTAGCCATGCACTAGCTTGGCCTCAGAGATGAATCTGACAAACCAATATTGTGGCAACAAATGTTGCTCAAGTTGCTGTATAATTACTCTACATCAATCCGAGGATATTGGGGATGAGGGCGGAGGGTAGGAATAGAGATTGAGGGGTAGGGCTGGAACAGAAAAAAAAATTGCAGAATGGAGAGCCCTATCTTTGAATCAGTGTGCTTGCTCCTAAATTAGTTATTTCTTCTATAAATAATAGAAATGATGAAATGGTACATTTGGAGCATCGCAATGTATGGAGCAGAAACTTGAACTCTTGGGAAGATGGAAAAGAAATACTTGGAGGGCTTTGAAATAAGTTGCTGCAGAAGACTTGAGAAGATCAGGTGGACAGACAGGGAGACAAATGAAGAGGTTATAAGAAGAGTGGGAGAAAAGAGAACCATTTTGTATGTGATTCTTCGGTACATTAAAACAAAGTGAATCGGACATATCCTTTGGAGGGCCTGTCTTCTGTATGACGTCATAGGGTGAGAGGTTGAGGGAAAGAGGAGCTCAGGAAAGAAGAAAAATTCTGGGAGCTGAAGAAGGCAAAGGACAGGGAGCATTGGCGGTCTAAGTTCAGTGACATAAGGAATGGACCTGTCGTGAGAAAAAATACATAATAATAATAATAATAAATAATAATAATAATAAAAAGCTTCCACAAATATTTCATCACTTTTATTCGCTAGATTTTTCAGAGAATCCCTGCATCCTCCCTGTTTTCGAGGTGTGTGGCGGGTTGAGCCCCTGTCCGGGGTGCTCCACACCCCTCATTCCCCCCAGGTAGTTACAAAGGTCCATGGTTAACGTCTAGCGGGTTGCTGACCTTGAGGGGTCGGACCAACTCGCCGCACACACGGCCGAGGTCTTACTGCTTCATTCAGTAGACAAACTTACACTCAAATAATGATGAAACCACACGCGAGCTAACGTTTATAGAATTACTAAAGAAATCTTCCCGCATTTGTATGGAGGGGAAAAAGGGAAATCATTTAAGAGAAACCACCCTCTGCACATCCATCCGGGATTCGAGCCCCAATCTTTCAGTCACCGGCAATCCAATCCAAGTGTGAGTGTGGTAAACTATTTTGAAAAAGAACTTTCAGTTGGCCTACATCCAAACGGGATTCAAACCCTATCTCCCTGTCATCAGCAGTCACGAGTTAAAACTTGTGTTTAATCAAGGTGAACAAAATGTTGTATAATTTTTTAGACTAGGCTTTATATTTTTATTTTATTTAGCACCGCGTCTTGCTACCCGTTCGGGTTACACGCTTAAGTACTAATTACGCAAATGGATTAGGAATTGGGAAGGTTGAATTTAGAGGAAGTGAATCCGCATTTGCGTGGAGGGAGAGTGGAAAACTATTTTGGAAAAAAAAAACCAGTTCACCCGAGCGAGATTCGAACCTCGATCTCCTCGTCCTCGGTAGTCTGGCTCCACAAAACTAGCGCATTAGCCAACTACGCCACCGAGGTTTTATAGGCCTACTTATTATACTGAATTCAATAATAAATTAAGTAGGAAAATATAGCCCGTCTGTGTTGGGCTTAACAAAAACAGAAATTAGCCGTCGGCAGGCCACCGAATGCTGTATTATAGCGCACACCTTAATTTTATTATGAATGGACACTGTTAGCATTTTTTAGAAGATACCCAAACATATGTTTTATATTACTAGTATTATTTCATGAGTATTGAAATTGTCTGCAGATGTGTTGAGGTATACACAAGTGAAAGTAGACCTACTGTCAGATAAAGGTACTAAGTTTTGTTTGAACTCTCAACACCCACAATCCTTTCAACAGGTTCAGCCTCGCAACAAGTATTATCAATTGTTTTCAATAGAGAGAGAAAAATTCTGAGACATTCAGAAAAGAACATCATGTTTCTGTGCGGAACATGTTTACCAGAAAACAATCGTAATTACATGTCGCTGTGTGGAACATGTTTACCATAAAACAATCTTATTGACATGTCGCTGTGTGGAACATGTTTACTATAAAACAATCTTAATGACATTTCGCTGTGTGGAACATGTTTACCATAAAACAATCTTATTGACATGTCGCTGTGTGGAACATGTTTACTATAAAACAATCTTAATGACATTTCGCTGTGTTGAACATGTTAATCATAAAACAATCTTAATGACATTTCGCTGTGTGGAACATGTTTACCATAAAACCATCTTATTGACATGTCGCTGTGTGGAACATGTTTACCATAAAACAATCTTATTGACATGTCGCTGTGTGGAGCGTGTTTACTATAAAACAATCTCAATAACATGTCTCCGTGTGAAACATGTTTACCATAAAACAATCTTATTGACATGTCGCTGTGTGGAACATGTTTACTATGAAACAATCTTATTAGCATGTCGCTGTGTGGAACATGTTTACCATAAAACAATCTTAATGACATTTCGCTGTGTGGAACAAGTTTACCATAAAACAATCTTATTGACATGTCGCTGTGTGGAGCATGTTTACTATAAAACAATCTCAATAAAATGTTCTCCTTGTGAAACATGTTTACCATAAAACAATCTTATTGACATGTCGCTGTGTGGAGCATGTTTACTATAAAACAATCTCAATAACATGTCTCCTTGTGAAACATGTTTACCATAAAACAATCTTATTGACATTTCGCTGTGTGGAGCATGTTTACCATAAAACAATCTCAATAACATGTCTCGTGTGGAACATGTTTACCATAAAACAATCTTAATGACATTTCGCTGTGTGGAACAAGTTTACCATAAAACAATCTTATTGACATGTCGCTGTGTGGAGCATGTTTACTATAAAACAATCTCAATAACATGTCTCCTTGTGAAACATGTTTACCATAAAACAATCTTATTGACATGTCGCTGTGTGGAGCATGTTTACTATAAAACAATCTCAATAACATGTCTCCTTGTGAAACATCTTTACCATAAAACAATCTTATTGACATGTCGCTGTGTGGAACATGTTTACCATAAAACAATCTTATTGACATGTCGCTGTGTGGAACATGTTTACTATAAAACAATCTCAATAACATGTCTCCTTGTGAAACATCTTTACCATAAAACAATCTTATTGACACGTCGCTGTGTGGAACATGTTTACCATAAAACAATCTTAATAACATGCCGCTGTGTTGAACATGTTTACCATAAAACAATCTTATTGACATGTCGCTGTGTGGAACATGTTTACTATGAAACAATCGTATTGACTTATCGACTCGCTGAACAAGTCTCTTCGTGAAGCGCCGTCATGGAAAATTACAACACGCCGAGATTCCGTCCCTAGCCAGTCGATATGACAATAGCCTTTCCGCGTCAGTTCGGTATTGAATGAGTGACGTCACCGCATCCATGTCCGGCCAGTGCCGCCCCTAGCGGGCTCGCGCTGCACCACCAAGCCCCGCGTGTTACACAGCGTTGCCAACGATACGATCTGGATCTTACAATTACTGTAATTTCATCACCTGTACACCTCAATATTGGAATATTTCCTAAAATTAATTTCTTGGGGCTCTCCTAGAGATATACAAAAATATTGCACTAGCTATTAATTACGGTATACTATAAAATAGCTAGATTGATCAATATCGAGTGTCCAACAACAAGCATCGCCACTTGTTGGCTAAGTGACTGGTTAGTTATTTTTTAAATAAATATATTTATAGAAACTTAAGGTGGGATTAGTTTTGCAGTTTTTATATCAAAACGTTCATGGACAAAAGAAAAATCGAATATTTCCCCCAAAGAAACAAGAGTTTAATTTTCTTCACATGATGATAATATCAACAGTTGTTGAATATTTGTCAAGGGTGTCCTGGAATTTATTGACAACTCTTTCTCTTCATTTAAAGAGTTACTCATCTAGTGCCGCTATGCTCATGAAAAATTCAACAACTGTTGATATCACTGTGTGAAGATAATTGAAATCTTGTGTTTCTACTAGAGCAATATTTAATTTATTTTGGTGAAAAAATATTTTGCTATAAAAACTGCAAAAAACACTGCTATTGTTTAATTTCCCGTAAATTAACACGTTGAGTGGTATCTTGCAGGATAAAATACAAACCATTTCAAGTCCGTGTACTATCGCTAGAGTTGGCCATCCTGGTGTCACAACATTGCCATGGTCTAGCGCGGTTTATGGACAACTGTCGCATATACAAGCTATAATGTAAGCACAGAGAAAAGCCACAAGGGTTTTTTGGACACGTGCGCTAAATTACAATAATATAATTTAGAATGGTTTTTCACTGATGGGAAAGTATCAACCCCCTCAAACCCGACCAGCGGGAAAGTATAAACCCCTTAGGCCCGGTCAGCGGAAAAGTATAAACCCATCAGGCCCGGTCAGCGGGAAAGTATAAACCCCTCAGTCCCAGTCAGCGGAAAGTAACAATCCCTCAGGCCACACGGCCTGAAATGCAATAGTTTGTCTCTTTTTCTGACACTACTACTGTATTGTATAAACTTACACTCCCTTTTGTTATTCACCTACAATCACTCTTTATCATGTCCATAAGAAATATGATAAAGAGAACTATGAATTTCTTATTTCAAGTTAGAAAGCTCACTGTTAGTTCTCAAATATCAAAAAATCCCTTCATTTGTTAAGGAAGGCTAAATCCCGAGCCTAGTCTAGCGTATGGTTTTTTATGAAAAAAACTACAGTGTTGTTAAGAAAAAAAAAGCCCTGTCGGGATCTTTCGGCTTTATTTTGGCGTGAAACATGTTTGGATATAACGCATCGTAGAATTAAATACTGCGTTAGGAGCTGAACGTCTGCGCGGCAATTTCTCTCTCCTCATTATATATTTTATTTATTATTGTCATGTCATTGCACATCACATGACTCGATGTATGTTTACGTGAAAGTAGATCTAGTTACTTTCTCAACTGCCAGATATTTCCAGTCGTAAGAAAATTAGGGCATAGGCATTATTATATTAAGAAAGGTTCAAGCGGAATTAACGAGAAACCGAAACATACAGAATAATGAGTAAATAATTATGACATAATTAAAAAGATATACGCGGTACAGGTTGATTTACATATGATCATGCTGTTCGTGGTGTCACGACGATATAAACCAAGAAAGAGGCAGACTTCTAAGCATGAGGGCAGCATTGAACGCTGGTCATCAGCTGATTGGAGGCGAACCATTAGCTGATTTAAGCTGGAATGAACAGTAGTAGCGTGACTTTTTTGTTGAGTTTAAAACAAAAAAAGGTTTTCAGCCAAAATAAATAAATTATCACTCCAGTAAATAAGTTTAAAAGTATAATTCTCTGGCCATAGTAATCTCAACAGTTATAGAATACTTACTTGCCATGGTCGGTGACCTGGTGGTCTAGGGGTAAGGTGTCAGACTTCTGTGCTGAGGGTCCGGGGTTCAATCCTCGGTCCCGGCACAGATTTATCTGATTGCCAAACCCTTCCTTCACCTCTGACAAGATGTGTATTAATCACAACTTGTGAATGTGAGTAATGCCAGGCCTCCACCGTGGTTCGGATTCCACGTTAAACTGTAGGTCCTCCATTTCATCTCACAATCACCCTACCATTACACATTAGCGTAAATGCGTATAACCCGAACGGGTAGTAAGACGCGGTGCTAATAATAATAATATTAATAATAATAATAATTGCCATGAGCATAATATCAGTAGTATGCAATACCCATGAAAAAATGTTATCTATTGAGACTACGATGTGTAGACAATCGAAGCACATTTTATTTATTTTGGCCAAAACATGTTTTGTCACAAAAAAAAATATTAACAATAATCGCGTTCAATTTCTTTTCATCTTAAACAAGTAGGGCCTATAGTAATAAACCAAAATGACAAGGCGTTACGTCACATGTGACAAGGTCGTTAGGGTGAGGGGGTGAGAAAAGGTTTCAAGTGTTTTTGCAGTTTTTATAGCCAGGATGTCCTGGAATTTAATGACAACTTTTTATTTACATTTAAAATAATAATAATACTTAGCACCGCGTCTTACTACCCGTTCGGGTTATACGCTTAAGTACTAATTACACTAATGGATTAGGAATTGGGAGGGTTGAATTTAGAGGAAGCGAACCCGCATTTGCGTGGAGGGAGAGTGGAAAACCATTTTAGGAAAAACCACCCCCAGTTCACCCGACCGAGATTTGAACCTCGATCTCCCCGTCCTCGGTGGTCTGACTCAACACGACTGGCGCGTTAGCCAACTACGCCACCGAGGCGGGTCTACATTTAAAAAATTCAGTATCTAATGCCGCCATGTCCTCGACAGATATTCAACAACTGTTGATGTCACCATGTGAGGAAAATTAAACTTTATGTGTCTAATGGAGCAATATTGTGATTATCGAACTTTTCTCGCGTCCCCTACACTCCCCCCCTCCCCCCCTTAAACCAAGGCATCCACACGCGTCCAAAGCAGTGGCGTCCCGAGACAATACATGTCCAGTGAATGGTAGCAAGCTTACCTCACTTGTTTCCACTATGGCGTAGCTTACAAAATAGGGTCATAGTGTAATCCGTCAAGGTAAGACTGGTGCGCGAAGTGTACATGGTTTTTAGTGCTCGATCTATAATTGTTACAGGGTTGTTTCTCGTAGACTATATGCGCAGGGAGCTTATTTGAATGATTGACAAGCTGTTTCAACGCCAACGTGTCACATTCTTCGTTTCTTGAAAAGTTAAAAAAAAAAAAATTATAATGAAATCTATCAGGTACAATCGTTTATCAAGGTGTTACCTGGAGGTAAATGTTGGCGTAGTGGATTTCAGTGAACGAAAGACATTAAAATGTTGGACGCCGATAAAAGAAGACTTGAAAACGAGCGTTGAGTAAATAAAAGACAAATCAAGGTCTTCTTAGTAAAAAAAAAAAGTATAACGGAATGAAGGTCGACCCTGAGACAACGGACACCCCATCACAGCCACTACGACGCAACGTTCAGCTAGGTTGAAAACAGTCCGAACGTAATCACGTGACGAGATCTAAGCCAACCACAAGATTTCAGCCTCATCGGCGTTGTACGCTCTGCACGGACCTTTAGCTTTCCTTTTTCTGCGCGACAACATCAACCTGTAAGACCGACTCAAATCAGTGCGCGTGCGCCTACAAAGCGAGATACTAGCAGACAACCGCATCTACTGTCGTTAGGTGGTCTTTAACAACTCGTTAAAATAGAAGGCACTCGAGTCGTTGGTTTCGTTTCACGACACAACACAATTATATGAAAACATCCAATCTTGTGAATAGTCAATTAATATACAGGCTGTTTATTCTCTAGACCAGAGATTCTTAACCGGGAACCCGCGAAAGTTTTTTTTGAGGGCTTCAAAAATAATTATTTAAAATGTTATTTGCTTATTAGTGAAGTAAATTTTCTTAAATTTTACTTTTTAGAAGAAAAAATTTAATGATCATAAGCATAATTTTCTCTTGATTTTCCGGGGTAATGGAGGGGAGGGGAAGCACGGATAATAGAAATCACGGATAGTACAAATAATCCCCATCTGTTTACCATCGCCAATCAAAATGTGCTGCCCTTTGTTTCTATTTATTTATGTGAAAAGGGATTTTCCACAGCAGTAAATATTAAAACCAAGCAGCAAGATTGTCCCCGAATCGACTCCTGCATGCGAGGAGCATTAAGTAATACAATTAAAACAAGAATAGACCAATTAGTGGAAAGTGTTCAACAGCAGAGGTCCAATTAAATACATTTAGCTAAGCTAACTTATGTTTTTTATTTGTTTGTTATAATAATCAATAAATAAAGCCACTATTTTAGAATAAATCTTATTGATTGATATGTTAATAAAAAGTAGGGGGTCGCGAGTAATAAAAGGTTAAGGCGTATCAAGCTCGTTGGATAGAAATGGCCGCATAGGAAATTGAAAGTACTGAAAGGGCTGCATTTAAACAAATACTTCCTGAAGTCAAAATCACTCAACATTAGTATAATTTTATTACAAAGAGAAACTTAAGATGCAAAATAAAATACTCGCTTCGTATTTTTTCCCCGGGAATTTTTTTGTCACCGAGTCTCACTACCTGATCAGGTTGCACACATATGTACTAAAACGCTAATGTGATAGGGATACGAAGAGTCGAATTTAGACGAAGTGTATTCACATTTACATGGAGGTAGAATGGAAAACCCTTTAGTAAAACCCACCCTCAGTGCACCCGAGTGGGATCCAACCCCGATCTCTCCATCTTCGGCAGTCTAGTCTAACACGAGAGTAGCGCGTCAAAGTCGCTTGTAAAGGAAATCGACATGTCTCGGTGATAGCACCGTAATCAGAACACTTAAAACATAGAGGGGGTTGAGGGGGTATTAACCTAAAGTTTCTTATGGACTGCATGGGTTAGGCATATTATGCTATTTCTACAATCATGGACAACATTTATGAAGAGTAAATGCTAAATAATTATTTCATTAATATTATAATAATCTTCCTTAATCTAGTTTCCTGATTATGGTGTTAGCACCGAAACATGCCGATTTGTTCTACAAGTAGGCAACATATTATTATATAAAGGTGCGGCAGAAGGGAGTAACTTTACAGTTTTTTATAGCATTACATTCTTTTGGCCAAATAAATCAAATATTTCTCCAGTAGCAACATGGAGTTTAATTTTCTTCACATGCTAATATCAACAGATCTTGAATATCTATAAAAGGGTGTCCTGGAATTTTGTCAAAACTTTTGAAATAAGAAGAAAATGTTTTAACAAAATTCCAGGACAGCCTTGACAAATATTCAAGATCTGTTGATATTAGCATGTGCAGAAAACTAAACTCTATGTTGCTACTGGGGAAAAATTTGATTTATTTTTGCCAAAAAATGTATATTTTATAAAAACTGTAAAAATACTTGCGCTCCCTTCTGCCGCACCTTAAAGGAGTAAGGACAAACAATAGCTAAGGAGATGGTTTCAATATTTTTGACATAAATACATTATTACTAATCAATAAACATTTGTAAAAAAGTGCTTTAGTTTTAATATATAAAGTGTAACAATTTTAACATGTTCTATTTTTAAAATCAACCTTATTTATTGTATTATTTATTACTATTTTATTATTTTTACTATTATTACAACTATTATTATTTTTACTATTATTTTTATTACCACCACCACCACCACCACCACCACCACTACTACTACTACCACTACCACCACCACCACCACCACCACCACTACTACCACCACCACCACCACCACCACCACCACCACCACCACTACCACCACCACCACTACTACTACTACTACTACTACCACCACCACCACTACTACTACCACCACCACCACCACCACTACTACTACTCACCACCACCACCACCACCACTACTACTACTACTACTACTACTACCACCACCACCACCACCACCACCACTACTACTACTACCACCACCACCACCACCACCACCACCACCACTACCACTACCACTAATACTACTATTATTATTATTATCATCATCATTATTTTTATTATCATCACCGCGTCTTCCTAACCATTTAGGTTATATGCACTAACACTAATGAGTAATGGTAGGCTGATTGTGAGATGAAATGGAGGACATACAGTTTAACGTGGGATCCGAACCACGGTGGAGGACTGGCATTCCACACATTCACAAGTTGTGATTATTGTAATTATACATTTAACGTTTTTGATCCAATTTCTTAGTAAGCTATTTTCAAATCTAACTTGAGTACTTCCCTGTACACAATTACATTATTTGATAATTTTGTAAGCAAGGTGTCACATTTTAAATATTTTAATTTGATGAATTTCACTAGTTTGTAAAATCAGTTTAAAGAGTAACAAAACAATTGAAATAATTTCCTTCATTATTAATAGTTCTACAAGTTCGATAAAAAAATTGGGCCTTGGGCCACATTGTATGTTGATCCACCATAAGTCCGAATACACCTTGGCTCAGCCGGTAACGTGAGTCTAGTGAGCTAAGGATCCCGGGTTCGATCACCGGCATGGCCGAAAAATGTATCATTGGTTAAATGTGGTTTTCCCCCTTTTTCACAGTGATAAATTAGCGGTAGGAGGCCGGATGTTGTGGTCGTTCTAGAATAAAGTTAATTAAGTCGAGACCCACTTCGGTGGCTACATGGTCTTAGGTGTCACTCTCACAATATACTGGACTGCAGATGACGGGGAGATCGTCGTTCGATCTCGGTCGGGTGCGCTGAGGGTGGTTTTCATAAATTGTTTCTCACTATATCTCCCCACGCAAATGCAGGTAAACTTAATCTAGATTTAACCTCATCAACCTTAACCCATTAGTTTAATTATGGGATAGATTGCATGCGGTTTGAGTTTGACATGCCTAAAAAGACAGTAGAATTTGTTTCTATCAGCTGTTCTCTGTTCGCGTCGCAAATTATCATAGATTTACGAAGTTACCTACCCGTGACGTAACGGTAATTCAAGATAGGATTTCCATTTTTAGTGTACTTATACCCTGATTCTGGTAGGAAGAACAGTATCTGGTAGTTACTAAAATAATTTAATATATTCATACATCAAGCCATGCTATATGCAGTTGTAACTTTTGATAGATATCATCAACAGGCCTACTTATAAAATAATAATAATAATAATAATAATAATAATAATAATAATAATAATAATAATATAGCGAAATGTTATCAATGTCGGGCGCAGAGAAATTTGGTAATGTTTCAATTTTCTCTACTGTTCTACCAACCAAAATCATGGTTTACGTTTTATTTGGTGAGTTTTAAAGATAACACTAGGACAAAAACAACATACCTACATACATTCTTAATTTTAAATATAGCCAAACAGTTTTTTTCGTAAACATAATTTGGTTTATTCAAGAAAATGTCCGGTAAGAATCTTATTCCTGCCAGGATGTAAATTTAAAAAGTCTGTGAAAGCATTGTATATCTATCTAGAATTTGAAACAAGAAAATGCAAATTAATGCTGTTTGGACGCAAATAGAAGAATGAGTGTTATCAACATATAAACAAGACCCCTCCCCCCTTATATTTGTACATTGGTATCTAAGTGAGATAGTGCGGCAAGCTTCCAATTCACCAAGTGGCAACTACACATGTGAATTTTCCCTATCTTATTTCCTGAACGGGAAATTTTCAATTATTATTTCTGTAAAATAATTTCAAGTAATTAAATGGATAATAATAATATTTTATTTAGCACCACGTCTTACTACCTGTTCGGGTTATACGCTTAAGTACTAATTACGCTAATGGGTTAGGAATTGGGAAGGTTGAATATAGAGGAACTGAACCCGTATTTGCGTGGAGGGAGAGTGGAAAACCATTTAGGTACCCCCCCCCCCCCAGTTCACCCGACCGAGATTCGAACCTCGATCTCCCCGTCCTCGGCAGTCGAGCTCAACACGACTAGCGCGTTAGCCAACTACGCCACCGAGGCGGGTGATGATGATGATAATAATAATAATACGACTAATAATAATTAGTGGTAGTGATAGTAGTAGCATTAATAAAGAAACACCATATTCGGTGGCCGCACGGTCTAACCTGCTACTTTCGTGTTGGGCTAGACTGCCGATAACAGGGAGCTCGAAGTTGATACAGGTTTTTCCTAAACGGTTTTACACTCACTCCAAGCAAATGCGGTTGCATTTCTCCTAAATTTAACCTTAATCCCTAACAAATTCACGTAATTAGTGCATAATCGTATAGACCGAACGGGTGGTAACACGCGGTGCTAAAAAATGTAGTAAAGCAACAAATGAATGTGAGACTTTGTAGACATGTTATGTTCATAAATCATGCTTCAACTTTTGGTCATCAATAAGTTAATTAAAATAATTTTAAGGTTGGCCCAACATGTCTAACCCCCAATTCTCCTTCCTCCTTCTTATAGCCCACTCGTCTCTTAACATACTATATTTTGAAGTGTAATAGGCTCCAAGTGTCACCTCTACAATTTAACCCCACCACCGGAAGCTGCCACTGCAGAAAATTTTCAGAGTCAAAATTTCCCGGAAAATTTTAATCCCTAGGACGTCGTTAACATGTATTTGAGCACCACTCGATCAGATTCCGGCGAGCGTGTGAACCAAGCCCCTAATTGACAGCTTATCCGCCCCCCCCTCCTTTTTAACCGGCCAGAGCACCAAGGAGGTGGACGGTTGTCATGGTAACCACCGCGAGTGCTGCGGGTTCGAGAAGGTAAAGATTTTCATCACGTGACGGAGAAGTTAAAACGATTATTCGACAAGTGCGCCACCGTACACGGACATATGTTAACGTAAGTGAATGATTAGATAAAATTGTACTGAAACAATTATGGCAGTTATCACTAAATAGCCAGAGAAGTGGTTACTGCAAAACATATGACACTCGTTCCACAGTCATTGCTCTATCAAGTGGTCGAATGTACAGCCATAGCTCTATCAGGTGGTGAATGTACAGCAAGCTCTATCAGTGTCGAAACAGTCATAGCTCTATCAGGTGGTCGAATGTACAGTCATAGCTCTATCAGGTGGTCGAATGTACAGTCATAGCTCTATCAGGTGGTCGAATGTACAGTCATAGCTCTATCAGGTGGTCGAATGTACAGTCATAGCTCTATCAGGTGGTCGAATGTACAGTCATAGCTCTATCAGGTGGTCGAATGTACAGCCATAGCTTATCAGGTGGTCGAATACAGTCATAGCTATATCAGGTGGTAGAATGGACGGTGGTTTTACCTAAATTGTTTCCCACTCTCCCTCCACGCAAATGAGGGTACGTTTCCTCTGATATTCCACCAAATCATCCCCATTCCCATAATTTATATATTTTCTGTCACCGCGTCTCACCGCCCTTATGTAGTAACTATGCTAATCTGTTGGGGATTATGTAGGATGCATTTAGAGGAAGTGTACCCACATTCGCACGGGAGAATGAAAAGTTATTTAGAAAAAATCAACCCCAGTACACCCGACCGGTATTCAAGCCCCTATCACCCAGTCATCTGAAGTTCAATATAATTATTACGAGCATGACGCCTAAGACTATTTTAGCGTTATTAATGTACGTGAATATCCCGAACGGGTACTATGGCACAAACGAGTGTATATATATATTATATATATATATATATATATATAGGTGTACACCTGATAGATCTTGGTGGGTCATCAAATATTATGTGTCCGACTAAGTGGGTCGTAAAGCAAGTGGAGTATGGGAACCGCTGGGCTCAACAATAGGCTAATTAAAGTAGGTAACAAAACCAGAGTTGTGAACGTGAGGAGGTGTGTAGGCATGCCGGCGTGTCGGCCTGTGTGGCGGGTTCCCTAAGCTGAGCTCAGCAGGGGAGGCCCAACTGCCAGCCCTGTATCATCGGACAGGCGCGAGTTGGGATGCGCGCAACAAGTCGACACGAGTTATTCAATTTTTTTTTTCTCTCTCTCTCTCTCTCTCTCTCTCTCTCTATGGACATTGTTTCTCGCACAGTACAGGTTTCATAGCAAGAGATTTAGAAAAAAACAAAAAAAACAACATATTCTTCGCGGTCGACCATGATGATTTTTTATTAGTTTTATTAATATTATTTTATAGGTATTGAAATTATATCAAAAAGTGACAGCTGCAGATCACAGAATTGACGTATGAATATGTAAAAGAAGATCTAACGTTTAATCTGTCAGATAATGTTCTTGCTAAGAAAATTGAGTTGTAGCTGCGAGATAGCTACATGTCTAAGCAGGATTGCCACTATTTTATTTCAAATATAAATTCCTTGTTTTTTCCTCGGACAATTTAGAGCGCAGCCTAGTAAGATGAATGGACTTTTGCGTGGTTACAACAGGATGATCTGACCTTGAGAGCTCTACGCGACCGAGTGCACTGAGGGGTGGTTTTCAACACGTGCTTTATCTTTACTATGCTATCTCCCAGCAGTTCCTACTAAATAACCCCTACCCCTCATATTAAGAAGTGAGCAAGCCGTGAGTTGAATCCTGTATATTACGCCACAGTCCACACAAATGGAACCACAGGAAGTGAGCAACATTATGAACCAGTACCAAGACAGGACGAGTAAAAGTTGTATAAGGAAACTAGAATGTCCAAAGAACGTGTTGTACTATTAAATGATGTTCAAACAGTGTTTGTTGTGTCCATAGGCTACAGGAGAGGAGATAGATAGTTCATCAAATAATATAACTGACAGAGGGGGGACATTCGACAAGTGTCATACCATAAATTGACAAGTGCTCAAAAAGTGTCGAACCAGGATCAAGAGTGTTCGATAAGTGTTGTATCAGCAGAAAAATATGTCCAACAAGTGTTGTATCAAGAAAGTAGGATGTTGATACAACCGATGTATCAAGAAAGCAGGATGTTGATACAACTGATGTATCAAGAAAGCATGATGTTGATACAAATTTGTATCAAGAAAGCAGGATGTCCATACAACAACTGATGTATCAAGAAAGCAGGATGTCCATACAACTGATGTATCAAGAAAGCAGGATGTCCATACAACTGATGTATCAAGAAATCAGGATGTCCATACAACTGATGTATCTAGAAATCAGGATGTTCATACTAATGATATATCAAGAAAGCAGGATGTCGATACAACTTATATATCAAGAAAGCATGATGTTGATACAACTGATGTATCAAGAAATCAGGATGTTCATACTAATGATATATCAAGAAAGCAGAATGTCGATACAACTTATATATCAAGAAAGCATGATGTTGATACAACTGATGTATCAAGAAAGCATGATGTCCATACAACTGATGTATCAAGAAAGCAGGATGTCCATACAACTGATGTATCAGGAAATCAGGATGTTTGTCAAGTATACCAGAGAAGGGGCCGTGACGGCACACGACATCAAGAGGATCAGCGCGTGTCTCCGGTTCGACTGCCAATGGAAGAGCTTCCAGCAGACTTCTACAAACAGTTGTTTCATGATGTAGGAAGGTACGAGGGCTGGCCGATGACCCCTGCGAGGTTGTGAAGGCCGTTGACTCTCTTTCGCGGGATTCCAGAGCACCGCTCCTCGCCACTGGAGCGACTGACTCCTCCTCGCACGCTCGTGTGATCGCCGAGCCACTGCTCTATCAACTCACCTATACCCTCATTTTGGTAGCAAAACCGTCCTAGAAGGCCTTATTTCGTACTCTGTGTGTCCAGCCAAACTATATTTTAAAGTTCTCCGACTTTTCCAAGTTTTCCAGAGCCAATTTACAACTTTTCCAGTCACTATATTATAAACATTATTGTATTAATATCTCAACTCAATGTAATAATATTTTTAGACACACACATTATGAAATTGTAACTCTCTATGAAGGTGTTAAAGGATGTCAGCCTAAAGCAATGGGTCGTGAGTTCCAAGTTAACTTTGAGTTAGATCATGTTCAGACATTAAAAGATCGCCTTAAACGGGCTAATGAACTAATGACTCAACTTTTGGTAAAGACACGATAGAGGGGTGGAAAGGTTGACCTTGAGAATTGAGATTAGTATATTCAAGATGGACAACTGTACTAGAATAAATTCGCATTAGAGAAATTTTTTTTTGACAGTTAATTATTGTAAATGAACATAGCGTAGGCCTATTATTTTAATGACTATGTAAAAATTCCTGAAATTTGGTCAAATTCCCTGACCTTTCCTTGGCCGCTGGACACCCTGGTACTAGAACCCTAACGTGTAGTAGTAGTTTGGTGTTTCAACACCAGAAACACCCGCTTCGGTGTCCGCGTGGTTTAACGCGCTACTCTCGTGTTGGACTAGACTGTCGAAGACGGGGAGATCAGGGTCCGAACCAGGTCGGGTGCACTGAGGGAGGTTCTCCCTAAATGGTTTTACACTTTCCTTCAACGCAAATGCGGGTGCACTTCCATCTCAATTAAGCCTTCCTAATCCCTAGACCATTAATGTAATTAGTACACAGGCGTAAACCCGAACGGGTAGTAAGACGCGGTGCTAAAATAAAACCTATCCATATCCTGGACCGTTACAAAAGGGATTTCCCAAGGTCACGGTACACCACGGCAGGTAAATTCACAACAAGGAACAACTTCTCCCTCCCTACCCCCGATCCTAAGCACTATTTGATGGATTTATGTGCCTAAATCCAAACAAATGACAGCTCGGGATGAAAGTCTCCGGGTAGAATTGTTCAGTCATTGAATCCCAGGTGAAGGGGATGTATTACTCAATTGTTTGATTATATTATTATTATTATTATTATTATTAGCACCACGTCTTACTACCCATTCGGGTTATACGCACTTACGCTAATGTGAAATGGTAAGGTGATTGTGAGAGGAAATGGAGGACCTACAGTTTAACGTGGGATCCGAACCACGGTGGAGGCCTGGCATTCCACACATTCACAAGCCGTGATTAATACACGTCTTGTCAGAGGTGAAGGAAGGGTTTGGCAATCAGATAAATCTGTGCCGGGACCGAGGATTGAACCCCGGACCCCCAGCACAGAAGTCCGACACCTTACCCCTAGACCACCAGGTCACCCGGTTTGATTATAATATAGATGCATTAACATATCTGGTCTACAGCAGACCCAACGCTAGTTACACATTCAACCACCAAGCGCTGCAGTCGCTACGTCAGTGTGAGAAGATGCTTTATCACACGGGTCAGCAATCTTTTTGGGCCCCAATCGATTTTTTGCATTCATCAAAGGTCCCGCGATCATCAAACTTTTTTTTCTCTATACATCCAGTATTTGTTCCTTAAATACAATATTTTCCCCTAAGACTTATATCTAATACTTACTACCCTGCTTTTAAATAAAATACATTAAATAAAATGTGCTCTTCATCTACCCTTAAAGGAAGCAGTCTTACATCGACTGACTGCCCTATGGCCCTGTCGTATAAGCTGTACCATATTGAAATAATACAAGGTAAGCTTGCCTTTTCGTCACGATGTGGTTTTATTACGTGATCGACTGAAAATTGTTCAGAGATCGACCTATCGCCGACCCCTGCTTTATCGGGGCTCAATTGATAATGTTTCTGGCGCTGACGGCCTTAGGATGAATTAAAACTTGGGAATCTCGAAACCGGGTTGTGAAGTAGGTACGCCGAGTCTACGACTCCTTCAAGAAATGGCTAAACTCTATAACGTATTTTGATTAGTAAACTAACAAATGTACTGCAATAAAATTCTTCACTACAAATTACTTCATGAGAAGCTTCTTGTAAATTATAAACTTATATATTTTATTATGAAAATTGAAAAATGACTCCTGGACACGGGAATCGAACCCGTGTCCAGGTGTCATTTTTCAATTTTCAGAATATGATATCTAGATGGAGTAATCCTCACTAAAAGCATAAATAATAGCTTTGGCTATTTGATTCTTATTATATATTTTAATAAATTTGTCAATTCGAATGACAAACATTGATCCTGAAAATATAAAAAAGTATACAATTGAAATGATATCTTATATATTATTTCTGTTGCCAACATCCTTTTTCTCAACTAATACAAAGCCTACAGCGATGAATAAGGTATCAGTGGATAGGATTTTTTTACCGACTTCTGACATATCATACTCAGTTTACGTTAAAACACATTGTTTGATTAAAATTTAAGTTAAAAGAAAAATATAACAATATTTTTGTATCAATCACCGAAAATAAACTCTCTTTGCTATTTTGTGTTTACACTTAGCTGAATATTTAATTTCAACAACCTAACAAAATACTTTTTTTGGTTGGGGGGGGGGGGGGGGGAGGAGAAGGGTGAATGTGTGAAAGTTTCGCAAGGGTCTACTGGTTCAACATGTATTGTTGAAGTCGGATTTAATACATTTTTACAGATTGCGACTCCATACGATTCAGACTCGGACTTTACAATCTTGTCTCGAAATACATTCGATACATTTAAATAGCTAGAGTTTTTTTCACGGAAAAAAACTAAGGGAGTCCCGTCGCCCATCTATCTCTAACCAGACTTCGCGCCCCTGTTATGTCCCCCTCCAGCCTCGCTTACTCAGGATTACCTGACGGCAATCGCCAAGGACAGGCGCGGGCGACGCACTCCAGAGAGAAGTTGATGCCATTCGGACCAAGAGCTTCCCCACTATGCCGGGATCACGATCATCTTGACGTTCACAGGAAGTAACGGTTCTTCTCGTGTTTGCAAATGGAAGCCGTCACGATGCAGTTAACATGAAGACATTCGACAATAACAATTGTATTGCATAGTTTTAACACGTGTTTAACTATGAGCTGTAAATAGGGATTCATTGATTTCAAGTCATCATAGTTCACGAACTACTTATTGTGTCAAATTAACACCTCATTTATCCAGTAAACCGTTTATTTTATGAAACAGCCTCTCATTGGTTATGTAATTTATATATTTTTACCTTGTTTATCTACAATTTTACGCCTTCAGCTCCATATTCTATATACACATTAAGAGGCGCATTAACCAGATTTTCTGTAGTGCCTCTAGAATAGTAATAATAATGAATATTTCTAAACTTGAAATTAATTTATAAATTGTAATAGTCTGTAATTTGTATTGCATGGTATTGTATTAATTAATTAATTATTAATAATAAACTCTCTCTATATATAAGGGGTCAAACTTGCCATATTAAATGCTTTTCATGTACCATAGTTAAGATAAGGTATAGTTAATGTATGCTGAAATTTAGTATAACTAGACATTCATATGAGGTGTATAAAATGAAATAATTATAATATTAATAATAATATGTATATTTCCTTGTCTACACCTTATATGAATGTGGAAACAGTAGATGGCGCTAGCTACCGGACAGGTCTTGCGGGAAAAATCATACGTTTGGAAATATAAGTTTTCTCGAGAACGAGTGAAATTTTTATGTTAATGTTTTCAACACCCCTTCTAAGATAATGTTTCGATGTTTATTTGATGACGTACACGGGTGCATTTGCAATTTTACTATGGACCGCAAACTCAAGCAGTGAGTGAACATCAAATTCTACGTCTTACTCAGAAAACCCGGAACCGAGACCTTCCAAATAATGCAGCAGGCTTACGGCAATGAAGCTACGAGGAGAGGTCAGGGTGACCTTCCACGAGAACAAACCCGGAGATTGTGGGGGAAGATCATCGGATGATCAACAAGGACATTTCTGACATCGTGAATGTGTCATGCGGATCAGTGCGGACAATCCTCACGTCCATTTTTATCATGCACTGCATTGCCGCCAGCTTTGTACCCTGACTTCTGACTCCCGAACAGAAGGAGTACCGTGCCCAACTCCGTCAGCATGCTCTGGATGAGCCAACCTTCATGTCGAGGATCATCACTGGAGACGAGAGTTGGACGACCAGGAGCAGTGGAAGAGCCCCAGATACCCAAGGCCGAGTTTCCGGGTTCGTCTTTCAGTGACGTTCTGCCTCTCCTAAAGCCACTCAAAACACACCCGACGGCTCGTAGATTCATTGCCTGCTGCATCATGTGGAAGGTCTCTGTTCCGGGTTTTCTGAGTAAGACGCGGAATTTGATGTTCGCTCAATGCTCGAGTTTGCAGTCCAAGATAAAATCGCAAATGCACCCTTGCACGTCATCAAACAAACGCGTGTAAAACTGTCACTGGTCTACACAGAGTGATGCCGCTTGTACCGACAGATGAAGGTCGCACAGATCGTCACACCAGCGCACGCATCCCCATGCTACACTCAGTTTTCATTTTTAAAGAACCAGTCTTGAAACTTTTAGATGCCCCCCCCCCCCCCCCCCGTACTTGCAGGATAATCATCTAGCGGGCATATTTGTTTTTTAAACAGTACAAATTTATCGTTTTTTCTCGATTTATTACGTTACATTACGTGAATCGTGATCACACAATGATTTCTATGGCTCTTTCTCTAAGTTATAAATATATAGATTTTTTTAGCATTGCGTCTTACCATCTGTTCAAGTTGTACGCATATGTACTAATTACGCCGAATTAGGGGTGAGGTAGGTTAGGGAAAAAAACACCCTTAATATACCCGACCGGGATTCGAGTCCCAATCTCCCTGTCATCGGCAGTTTGTGTGACGCATTAGTCTGTTCAGCCACCGGAGCAGGTAACAAAAGAAGAATCAATTCATTATATAATTGATGGTGGCCAGTTATAAGAAGATACATGTGTGAAGATAATACTTATTTCATGCGGTATGATATTTCTTGTTGCCACAACAGCGAAACCAAAAATATAATGGTTTTGTTAATATATTTTTTTTGTTCTTTTTATTAGTTAGGAAAAAGGTAATCGTCAGCATGCTCGGGAATGACCCAACCCCTTATGTCGAGGATCATCACGGGAGACGGGGTTTTGGACACCAGGAGCGGGTGGGGCCCAGATCCCCAAGGGGGCCGATTTTCCCGGGGTTCGTCTTTCAGTGACGTTCTGCCTTCTAAAGCCACTCAAAAACCCCCGAGGCTCGTAGATTCATTGCCTGCTGCATCATGGGGGAAGGTCTCTGTTCCGGGTTTTTTGAGTAAGACGGGGAAATTTGATTTTTTCGTTTTTTTTTTTTTTTTTTTTTTTTTTTTTTTTTTTTTTTTTTTTTTTTTTTTTTTTTTTTTTTTTTTTTTTTTTTTTTTTTTTTTTTTTTTTTTTTTTTTTTTTTTTTTTTTTTTTTTTTTTTTTTTTTTTTTTTTTTTTTTTTTTTTTTTTTTTTTTTTTTTTTTTTTTTTTTTTTTTTTTTTTTTTTTTTTTTTTTTTTTTTTTTTTTTTTTTTTTTTTTTTTTTTTTTTTTTTTTTTTTTTTTTTTTTTTTTTTTTTTTTTTTTTTTTTTTTTTTTTTTTTTTTTTTTTTTTTTTTTTTTTTTTTTTTTTTTTTTTTTTTTTTTTTTTTTTTTTTTTTTTTTTTTTTTTTTTTTTTTTTTTTTTTTTTTTTTTTTTTTTTTTTTTTTTTTTTTTTTTTTTTTTCCCCCCCCCCCCCCCCCCCCCCCCCCCCCCCCCCCCCCCCCCCCCCCCCCCCCCCCCCCCCCCCCCCCCCCCCCCCCCCCCCCCCCCCCCCCCCCCCCCCCCCCCCCCCCCCCCCCCCCCCCCCCCCCCCCCCCCCCCCCCCCCCCCCCCCCCCCCCCCCCCCCCCCCCCCCCCCCCCCCCCCCCCCCCCCCCCCCCCCCCCCCCCCCCCCCCCCCCCCCCCCCCCCCCCCCCCCCCCCCCCCCCCCCCCCCCCCCCCCCCCCCCCCCCCCCCAAAATATTTCTTCACATAGCTGCATTCACATAAAAATTAAATTAAAACCTGACCCTATAAAAAATCATCATCACGCCAGGCTCTCATAAAGATCCTTAAACCAGTGACTCGAGAAACCCCCAAAACAACGCTCCGAACAGAATTTACAAGTGGCTTCGGCAAGTGGACTTCCACGCAGGACACCCACAAGAGATCCTTAAAACTTTTTTTTAGACAGAATTAATGTAAAATGGAAGAAGGCCTGAAAAAACGAAGGGCCTCTAACTTTTTTTCCCGCTTCATTCGGACCCACTGAGTACTTTTCGCCAATTTCATTAACATCCCATTTTTATAGCACACGAATGTCACACACTCAGCAATGTTTGTGTGCTTAATTCTATATGGATTAATATATGTGAAAAACAGAAGCAAACTGGTCCACGTGTTTGTTGCCAGGAATGTTGGCAAACACGTACAGGCACCAAAAAATTGTTTCTTGAAACAAGAGGCGAGGCGTCAGGGTAGGCAGGATAAGCTCAGCTACCCCAAAAGCTTTTAAAAAGGAGAGAAAGCATCCCTTTACCATAAAACAGATGTAAGAGTGAAATTTAAATGTTCATTTTTTTAAAGTTTAAAAAATTAGCAAGCGCGCGAAGAGATTGGTGTCTGTTCCTTTTGGTAAGACGGGCCTTTCGCCAGAGCACCCGGAATCAGGTTTAGGGGGTGGGACGTAATGCGGCGAAAAATTTCACTCAGCCCTGAAGGGCCAGTAAGCCGACTACCTCGATCATGGTTTGTTCTTTGACATTAAAATGTTTTTTAAAGGGGTTTATTTCAGTGTAGATTATTTGTTTTGAAATTGTGACCTGAATTTTATTTTTTATTGGGTTTTAATTTTATTTTTTAAATAAATGACTTCAGTAAAATTTTTTGGATTTTACTGTAAAAAAAAATTGGAGATTTAAAAATAAAAGATCCCTCTTTAAATTATTGACTTTTTTTTTAAAATTATTTACCGAGGTTTGTCTTTTAAAGGAAAATTGTATTTAAAATGTCAAAAAGATACAAAATGAGATATTTAAGAAGAATAGAAAAGTAAAAATGTTTTAATTTTTATTATTAATTTTTTGTAGTATTAAAAAGTAAAGTAGTAGTATAGTTTCCCTTATGTTTTTAATATATTTCATAAAATTGGGGACAGGGAAAGCTCAAACCCTCGATCCTGGTTTCCGAAAATTTTAAAAAAAAATCTGCAAAAAAATATCTAAAACCCTTTTCAAACCCTTAGATTGACCAAAAGCACTTTTTCAGGATATCTAATTGATTCGTATTGTTAAAAAAAAATTGATTATTTTGCTTCATTCATTAAAAATAATAGTTAAAAAACCCATTTTTTTAATAAATTGTTTACATAAAAATAAATTTATGTTAATGTCTTTCTTTTTTCTTGAACGTAATAGAAAAGGACAAATAAACAGAATATGAAATGTTCATTGGTGTCAATGTACTTTACTGTAATTATGAAGTTTCTTTTCGTTGACATAAGTTTTGGTAATCAAACGTAATTCATTTCTGGTTAGAAATTTTTTATTTAATTTATGTCAATTTCGCTTTTTAAATTTTATTTTCAATTTATTTACAAACTAAAAATTTTACATTCGAGGATACTGAAAAAGATTTATGGATTCGTGATTCGAGAATATCAAGCATTTCGCGGCATCTCTAAAAAATTCAATTTTTGGACATGGTTAATGAGCGCTTTATCAGTGTTTATGACTTATCTAATTAAAAATTTATCATCCGCTTTCGACATGCTTGTTCCCATTTGAAATGGATGAAAACAAACGTCAGCATGCTCTGGATGAGCCAACCTTCATGTCGAGGATCATCACTGGAGACGAGAGTTGGACGACCAGGAGCAGTGGAAGAGCCCCAGATACCCAAGGCCGAGTTTCCGGGTTCGTCTTTCAGTGACGTTCTGCCTCTCCTAAAGCCACTCAAAACACACCCGACGGCTCGTAGATTCATTGCCTGCTGCATCATGTGGAAGGTCTCTGTTCCGGGTTTTCTGAGTAAGACGCGGAATTTGATGTTCGCTCAATGCTCGAGTTTGCAGTCCAAGATAAAATCGCAAATGCACCCTTGCACGTCATCAAACAAACGCGTGTAAAACTGTCACTGGTCTACACAGAGTGATGCCGCTTGTACCGACAGATGAAGGTCGCACAGATCGTCACACCAGCGCACGCATCCCCATGCTACACTCAGTTTTCATTTTTAAAGAACCAGTCTTGAAACTTTTAGATGCCCCCCCCCCCCCCCCCCGTACTTGCAGGATAATCATCTAGCGGGCATATTTGTTTTTTAAACAGTACAAATTTATCGTTTTTTCTCGATTTATTACGTTACATTACGTGAATCGTGATCACACAATGATTTCTATGGCTCTTTCTCTAAGTTATAAATATATAGATTTTTTTAGCATTGCGTCTTACCATCTGTTCAAGTTGTACGCATATGTACTAATTACGCCGAATTAGGGGTGAGGTAGGTTAGGGAAAAAAACACCCTTAATATACCCGACCGGGATTCGAGTCCCAATCTCCCTGTCATCGGCAGTTTGTGTGACGCATTAGTCTGTTCAGCCACCGGAGCAGGTAACAAAAGAAGAATCAATTCATTATATAATTGATGGTGGCCAGTTATAAGAAGATACATGTGTGAAGATAATACTTATTTCATGCGGTATGATATTTCTTGTTGCCACAACAGCGAAACCAAAAATATAATGGTTTTGTTAATATATTTTTTTTGTTCTTTTTATTAGTTAGGAAAAAGGTAATCCTACAATAATCCTTAGTGAAGGAATATTAGAAGCGTTTATTAACACTTTTGATTGATAATATAGTATTACTAAGTAAATAATAAACATTTCCACATTATAGACTTTCAACCAATGTTTGCCATAACTAATTGTAAGCTATCTGTCAATTACCAACCCTCCGAGGCTGTATAAACTTTAACTGCAGCCTGATCTGCGTCGGTGGCAGCATGGTCTAAGGCGTCACTCTCGCGAAATACTAGACTGTCGATGACATAGAGATCGTGTTTCGATCCCGGTCAGGTATAGAGGTTTTCCTCCACACAAATGCGGGCACAATTCCTCTAATTTCAATCCTCCTCATCCCCAATCCATTTGCGTAATTAGTATTTAGGCGGATAGCCTCAACGGGTTGTAAGACGCGGTAGAGAAACAAAATGCATCGTGATAACTTCCATTTAAAAACACACGTCATGTGAAAATTTACTGATCGTTAAATATATTTTGATTCTGTCCAGTCTCTATGAGAGGGGGTTGCAGGGGATACATCGTACCCGGGCCCTTAAAAGGAGCATGAAAATTATTTGGGATCTCAGGAAATGTTTGCATGTATTTAAGACTAGTATTTACATTTCAACTACTAGTACAGTTAGCCTACTAAATTGTTAATATCGATATAATGCTTTTTGTCTTAGTGTTTTTTCCCTTTGTAGTGATATATATATATATTTTTATTTCAAAATAATGCATATCAAAAGTCACCCCCCCCCCCCCCGACATGATTCAAATTGAATAGTTTCAGAGCATAAAATTAAATGTATCCACATGTGTTAGGAAATCTTCTTACACCCCAGTAATCATTTAGTTATTTATTTATGTTGTTGACAACCAAGCTTTTTTGTACACAGTCCCCCCCCCCCCTATTGCAAATACTTGTGAAACAAAACAGCTCCCCCTTCGAGAACACTTTCTCACTCCCTTCTGGAACCTAACATAAACACGGTGCAACCGAAAGAAAGAATGTTCCGGAATGCCTTTAAGCTGTCGTAAAAAATATAATAAATCTGGATCAAACGCTCTTATAGTTAAATCAAAATATTTCTTCAACATAGCTGCATTCACATATAAATTAAATTAAAACCTGACCCCTATAATAATCATCATCACGCCAGGCTCTCATAGAAGATCCTTCACCAGTGACTCGAGAACTCCCAACAACGCTCCGAAGCAGATCTTTACAAGTGGCTTCGGCAACGTGGGACTTCCAACGCAGGACACCACAAGAAGATCCTTAAACTTTTTTTTAGACAGGAATTAATGTAAAATGGAAGAAGGCCTGAAAAAACGAAGGGCCTCTAACTTTGTTCCCGCTTCATTCGGACCCACTGAGTACTTTTCGCCAATTTCATTAACATCCCATTTTTATAGCACACGAATGTCACACACCTCAGCAATGTTTGTGTGCATTAAGTCTATATGGATGTAATATATGTGAAAAACAGAAGCAAACTGGTCCACGTTGTTTGTTGCCAGGAATGTTGGCAAACACGTACAGGCACGCAAACATTGTTTCTTGTAACAAGAGGCGAGGCGTCAGGGTAGGCAGGATAAGCTCAGCTATCCCAAAAGCTTTTAAAAAAGGAGAGAAAGCATCCCTTTACATAAAACAGATGTAAGAGTGAAATTTAAATGTTCATTTTTTTAAAGCTTAAAATTAGCAAGCGCGCGAAGAGATTGTGTCTGTTCCTTTTGGTAAGACAGGCCTTTCCGCCCAGAGCATCCGGAGAGTCAGGCTTACGGGGAGCTAGGAGCGTAATGCGCGCGCAACTGTTCATCTCAGCCACTGAAGGCGACCAGTAAGCCGACTATCCTCGACTCATGAGTGTTGTTACATCCTGAGCATTCAAAGTGTTTTTTAAAGGTTTATTTCAGTGTAGATTAGTTTAGTTTTGTAATTGTGACCTGAATTTTATTATTTTATTGAGTTGTTTTAAGTTTCATATTTTAATATATATCCGACTATCAGTAATGTTTTAGGATGTACTGTAGAAAAAAATTGGAGACGCTATAAATATCAACGATGCCTCTTTCAATTCAGTTGACTTTTTGTTAAATAATTCTACCGAGGCTTGTCTTTTGAAGGAAAATTGTATTTAAAATGGTCAAATAGTAATACCGAAATGAGATATTTCACAGAAGATATAGCAGAAAGTAAAAATGATTTTATTATTATTATTATTATTGTTGTTGTAGTAGTAGTAGTAGTAGTAGTAGTAGTAGTAGTAGTTTGCCAGTACTGTATTATATAATTTCATAAAAATTAGACATGGAACGCTCAAATCCTCGAGTCCTATGGTCTCCGAAAAATTTGAAAATCTCGCACCAAAAATATCTCGAATCCTTTCTAAAGGCCTTAGATTGAACTCAAAATGCAATTTTTCAGGAATTACATTAGATTCGTATATGTTAAAAAAATGGACTATTTTGCTTCATTCATTAAAAAGTATATAAAAAAATCCCCATTTTTTTATAAATTCGTTAAATTTTTTTATTGTTTAATATCTTCTTTATTCTTGAAACGTAATAGAAAAGACAAATAAACAGAATATGAATGTTCAGTGGTGTCAAACTGTACATACTGTAAATATGAAGTTTCCTTTTGGTTGACATAAAGATTTGGTAATCAAACGTAATACATTTTGTTACAATTTATTATTTTATTTATGTCAATTTGCCTTTTTAAAATATACTTTTCAATTTTTTGACAAAATAAATATGTACATTCGAGGATTCGAAAGAAAATTTATGGATTCGGGTTCGAGAAATATAGGATTCGGCCCATCTCTAATAAAAATTCAAATTTTGACATGGTTAAATGTGCCCCATATGACTTAGCTTATCTAAAAATTATCATCACGCTTCGACACTGCTTGTAACCCATTTGAAATGTATGAAAAAAAAACATGTTTCCTTCTTGGAAAACCCGACTATTTGTTTCCAAATAAAGTAAACAATTTTTCCGGAAATGTTTTCTAGTGCGTATAGGCTTTTAACACGCAGGAGATTTTTCGTAATACCCATGTACATAAACCATTACCGCTTGTATTACCGACATCATGGCGACTTTAGTAACAGAAGCTTCATTGGGGCGGGGAGTTACGATGTTTTCAGGTTTTTCCTCTTCAACATTACAAATGTCCCTGTATTCCGGCTTCCAGGTGCGTGGACAGCCCTGCTTATGGACAATGTCCTGTATTTCCGGCTCTCCAGTGCGTGCGACAGCCCTGCTGATTGACAAATGTCCTGTATTTCCCGTCTCCAGTGGTGGACAGCCCTGCTGATTGGACAAAAGTACTTTATTTCCCCGGCTCTCCAGGTGCGTGGACAGCCTGCTTATTGGACAAAAGTCTCTGTATTTCCCGGCTCTCCATGCGTGGACAAGCCCTTGTATAGGACAAATGTCCCTGTATTTACCCAGGCTCTCAGGGCGGGGACAGCCCTGCTGATTGGACAAATGTCCTGTATCCCGGCTCTCCAGGTTGCGTGGACAGCCTGCTGATTGGGCACAAATGTCCCTGTATTTCCCCGGCTCTCCAGGTGCGTGCGACAGCCCTGCTGATTGGACAAATGTCCCTGTATTTCCCCGGCTCTCCAGGTGCGTGGGACAGCCCTGCTGATTGGACAAAGTCCTGTATTTTCCCGGCTCTCCAGGTGCGTGGGACAGCCCTGCTTATTGGACAAAGTCCTGTATTTCCCCAGCTCTCCAGGTGCGTAGGACAGCCTTGCTGATTGGACAAATGTCCCTGTATTTCCCCGGCTCTCCAGGTGCGTGGGACAGCCCTGCTGATTGGACAAATGTCCCTGTATTTCCCCGGCTCTCCAGTGCGTGGGACAGCCCTGCTGATTGGACAAAAGTCTCTGTATTTCCCCGGCTCTCCAGGTGCGTGGGACAGCCCTGCTTATTGGACAAATGTCCCTGTATTTCCCGGCTCTCCAGGTGCGTGCGACAGCCCTGCTGATTGGACAAATGTCCCTGTATTTCCCCGGCTCTCCAGGTGCGTGCGACAGCCCTGCTGATTGGACAAATGTCCCTGTATTTCCCCGGCTCTCCAGGTGCGTGCGACAGCCCTGCTATTGGACAAAAGTCTCTGTATTTCCCCAGCTCTCCAGGTGCGTAGGACAGCCTTGCTGATTGGACAAATGTCCCTGTATTTCCCCGGCTCTCCAGGTGCGTGGAACAGCCCTGCTGATTGGACAAATGTCCCCGCTCTCTTTCTCACTTCAAAGGAGCCGGCACATTCCACAAGTTGGTCATCCTGGCGGCACTTAGCCCTGTTTAGCACGCTCCCCACCCTGACGTCATCTAGAAAGTTCGGCCAAGCGGGCGGTTCGTTTGTAGAGTCGGAACTTACCGAGGAATGCCAACAATGACATACTTAACACCTGTCAGGAGTGACACTAGATAGCAACAATTGAATTAACACAGGAAAGTATTTCCCGTCTCACAACTCGTCCGTGCTACAAGCATCTGATCACACTAATGTGGTAGGGAAGAGAAAGGTATAAATGATAGAAATATACAAGCATTTGCGTGGAGGAAGGGTGGATAACTGCCGACATTCCAGCCCCGACGCGCCTGACACTTGTCCGCGTGACCATTGTCGCCTAAAAGAGTGGTCTACTTATAGCGAGCAGACGAGGGCGCACGGACAATGTGCCTGAGTACGATCAGATCCCAGACGGCGGCGATCTCCAAACATTTCCATGACCGGAAATAAATACTAGTTTCGTTCAGTTCCCTAATCACACGCGAAATATGTTTTCGTACTTAATTCATTAGAGAAAACTGCAACGAAACATAGGAATGAAGTTGCATCTACAAAATTTCCGGCGCGCCTTAACAAGTCCGACACCTATCTCGATCGGTAGCATGTCTGCCTACTGATCTTAAAGTCCCGGGTTCAATTCCCGGCTTAGCCGAAAAAATCCGTAATCGGTGAAATACCGGTTCCACCTTAAACAGTGTTGAATTAACGGCCTAGGGCTGGGTTTCGTGACTAAAGTTACTTTGAAGGTTGTGTGCTGGTACAATCAGAAAGAGGGTTACGTTAAATACCCCAGATAATAATAATAAATAATAATAATAATAATAATAATAATAATAATAATAATAATAATAGATACCAAACAAAATAAAGCTCTTCTCAGAAAACGCTTCGTTTGATTTTTAGTTAAAAGTTTAATGTAGCCTATATTTTGAAACACTCAGCATATTTTTAGAGATTATAAATATATCTATATAAAAAAAACTCCATGGTGCGAGCGAGCTATACCGACCTAGCGGCCACCGCCGTTAGCAATGATAGTGCCGACATTTGCCGATAGAGGGTGTCGTATGGTCATCACAACGAACCCTCGGGCAGTTAATCTCAGTTTCCTAGGCCGGAGCTACTACGTATTTATCCAAGTAGCTCCTCATTTATCATCACGAGGCTGAGTTTAGTTAAAATAACTCCCTTTCCTCAAAACATGGGATCTGTCCATTTGATTTGATAACGTGAGACATCTTTTATCTCTTGTGCGCATGCGTCTGTACCTATGACCTGCGCTACTACGCACATGTTTCGCTAATAGACATAGTCCGTGTTGCCACTGTATATCCGCCCACACTCCCTCCCCCCGCCCAGTTATAATCTGACGCTCAATAAGCCAGAAGCCTCAACACGTAGTAAGGAGGTTGGCCGCTACGCAGCGCTGGCTGTGTTGACAAGTCCAGCACGCGACAAACGCACAGGGTTGCCAAACTAGCTCGTTTACCGCTAGATCTAAAGTACAAAACACAGCGGATCAAGATGTAGGAAGGAAATAGTGTTTTATGAACGTGGGTTGGCCGGGAATGTATGTTAGCAGTTTTTGTGACGGCCAAAATATTTTTTTTTTTCTTCAAATGATACGTTTCGTCTAATCTCCTACACATGGTGGTCTCAACAGTTTTTGAATATTTGTCGCGGGCATTGCGTAGTTCAGAGTAGTGACTGTAGTACAATGGGCGGCCCACGGACCTACAGCGGCCCGCGCTCACTATTATAATGTGTCCCTCACATTTCCGGAAGAAAATTAAAGGGACACCATCGGTCCGGATGTCAAATGATTCAAATAAAAATATTTATTTTCAAAGGTCAAACTTGCATTCTACCATGCCTTTATTAGATAAATAAAAATATGTATAAACATATATTTAAGTTGTTTTGTGTGTGTATATTTCATAATACTTTTTGGGAGTGAACGTATTTTTGACGGTAAAATTTGAAAAGATTCCACCAACCAAAATTACAATTATTTATTTATCAAGTGTTGTTACTAAGCCTATATTAATTTGATGATATTACTAAACATATCTTCTGCTCGCGGAGCAAACTAATCCTAAGATTTGACACTTGAGATTAAATACGTTGGACCACCCTGGCGTAATTTGACATTGGCTTTTTCTATTTATTTAAAAGGTTTTTTGGTCAAATGCTGCGATGCTCACAATAAATATTCAACAACTGTTGAGATTACTATAGTGTGTAGAAAGTTAAACTAACATTCACTATCTACAGTAGCTCCATGACTTCTTTGGTGCTGACTGACAGCTGACAGCTGACGGCTTTGAAAAGTTACCAGACCAAATTATGTATCCCTACGCTGAACCATATGATCTACAAAAACATGTGTTTAACAGCTGTAACTTCTGACACTCAACATTTAGGTACATACCTAAATGTTGAGTGTCAGAAGTCAGCTGTGAGCTGTCAGTCAGCACCAAAGAAGTCATGGAGCTACGTACTGTACTGTATTTTTTGCAATAAAAACTGCAAAAATATTGACCCTAGCTTGCGCTAACTTTCATCTCACCTTAATTAATTTGAGAATATAAGGGTACGCGAGAAAAGGTAAATGTTTTTGTAGTTTTTATAGCAAAAAAATTTGTCGGCAAAAAGTAAATAAACTAATGCTCCAGTAGAAACATTGAGTTTAATTTTTCTTCACACGGTGATATCAACAGTTGATATATGTCATGAGCATAGCGGCGTTAGATGAGAAACATTTTAAATGAAGAGAAAAAGTTCAACGACTGGTGACAACATTATGCGAAGAAAATTAAACTCGATGTTCTCACTGAAGAAATATTTTATTTTATGGTTAACATTTTTTTTTTCTATAGGATCTACCAAAACACTGCCCTTTCCTCGCGGCCCTTGAACTACCGCTGAAGGGAAATATCCTCACAGCGCTGAAACTTCCAAATCACTAAACAATCGTAAGATATCTCCGAATGTTCAGTTCGTGACTTTTAAATAACAAATCAACCCGCGTGGTCTAACGCGCTACTCTCGTGTTGAACTAGACTGCCGATGACGGTGAAATAGAGGTTTGAATCTCGGTCGGGCAAGGCCGTAGCCGGCCAGTAATTTCGGGGGGTGGGGGGTGGTGGTTGGTGGGCACATCCCCCAATTGCTGGAAGCTAGAAAAAAATATTCTAAATGATAAAACAGTTCTAGAAACTCTCTGAAGTGCTTTTTTTCATGGTAAAATAATTCACAAACTGCCGAAGGCTTGGAAAATTTCTAAATATTAAACACATTTTGAAGCTCTGTGAAGTTTTTTTATGGTAAAATAATCCCCAAAATGCCGAAGGCTAGGAAAATTTCGAAATATTTAACACCTCTAGAAGCTTCCCTGAAGTGCTTTTTTATGGTAACACAGCCCCTAATTTGTATTTGTATCTTAATTTTGTTTGAACCATAAATAAAGCCATATATATTCTGTTCATAAGATTTCGCGGGGGGTTTGAACCCCTAAAACCCCTCCCTGGCTACGGCCTTGCCTTCGGGTGTACAGAGTTTTTTCCCCAAATGATTTTCTGCTCTCCCTTCACTCAAACATGGGTACACTTAATCTAAATATAACCTTCCTAATCCCTAAAACAATAACTGTATGTGTGTATAACCCAAACGGGTAGTAAGACGCGGTACTTTTTTTTTAAAATGTTTTGTTTGGACGACCAGTTCTATGCTTCAAACAATTTATTTTGATGTTAGAATTGCATTATTTCACGTGAAACGACATTAAAAAAAATTAATGAAACTAGTTTATTAATTTTCAAGATTATGAAAATTAGAATGTAAGGTTTTTAATCCAATAGGGGGACATATTGATAACTTTACCTCCTTTTTGTCGTGACCCAGTTTAGAAGGCGCCTTGGGGGCTACTGCCCAGTGTGCCCGCCGTGTACTGAGATTGTATTGTTTGTAAAGGGACACCCTTTAAACTAAGGGTTTTTATGGAGGGGATTGTGTTTTAAAATCCACCCTAAGTAAGGTTTTTTTAATTAATGTTTATGGTGAGATGAGATTTAAAAAAAGGTTTATCAGAAAGTAAATATAGGCCTTATTAATTATAACATTTCACTTATACTTCATTTACTTAGGCCCACTGCAATTAAAGTATTCTAAAATTGCATATCACTCGCTTAAAATGTCTAAAAATAACTGAACGATTAAAATAATCTAGTTTACAAAATCGTCAAAAAAATTACTTACGATAGAAAGTTGGATTGGGGGGGGGGGGGGGGGGGGTTATCACGACCCCTTCTTGTGGTGAAAAAGGGGGGAAGGGCCTATAATACTGAACAAAAAATCCTTACGTACAGTAGCCCCATGGCTTCTTTGGTGCTGACTGACATGACAGCTGACAGCTGACATCAACATTTAGGTATATACCTAAATTTTGAATGTCACATGTTTTTTGCAGATCATATGGTTCGGCATAGGGATACATAATTTGGTCCGGTAGCTTTTCAAAGCCGTCAGCTGTGAGCTGTCAGTGAGCACCAAAGAAGCCATGGGGCTACTGTACCAGACATAAAGATTATATATTATCATGGCCAACCTTATGCATAAGCGTAAGTAATTTTACAATCATATTTAATAAATAAAGTGTTTTTACAGTGTTGCCATGTTTGCTCGACCAGGTTTATAGTCATGTGATCGGAGATTATGATCCCTAATTAGTTTTGTTGCAGTTCAAACTTCTCTTGCTGATTGAAGAATCAATATAATATTTCACTTGTGCAGCCGGCCCTAAGATTGTGGTGGACGATAAAAACATGCTATCATTCTTAACATGATGTACATGGTCTGTTCATGATAGGTTTTTACCTGGATGGCAGTTAAAAAATCATATGTTTGTTTAATTATCTGTTATATTTTACATTTAAAACAACGTTAACTTAAGTTTTCTCATACTATTTCATTACTTTTAATAATTTCTTTTTACCCAATCCGAAACAATATTTTAAACATAATTAAAAGTACTTATTCACCGTTTTGGAATGTTATCTATGATATGTAATATAGTACATACATTAATACCTTTTGATACAGGCATCTTATATACTTGGAAAAGAGAAAATACTTGTCTTTTTTTATATAATAAATTATTTTATGATTATTCTATCGTATTTCGAAATATTTAACTGAATAAAATATTTTTATCCACTGCGTGGGTGCACCAATGTAAAGAAATTGTTTCCGTCACGTTCAACCACATGGTTTAAATTCGTCGGTCGCCATTTTGAAGCTATATTTGTTAGACCTTTTGTGGAAGTGCTGTGAATAATATTTTTTTAAGTGGAATAAAACTATAAATAAATAAATATGTAAATAATATTGGCCTAAATTACTGTGGTTAGCTATCACATTCATATGTTTTCATTACAGTTGTCCATAGTTCTAGATAGATGTCGGCTGTTGGCGTAGGGATATATCTTATATATTATTTCTGTTGTCAACATCCTTTTTTCTCAATTAATACAAAGCCTACAGCGATGAATAAGGTATCATTGGATAGGATTTTTTTACCGACCTCTGACATTGCACACTTAGTTTACGTTAAAACACATTGTTTAAAATATAAGTTAAAAGACAAATCTAACACTATTTTTGTATCAATTACCGAAAATAAACCCTCTTTGCTATTTGTGTATACACTTTGATGACTATTTAATACCAACAATCCAACTGAAAACTAAATTTATTTGGGGTGGGGGGGCAGGGTGAAGGTTGAGTGTGCGAAAGTTTCGCAAGGGTGGATAGGGATTATTTCTAGTAACATTTTGAGCTGTCGACCAAGTAAACTAAGGTCTACCTTCCATAGCACAAGACCTAAGTAACGCGATTCAACCGGCCGACATCTTTATCTCAAGTCTGTTCCGGTAATAGCCCGTGCTCTGGCACCGGCACACTCACACACACGCACACGAGAGAGAAAGTGAGAGTAGGCAACACCGCGGACCGTTGCTACGGGAGATAGAGGCCGGACCGGTGACGACATCAGTGACGTACTGTGACGTCACGAGTGACGGTCGGCTTGTAAACACTAGCGCTAGTAGGCCACGCTGACCGGTACGTCGCGGCGCGATCAATGACGCGTTCCAACAATCACACCACTTAGATCTAGATTGTTCAACTTGACAAGCCAGTTATTATATTGTTCAAAATACATCTCATTGGCCAAGGCCGTAGCCAGCCAATAATTTCAGGGGGGGTTTGGTGGGCCCATCCCCCAACTGACGGAGGCTGGAAAAATTCTAAATAAAAACTGTTCTAGAAACTATCTGAAGTGTTTTTTTATGGTAACATGACCCCCTAACCGCCGAAAAATAGGAACAATTCTAAATATAAGCTCTAGAAGCTATCGGATTTTTTATGACAACATACACCATAACTGCTGAAGGATAGGAAAATTCTAAATATAAACACTCTGGAAGCTCTTGAAGTGATTTTTATGGTAACACAGCCCCTAATTTGTACTTGTACCTTAATTTTGATATTGTTTGAACCATAAATAGAGCCATATATATTTTGTTCATTAAATTTGGGGGGGTGTTACGGGATCAACCCCCCCAACTGACTACGGCCTTGCTCATTGGGTTCATAATGTTCAAATTGATACACAACGCCAGTTTGTTGATTGGTTTGAACATAATATTGTGTATCTAGTATCCCGATAAACAGTCGTGGAAAAAAAAACATTTTGTTTCCTTTAAACGAAGTGCTTATAATAAATATAAGTGAACAATTAACCTAAACACGCTTCGGTGACCGCATGGTCTATGGCGTTATTACCGCAGGGATATCGCGATTCGATCACAGACGGATGTACCGAGGGCGGGTATTTCCCAAAATGGTTTCCCACTCTACCTCCACGCAAGTGCGGGTACACCTCACCTTCCTAATCCCCTAAAACATTATCGTAATCAGTACATAAGCGTTTTAACACAAAATGGGTAGTAAAAAAAAGTTGATTTAATTTTGTTGAAAAATGACACATGTCCATCACAGACTCTACCTTTAATGAACAATGACCCTGGATAGCTCAGCGGTAGAGCATTGTCGCGCTAAGCCAAACGTCCCGGGTTAGATTCCCGTATCGATTAATTTAAATGTATTGAATTGTGGCCACTCCATAAGGGAATTTGACACCTTGTGTGCTGGTATAAGGGAACAGGACGAACAAGATTAATCACAAGGAAATGCATTTGACTTTTAATCTGCGAGTTTTAAAGATATTTTACTAAAACCAGAACTATAAATTCATTAAGTAATTCTAATAATAGCCTTAAATTCTACAAGATTAAAAAAATTTGAATTTAGTTTTTGTTGTAAACATATATTTGGTTTTATTCACAGAAATGGCCACTAGGAACCTTCTTGCCAGGATGTAGACTAACAATGCCCGTGGAAGATTGTGTCTATCATAGATAGCAAACAAGAAAAAGTTAATTACGAAATGCAGCTCAGTGCTGTGGGTGCGAAAATAATAAAGTGATTACACTCGTCAGCGGAATAGAGTGTTAACAAGAAAATTAGTAAAGTGAATTGCCCATTTTTCTTCCATATTTTCATATTTCGTACATTGGAGTCTAGACGCTATAAGTGCGTCAAGTTTAGATGCAAACCACTCCGCCAAATAGTTTCCGAATTCACGGAATAGGCAGGCGTCGTTAAGGACACAGACTGACCAGAAAGCACGCAATACGTCAATCAGTCACGTGACCGGATTCATCGTCTCGGTGATATCCTAGGTCATCACACACGGCCTAATACAATCCTATTTTCTTTGAACAGATTTTTGGAATGTTTTTATATTTTTTCTCTCACTGACAAAATCGATATTATTTCATTATTGTTATTTTATAGCTGTCTATATATATATTTTTTTATTTAGCACCGCGTCTTACTACCCATTCGGGTTATACGCTTAAATACTAATTAACTAATTGATTAGGAATTGGGAAGGTTGAATATAGAGGAAGTGAACCCGCATTTGCGTGGAGGGAGAGTGGAAAACCATTTAGGAAAACCCCCCCCCAGTTCACCCGACCGAGATTCGAACCTCGATCACCCCGTCCTCGGCGGTCTGGCTCAACACGACTGGCGCGTTAACCAACTACGCCACCTAGGCGGGTATCTGTCTATAAAATCTATCAAAAGTGACAGCTCCAGTTCACATTAACTTACGTATGAACACGTGAAAGTGGATCTAGTCTAACTGTAAGATAAGGCCCTGCCTATGAAAATTGGACTGTATCAACACTGTAAAACTGGAATGCTGGTGACCGATCGTGGTTGAAGTTTTTGAAAACCAAGATTTCGCTTGATGTCAATCTTATTACTAGAGCGAAGGTGTGCAACCATTTTACGATTACAGACTCCAATTGATTGCCCAATTTGTCAGGCTTTCGAAATAATCGCCACCAGTCCTATTAGGTACAAACATAACAAAAAATATCTATAGATTGGTTTTACTTTGTATATGGATAGTTAGGAACAAAACAGATGAAAGATGTTATATATATATATTTATTATATACAAATTGCAAATCATCAACCTTTTAAAGTCTAAGGGCTAAAGGATTGAGCATTTAATATAAAATTCAATTTCATTTTACGTCCCGAGTGTCTCAGCTGTGAATGCACGAGCGCGAACCCTCCCGACTATGTCCGAGCCCTCCCGATTATGTCCGAACCCTCCCGACTATGTCCGAACCCTCCCGACTATGTCCAAGCCCTTCCGACTAAGTCCGAACACTCCCGACTATGTCCGAACACTTCCGACTATGTCCGAACACTATCCGACTATGTCCGAACACTCCTCAAATATCTTCCTTGTCTACCTGACTAGTCATTTGCCGGTTCAAGGTAGATTTGCACAAAAACTAATATTTTTCTTCGTGTACAAAGCAAAAATAGTTTACAAAATAACTTAAAATGCACATGTTTACTATTCAATTAGATATAATATAGATCTGTATGTCATTTTTACTCTTGAAATAATTTTATATTTTTCATGAGCCAGCGGACCGCAATAAATGCTACGGCGGGCCGCAGGTTGAAGACCCCTAGTTTAAGGTGTTGCTCTGGCAATAGACTAGACTTTCGATGACCCGGAGATCGAGGTTAAATCCTAGTCGGATGGACTGAAAGTGATTTTTCCAAAATGGTTTCCCCTCTCCCTCCCCGAAAATTCGGGTACACTTTCTATAAATTTAACCTTTATCATCTTTAACACCAAAGAGTAATTAGTCCATAGACGTATATCCCGAACGGGGTAACACGCTGTATTTGGAAAACAAAAAATAAACCTGTTATTAGATAAAACCAAATATAAAATTTACTCCGATATAAAATTCAGGAATAAGAAATATTCTCCAATATTTTAGGACAGGAAAACCGTGTAATATAAAGACTAAAAAAAACATTTAAATTTAACACCGAGCACATAACTATAATTATTTAGTGTTTGGTTTCGATTTGGTTCAATCATGACAGCATGTAGGGATAGAGTGCCTTGAGAGTTCAGGGCTTAGAGCCAGTTTCATAGTCAGATTTAGTACGCCTCAAGTGTGGCGCTATACTAAATACAAGACGTCACCTACCTGAAATTGAATGGCCCATTCCATTTTGGTCTAGGTATGTGCCGTTCTGTATTTAGTATCGACTCGCACTTTAGGCGTACTAAATCTGACTATGAAACTGGCCCTTAGTCTTCAAGGTCTTCATTACTATTACTAATTATAAAATTTGAAGATATTATTAAGAATGGTTAGTCTGGTTTTTAAAGTATATAATGTAAATATTGATTTGTTGCAGAAGGAATCTACCGTACATAGGACTAAAGTCTGTTCACCGTAGGAATTGTTTTCTGAAAGGCCTTTTTTCCTACCAGAAAGCTATTATATAATAGGATTTTGGTAGGAAAAAAAGACCTTTCAGAGAGTAATTCCTACCATGAATGGAGTATACATAAAATTCATGCAGTATCTACGTGTCCTTCCAGGACTCCTTCTCGTCCTTAATGATACAGTGATACCCGACATTTGGTAAGTATATTATGGGACACACTGTATTTATGAGGGGTGTCTACTTTAAAAATACAAGATAGTGTGAGCCAACATACACATGGACTTTTCTTCATAAATCACAATAATCCAACAGAGCCATGGACACATATCGATCACACTGCCTCTGGTTATGAAAAATATAAGAATAGATTAAAACAACAGAGAACAAACTTCCCGCGAAATCCGACATTGCGCCTGTCAAAGACAAGTCTAGCCCCCAGTACTTACTTGCATGTCGTAAAAACATTGTTTTACTAATTTGTATGTCATTTACTAGCTCAGCTTCAATTGTTTATCACATTGAAATGTGGACGTGTAGCCAGTTTCCTCTCCATTCTAAATCCCCCTTGTACTTTATAGTATGGTGGCGGAACCTTGTTTGTGTAGAGGGTAGGGGCAACTAGAAAAAAATATATCCACATATTTTTTGAGAGGGTCGTCCTCCCAACTAAAGACAATTTAGGGTCCCTCCTTTAGCAAATATTTGAAAATTGTATCACTTTGAAGATATGTGAAGTAGTCCTTACCTGAATAATTTAAAAACATTAATCTTTTCTAGACGCAATTTGGAATAGGAGACCTAGCCCTTTCTCCAATTTTTTAAAATATGATGCCCCTATATTTAGATTAACTCATCTAGAATTATTTTTTAAATTAGATGCCTCTAGAAGCTATTTGGAGTTTGTTTTAATTTGTGTCGTATTAGAGAATATCAGCGGGGAAAGGGGAAAATGTAAGTTATCCTAGGGCACAGGTACTTATACCCAGACGCTCAACCTCCAGGTTAAAATTGTTGCGCTCCTTTTGGCAGCTTGAGTCCTTCACCACTAGGATCGCTGTGGTTAGTCCTATCATCACCCAGCCGTGACACTAGCGAAGCTTAGTGTTGAAGGACTCAGACTGGTAAAAGGAGAGCAGCAAAAACCCCCGTAAGGTTGAGAGACCGTTTCTTACTTGTCTGTGTCCAAGGGGAATGGTGAGAATTGATATGTCCGGGAGGGGGAGTTTCCTTCTCCGGTGAACACGGCGACCCTAGGTCAGGAGCGCTATGGCAAGTTTTCACAGCTTCAATCAAAGATTAATGAATGTTCAATCTGCACACCATCTTGTGGGCAATAAAATAACTTGCACATGTGTTTTGTGGACAAGGAAGATTATGAAGGGCAAAAGCTCAGCAAAGAGAGGGGCAATACCTCAACAAAAGAGGGGGGCAACAGTTCAGCAAAGAGGGGGACAACAATTCAGCAAAGAGGGGGCCAACAATTCATGGAAAAGAGAGTAAGAATTCTTCATAGAAAGGAGCAACAGCTCATTAAAAATAGGGGGAAAGAGCTTATCAAAGAGGGGCAAGAGCTCATCGAAGAGAGAGGGGCAAGAGCTCATCGAAGAGAGAGGGGAAAGAGCTCATCGAAGAGAGAGGGGAAGAGCTCATCGAAGAGAAATGGCAAGAGCTCATCGAAGAGAAATGGGCAAGAGCTCATCGAAGAGAGAGGGGCAAGAGTCTCATCGAAGAGAAGGGGCAAGAGTCTCATCGAAGAGAAATGGGCAAGAGCTCATCAAAAAGAGGGCAAGATCTCATCGAAGAGAGAGGGGCAAGAGCTCATCAAAGAGAAATGGGGCAAGATCTCATCGAAGAGAAGGGCAAGAGTCATCGAAGAGAGGGCAAGAGCTCATCGAAGAGAATGGGCAAGAGCTCATCAAAGAGAAATGGGCAAGAGCTCATCGAAGAGAATGGGCAAGAGCTCATCAAAGAGAAATGGGCAAGATCTCATCAAGAGAGAGGGGCAAGAGTTCATCGAAGAGAAATGGGCAAGAGCTCATCAAAGAGAAATGGGCAAGAGCTCATCGAAGAGAAATAGGCAATAGCTCATCGAAGAGAAATGGGCAAGAGTTCATCGAAGAGAGAGGAGGTTCCTCTCCAAGCGCACACTCTCGGAACACTACTGCTCGGTTGTCCCGGAACGTTCCAATGCTCGCGTCACTCGATCGTTTATCCTCAACCTCCACTTACCAAGAGATTATCCAAAACTTGTAGCGAACACACAAAGTACAGTAACACCTCGTTAGTCAGAAATTTCGGATGATCCGAAAGAAGAAAGATCCGAGTCAAATAAAATGTGTTCTATTGATAGCAAACTCAAAGGAAAAGTCAAATGGTGAGAAATTGTGACAGCAAAATGTGTATTGTTTACAAGTAGTAGTCAAGATGAAGGGTTTCTTCTTCAACGAAAAATAATTACAATGTTATCAGATACACTGTAAATGTAAAACTACAGCATAAATTACGTGCTAGTATATAAGATTAGTTAAATGAATTAACGGGGACGTGTATTGCCTACCAGCCTTTTCCTGCTTAGGCTAAATTCTAATTAATAATCTTCAATCCTAATTAGTTCGGATTAACGAGGTTCTACTGTACTACACATTAATTATACTAGAGTCAAGTGTATTTTTAAAGCAACTACATCATGCTCGCCATAGTGCGTGCGGACACTTACCGGAAGAGATGAGCTCGGGCGCCACCAATCCGGAGAGGTCCGGTTCTTCCCCATACCAGAAGATCCACAGCTCCTTGGCGGCGTGCAGGGAGAGGGGCGGGTGTTGCTGGGCGGCGGGCTGCGAGGAAGCGGCGGGGGGCAGCCCGAACGAGTCAAAGAGACCGCCGCCCCCACCAGAGCCCGGGGGCTGGGCAGCCGCAACCCGCCGCCACACGCACAGGATGTCCACGGCGAGACAGCGAGAGAAGCTGGAGAGGACCGGGTCGTCCATCGGCTCGGGGGAGAAGCCACACTCCCCCCACACCAGCTTACGCCATCTGATGCCACAGAGGTCCGTCTGTAACAAACACGAGGTTACAACATCTGATGCCACAGAGGTCCGTCTGTAACAAACACGAGGTTACAACATCTGATGCCACAGAGGTCCGTCTGTAACAAACACGAGGTTACTACATCTGATGCCACAGAGGTCCGTCTGTAACAAACACGAGGTTACAACATCTGATGCCACAGAGGTCAGTCTGTAACAAACACGAGGTTACAACATCTGATGCCACAGAGGTCCGTCTGTAACAAACACGAGGTTACAACATCTGATGCCACAGAGGTCCGTCTGTAACAAACACGAGGTTACAACATCTGATGCCACAGAGGTCAGTCTGTAACAAACACGAGGTTACAACATCTGATGCCACAGAGGTCCGTCTGTAACAAACACGAGGTTACAACATCTGATGCCACAGAGGTCAGTCTGTAACAAACACGAGGTTACAACATCTGATGCCACAGAGGTCAGTATGTAACAAACACGAGGTTACAACATCTGATGCCACAGAGGTCCGTCTGTAACAAACACGAGGTTACAACATCTGATGCCACAGAGGTCCGTCTGTAACAAACACGAGGTTACAACATCTGATGCCACAGAGGTCAGTCTGTAACAAACACGAGGTTACAACATCTGATGCCACAGAGGTCCGTCTGTAACAAACACGAGGTTACTACATCTGATGCCACAGAGGTCAGTCTGTAACAAACACGAGGTTACAACATCTGATGCCACATAGGTCCGTCTGTAACAAACACGAGGTTACAACATCTGATGCCACAGAGGTCCGTCTGTAACAAACACGAGGTTACAACATCTGATGCCACATAGGTCCGTCTGTAACAAACACGAGGTTACAACATCTGATGCCACAGAGGTCCGTCTGTAACAAACACGAGGTTACAACATCTGATGCCACAGAGGTCCGTCTGTAACAAACACGAGGTTACAACATCTGATGCCACAGAGGTCCGTCTGTAACAAACACGAGGTTACTACATCTGATGCCACAGAGGTCCGTCTGTAACAAACACGAGGTTACAACATCTGATGCCACAGAGGTCAGTCTGTAACAAACACGAGGTTACAACATCTGATGCCACAGAGGTCCGTCTGTAACAAACACGAGGTTACAACATCTGATGCCACAGAGGTCCGTCTGTAACAAACACGAGGTTACAACATCTGATGCCACAGAGGTCAGTCTGTAACAAACACGAGGTTACAACATCTGATGCCACAGAGGTCCGTCTGTAACAAACACGAGGTTACAACATCTGATGCCACAGAGGTCCGTCTGTAACAAACACGAGGTTACAACATCTGATGCCACAGAGGTCAGTCTGTAACAAACACGAGGTTACAACATCTGATGCCACAGAGGTCCGTCTGTAACAAACACGAGGTTACAACATCTGATGCCACAGAGGTCAGTCTGTAACAAACACGAGGTTACAACATCTGATGCCACAGAGGTCCGTCTGTAACAAACACGAGGTTACAACATCTGATGCCACAGAGGTCAGTCTGTAACAAACACGAGGTTACTACATCTGATGCCACAGAGGTCCGTCTGTAACAAACACGAGGTTACAACATCTGATGCACAGAGGTCAACCTGTAACAAACACGAGGTTACAACATCTGATGCCACATAGGTCCGTCTGTAATAAAATGGGATTACTTTGAATCAATTCCAGTCGGTACTAAAATTCCCAACCTGAAAATCAATATCTAAACAGCAGTTCAATTACACGTTTTATTAATAATGTAAAAACAAATCTTTCATCAAAATAATATTCAAACAACAATAAGGTAAAAAACCCCAAAAAATAAAATTATTATTTCTTTGTTAAATTGTTGAAATTGTTAACGGTAAAAAATATATTTTATAAATATAAATTTCGTGATGATTAAAGGTAAGATCACCTACTTTTCACGAAACATGTGATAAATTCTATTTGAAGGCACGACAACTTGTTTTCAAGTTCAAAGCCATAACTCTTACGTATTTTTAAGTGGTTTTTTCAGCACCGCGTCTTACTGCCCGTTTGCTATACCTACTAACTACGCTAATAGTCGGTAGCGTGCCTGCCTACTGAGCTAAGGGTCCCGGCATCGTTTCCTAGCATGGCTGAAAATATGGGTTTACCCTTTCAAATTGATAAATTAACGACTGGGGACTGGATGTTGTACCTGTCCTAGTCTTGATTTATATTATGACATATGAAGCTACGACAGGCCTAGCAAGCCGTTAATGGAAAATATATGGCTTGAATAAAAAATTGACTCTGGCCAAAGGCTGGAAACAGTAATGGAGGTAAAAAAACAAAGTAAAAAGGGGTGTGTGAAGTCCACTTCTTCAATTCGCAGCGAGCTTGAATCGAATATATGAAATATTCTCGAAACCGAATAAAAGTTCGAATATTTGTTGTGGTTTTATGATGGGAAAAAATATTATATTGTGGTTATTTATATTACTTTAGGCATAACAAATATTTAGAAAATGTTTTATTGCACAATTGTTTGTATTATAGGGTGGGGCCGAAACAATTAGACGATTTGTAACTCGAAAACTAGCATTTTAATCGAAAAATATTCACTAGCTAAATAAAAGCAAACTACAAACTACACTTTTTCACTTTTTTAAGATAATGTCACTCAGTTGAGCTCTAACGGACGTCAGACAAACCTCAGCAAGTTGTCCATCACTTTCCTCAGCACAGATCGTCTAATTGTTTCTGACCCACCCTGTATTTCCTTTTATTCTGATAAATCAAGTTACCATCCCAACATGCAAAATTCAATTACTTCAGATTTTTTCCATTTGAATATTAGTTTGTAATGCACATACTAGCTCAGAATGGAAATAAAGGAATAAAAATGGATTATCTTAGCTGTAAATATTTTTAATCGCGAAGCCGGAGCTTGTTTCGAGGGGAAGTCGAAGCTAATGTTTGTTTCGAAGCTTGGCACACCACTAATTTCTTATTTTCATCGCTAGATTGCACTAGCGGAAATATCTAACCAGCTACGACTATCGATGTTTATATACACAATGGACTAATCGATATATATATATATATCCACATATGATTGGATCGCAAAGTTTCATCACACAAACATACCCTTACTAAATGTTACTTTAAATATAGAAAATTTTTTTTTAATTGGAAGGTTAGGCGAACATATTTTATTTAACAGTTGATAGAAGTAAAACGACCTCGATGGTCTTGAGGTAAAGTGCTCGCCTTAGGACCAAATGCTCGCTTGGTTCGAACCTATCCAAGGTCAACGTTTTTTCTTGAGTGATAAAAATCCGTAGCACAACTTCCTTTGGAGTGGTATTAAAGCCGTCGGTCCCATGTCGATTGTGGTATGTAAAAGGACCCTGGAAGATGTGTGAAAATACCTTTCCAGGCAAAATTGGTAGGTCCTTTCGCGTTAGCTTATAGAAATTCCCTGTGGAAGGCAATGGGGGAGCCACTACACTTCCTGTAATCCCCAGTACAGAAGATTTATACCAGATGGTGTTGGCCGCACTAACCAGCCGAAAGGCTGAGTGCATGCTCAGCTCCGGACGGATAGAAATCACATCAAACAAACCTTCGGGTTGTTGACTTAAGAAGTAAGTTAATTTGTATCATTATTATCTTCAGATAAGAAGATGTATCTCTAGTTATATCTATGGTTGTTCAGGACCGTTGAAAGTTTGAGTTTTTTTTTCCCCTTTATGAATTCGTTTTATCTTTAGTTTGGATAGCGGAATGTGGGGCCTACTTTTAGATTATTGTTCTCATAAACAATAATCATTATTTACCACCTAGCTAAAAATGACAAAAATATTAAATATATTATTTTGATTATGAGAGAATTTTGATACATTCAATAGAATCGAGAAAATATGTAGGTACTATGTGAAATTTTTATTGAGGTATGTGATTTTTTTTTACAATGCTACAAAACAATATTTACGACGGAATTTGATAATTTTTAAATCGAAACTTGTTTTATGTAGAAATGTCAAATAACAACCGTTTATTAATGTAGGGTCTATAGGTAGGCCTACAGCTCCTCTCAACGTCAAATTTCTGAGAACATACAAGACGGTATACATTATTTTTTTTCATCCCCGCGTCTTACTACCTGTTCAGGTTATACCCATATTTGATAGCTACTCTATTGGGGTAGGGGGATGAGGGGGAATAATTCTTTAGGGGTAATATACATGTATTTGTATGAAAGGAAACCATTTAAAAAAAAAACCACCCTTAGTACACCCAACCGGGATTTTAACCCCGATCTCCTAGCCATCAACAGGCCAGTATAAAGGCAGGTACACACATAACGATAAGCTAAGATTTGCTCTGTTAACTGTTTAGAAAAATAGCGGATCATATATTTAAATATGCTGGTTCACACAGAACGATAAGCTAAGCTAAGCTATGCCTTGCTACGCCACGCTATGTTTTTACTGATTGCTGGCCGAGAAATTTTTCCATCTCCCATCTTGAGCCATCTTACGTTGCGCATGCGTATAGCGCAGCTTGGGCTCCGTGTTGAACAGACGCAGTGCTGGTTAATAGGAGAAAATAACCAAAGAAGTGTTGAAATTTGGTTTTCAGTATGTTTCACGTGCATTTAGGTTTTATATTTAATAAGTGTTTTATATTAAAATGGATGCGTTAATTGAACAAGTCAAACCATATTTCACTCTCTCCCAAATTTCAGTACTTCATTCTCTTCCTCAGTACACTCCTTAGTAATATCCCCACTATCACTCTCCTGAGCTCAAAATCAAGGTACATGCTAGTTGAGAATGCCATCATAACTAAACTTCACTGGAGCAGACCAGAAAGAAACAACACTGAATTCACTCGCTGTAGGCCTCGTATCAGTTGAGAAAAAGGGATGTTAAACAGCAGAAATAATATTTAGGATAAGGTTGCTTATGTTTTGCAGGCAATATAGTAGTAAAAAGGAATGAAATTTCATAAAATGACTGAAGGAAAGTCCTGCTATTGGTGTTTATAAGAGGAAAGGTAGGACATAGATTCAAATTAGCGTCCCTAGTTATTCACTAATATTTTTTTCTTCTAAGAAAAGCACCACTAATTCAATGGTTTTCCCGGGTTTGACCCAATTTGTGGCTCCAAGACTATTGCGACACCTCGAAAACCTCACAAGCATCAATTTCCCAGTTTTAGTATTTTATCAGAGTATTACTGCCCGTCCGAGAGACCTTTTTTTTAGCACCGCGTCTTACTATCTATTCAAGTTATAGTTATGTACACTAATTACACTAGTGATTTGAAGGATGAGAAATGTTATATTTTAGAGAAAGTGTTCAGTCTCTGAACTGTATATATTTAATACTGTAAAATAGCTTTTGTGTACGGTAATAATTTGTTTAACATAGTTTTTTTATATAATGCTTTATACATATTGGTTTTGTATTTGTTTATTCTTAGGACGTTTTCCCCCGTTTTTGATGGTTTCCCTCCATTTTTGAGGGTTGAAGGGGAGGGGGAAGAAAGGTTCGTTGGTTTTTAGAGAGAGAGCAGCTCAGTTGAGCGCGGTAGTCAGGACACATAGGTAGGGTGTTTGCCAGAATGGGTGCACTAAGTGATGCACAAATCTGTGTCCGAGTGCGAGTCGGGTGTTACAGCCCTAAAGTGGCCTTCTTATCTAGAAACAACAAGATTTAAAAGACCGAATCACCCTTTTACATCTTGAACCCAGCAACCCACAAGGTAGTCCTCCATTGTCGAGAACCTCATTTGGGTGCAGGTAAGCAATTCCTATCACAACTTTTATATCGAACACAGTCCACTTTCCTCGTCTTCACTGGTTATTTTAATTGTTTGTTGACTGGAAAGAACAGAAAGTGTACCCACAGTTGTGTGGAGGGAAACGTGGAAAACTATTTTGGAAAAACGCCCTCAGTATACCCGAGTGAGATTCAAACCTTGATCTCCCCGTCATCGGCACTCTAGCCTAGTTCGAGAGTAGCACACCTTAGACCACACAGCCACCAAAGCGGAAACCCATATTTTATTTATTTGAGATATTAACGTGCACTTTCTGAACCGACTCATTATATCAGCACATGAGATTTCTATGAGTGAGTAAGAAAGAGCCACCAATTTTGCCTTCCAGGGTTATTTTCCACGCCAAAACCAGCACGAGGCCGAAGGAGTTACGCTACGAGTTTTTATCTTTCAGAAAAATCTATCCACCCTGGCTGGGTTCGAACCCACGTACATCTGGTCCTGAGGCGAGCATTTTACCCCAAGACCACCTAGGTCGACGAGACCCATATTAATTACACTTGTGGGGTAGGTAGAATTGAGAGGAAATGTACTTTTATTTGCGTGGAGGGAAAAGGGGCAAACTGTTTGGGGATAAATCACCCCCAGTACCATTGGTCGGAATTCGAATACTGACCCTCATCACCGACAAACCAAACGGACGTGACGTTAGCTTAGTTTAATTATTTTAAATTGCTTATTTAATGATTATACGAATTAGACTGATGTAATAAAAGAGAGTCAGCGAGCCCGGCAGGTGAATTGGAAGTTATGTTATAGTAGCACCGCTTACCTAAATACGAGACTGCAACAGCGAACTAAGGCCCTTCGTCCACCGAGAAAACCAACACGAGGCGATACATCGCGGGCAACTGATCGCTTACTATCAGTTGCCCCATTTATCGTCCACACGAGAAACCTTTTTCTATCAGTCGCGAGTATGTCGTCGTCTGATTAGGACCTGGTTGTTGGCTACATGTACTTAGAAGCTCGTAAAAAAGGCCCGGAAACAATTTTGGGTTCATCCGGATTTTTAAGAAAAATGGCGGTTCAAAATGGGTGTGATTTTCAACCTCAAGAACAAAGTTTACATCAGTCGTTTGTTCTTTCTTTGACTTTGTCCGTGGCATTTTGTAACCCAGAAGTGAAAACTCGCAGGGAAAACGCCAACAGATCGAAACTTAAGATTTTACAAATGTAAATAAAACACTTCGTACAGCTCCACAAGTGCACATACCAACGACCAAAACGTTTGGTCTCCTTACGATGTATCGCCCAGCACTAAAGTCGTAGTATCCTCTAACGAGTGAAGCATTGTTTAAACAAAAAAAGTTGCCTAGGTGATTGGTTGCTTGGTCGTGAGTGATTAGTCGATTGGTTGCTTGGTCGTGAGTGATTAGTCGATTGGTTGCTTGGTCGTGAGTGATTAGTCGCTTGGTTTTGGTCTCCTCGTTGGACGAAGGGCCTATGTCTGTCCAAGCAATAGTTGTCGAGAGTTTAGTAACCAAATAAACCTATTAACTTAACTGTTTTTACCATTTTAAGTGCTTACATTTGTGTTGAATTTTGTAGCTTCCTATAATCATTATAATCACTTGAAAAAATACACATAAAGCTTTAACTTTGATAATCCTTGAGACCTCCAGGTTAGAGCGTATTACATGTCCTACATTGTCTAGGCAACGAGTCACCCTGGTCCTCCCCCTTGGCACGCGCCCCGCCAGATGGCAAGCAGCGATACTATTTACCAGACACTACAGGAGTGTCTATTGTGGTGTTAGAACAGGACCATTTGACCTTGATGGGGTTACGTCACCTTGTGATTCGTGTAGGAAAAGAGGGAGAGGGTATGAAGGGAACTGGGGATGAGGGGGAAGAAGTGGGAAGAGGGGGAAGAAGTGGGAAGAGGGGGAAGTGGGAAGAGGGGGAAGGGGAAGTGGGAAGAGGGTGAAGGGGAAGAGAGTGAAGGGGAAAAGGCTGAAGGGGAAGAGGGTGAAGGGGAAGAGGGTGAAGGGGAAATGGGGAAGGGGAATAGGAGAGGGAGAAGGGGAATTGGATGGAGGATGAAGGGGAATGAGGGAGAGGATGAAGGGGAAGTGAAGAGGTGAAGGGGAAGTATGAACGGAAAGAGTAGGGAGGGAAGTAAAATGTGGGTGGGGGAGGTGGGAAGAGTGGGAAGGAGAACAAGGTTGGTAAACTACATGATCAACTTTCAAGTGTATTCATACGTCAAGCCAAGTAGATATGTACAATAACAATGATAGAGAAACACGTCTAGTTTATTGTGATTGTGAGGGTCGGGACAGTGTTGCACTCCAGAACGGAACAAGACTATTCGCGGCTCTGACTGTGGAATGTGGCACAAGAATACCTGCCAGCTGCGCGCGCACCTTGAGACACTTTCCACTTGGACACTCCGTGCTGGCTGAGTCTGACCACCCTGTCTACCAGGGACACTCCGTGCTGGCTGAGTCTGACCACCCTGTCTACTAGGGACACTCCGTGCTGGCTGAGTCTGACCACCCTGTCTACTAGGAACACTCCGTGCTGGCTGAGTCTGACCACCCTGTCTACTAGGGACACTCCGTGTTGGCCAAGTCTGACCACCCTGTCTACTAGGGACACTAGATACCGGCTAAAGGAAGCATGTTGTTATGATCAATCTTTTAACAGTCCCGTTCTCTCACGGTGTGGACAGGAGGCGAGATCCCCAAATGCTAGAGAAGGCAAGGGAAAACTCTTCATACTGCAGAGTAGATATGTTATTATGTGTTTATTACAAATGTTTCAATAACTATCAATATTTTAATTTGTCAAAAGATAATTCAAACTAAGAGTTGGGAGTCTAGGATACTGATGGGTACAATCGAGTAACTTTACTCGGACCTTGTTATTCTTTTATTTTCTCTTTTCTTACCAGATAAGTAAGAATAGACCTTATTGGCTGGACTGTGTACCATGCTATTTCCATTTAAAAGGTATATTCCCTTAGAGCTAATTTTTCATCAACAATTTCCGCTGCTACGCCAAAATGACCCTTTATAGTTTAAACGTTGCACATGCATTCTCAATACAAATTACTCGCAGATGTAAAGTACACAATCGAAAAGCATGCTACTAGCTAAGCGTATCACATTTCCGATTCTTTTCAAAAGTACTCGATGAAAGTAACTCGATTCTTTTTACTCGGCACCTCGCAGTCTTATTTTCACAATCGCATTGACGAAACTAGATATTGTCTTTCTTAATTATTTTGATTATAATTTCTCCTTAGTAAAATATGATTATTTATAAATTGAAGGTTCAATCCTCGGTCCCGGCGCAGATTTATCTGATTGCCAAACCCTTCCTTCACCTCTGACAAGATGTGTATTAATCACAACTTGTGAATGTGAGGAATGCCAGGCCTCCACCGTGGTTCGGATTCCACGTTAAACTGTAGGTCCTCCATTTCATCTCACAATCACCCTACCATTGCACATTAGCGTAAGTGCGTATAACCGACGGGTAGTAAGACGCGGTGCTAATAATAATAATAATAATAATAATATAAATTGAAACTAATTAGAGTAAGATACAAAATAGAAAAACAATAAAAATTGTTTTCACTTTTAAAAAGGTACACTTATTATCAATTTCTTTAACATGAACGTATAAAAATAAGTTTATTTTTTTAAAAAGAGCACAAAACAATTTTTTTTGTGAGACACTTCTTAAAACGCATATTTTCATATTGACTGTACATGCAACGTGAACCATGAAAATAAGAGGGTGGAGGTCACTGTCATTGTCGACTGCCTACTACAGGAAGAGATTATGGACTTGTTGTTAGTATCGAATTCCATTGCAAGACTCCCGAGTAATGTTGTCCAACCGATTGCCACGGGACGAGTCGAGTAGATGATTTGCTAAAAATTACTCGATTCTTAGAACTATTCGATTGTGCCCATCACTAGTCTAGGATCCTCGGGTTATTGAACCCTGTGGTATTAGGCTCAGAGATTTGTACAAATCCCAACTAAAGTATTTCGAACACAATATTATGAAGTCCTTGACTCGAAATAACAATTTAAGGCAATAATGATCACGGAAAAAGAAATTGTGTAGCCAATAATTTCGGGGTGGGGGGGGGGGGTGTTCGGTGGGCACATCTCCCCCCAATTGCCGGAGGCTAGAAAAAATTCTAAATGCTAAACAGTTCTAGAAGCCATCTGAAGTGTTTTTTTTATGGTACCACAGCCCCCTAATTTATACTTTTATATTAATGTTGATATTGTATGAACCATTAATAATTTGTTCATTAAATTTAGAGGGGAGGGGTTTAAGCACCCAAAAAACCCCGCTGGATACGGCCTTGAGAGAAGGGTGCAGGAGGTACATCATACCCGGGGGTTTAAGAGGGGACTGGGAATTTCATGGAATCTCAGAAAATGTTTGAATATATTAAAGACTACCATTCAGATTTCCACAATTAGTACTATTAGTAAATTATTAGTGTAGGTATAACATTTTTGTTTTATTAATTGTACCTTTTTGCTAAATATAAACGACATATAAATTTAATATAATTTTTTGTCTTATTTTTACTTTCTCTCTATCTTACAGGTAGAGAAAGTATGGTGATCGTCAAAAAAATCGAACTCGAGATTTTGATGAATTTTGACGTTTCATGACTTCCTGAATCCGAAAAAGTGGTTTTTGAATTTCCGTCTGTCTGTCTGTCTGTCTGTACCTCCAACTAGAGCCTAAACTATTTTACCGATTGAGCTGAAACTTGATATCTAGGGTTTTCATAAGGTTGCCCCGAGGGGTTTTTGGAATTGGATATCTACCCCTAAAATTAAGGGTAGTTTACTGAAGGGAAAAAATAGAAAAAGTCGATTTTCTTAAAATCGGCTCTAACGATTTTGATTAAATTTCATTTATGAACATTAATAAATATTCCAAACAAAATGGCTACTCTCAATATTTCGGCAAAATCGCTTTAAGGGCTCCGGTCTGATGCGTAAATTAACATTTTTTATAATAGCTCCGAAACTATTTGAGATATGAAATTACTTAGCATTAAAAATAATGTATATATATTTATAATACAAATATTTTATTCGAAACATATTTTTATAAAATCAATAATTTTCAATCTATACGCAATTATAATATATTTTTAGCTTTTTGGACATTAAAGCCTAAGTATTGCGATCGTAAAAAAAACTAACCTGAAATGTTGATGGATTTCGACGTCTCATGACCCCCCGAACCCTAAAAAATAGTCTTTGCAATGCCGTCTGTCTGTGTGTCTATTAAAACTTAAAATTAAGGGTAGTTTACTGAAGGGCAAAAAGAGAAAAAGTCGATTTTCTCAAAATCGGCTCTAACAATTTTGATTAAATTTCATTTATAAACATTAATAAATATTCCAAACAAAATGGCTACCCTCAATATTTCGGCAAAATGGCTTTAAGGGCTCCGGTCTGATGCGTCAATTAACATTTTTTAAAATAGCTCCGAAACTATGAGATATGAAATTACTTAGCATTACAAATATGTATATATATTTATAATACAGATATTTTATCCGAAACATATTTTTATAAAATCAATAACTTTCAATCTATACGCAATTATATGATTTTTTTTTTACTTTTTTGGACATTAAAGTTTAGTATTGCGACCGTAAAAAAAAAACTAACCTGAAATGTTGATGGATGTCGACGTCTCATGACCCCCCGAACCCTAAAAAATAGTCTTTGCAATGCCGTCTGTCTGTGTGTCTATAAAAACTTAAAATTAAGGGTAGTTTACTGAAGGGCGAAAAGAGAAAAATTTGGTTTTCTCAAAATCTGCTCAAACGATTTTGATTAAAAATCGTATCTAGGCGTTGATTAAGATTATAAATAAACTGGCTATTTTCATTTTCCTATGAAAATGATTTTTAGGGTACATTACAGAAGCGTTAATTTCCGTATCTCCACAACTATTGGAGAAACTAAACAACTTATCATTGCAAAATTGTAGGACTATTAGAAATAATAAACATTTATTTGACATATATTTTTATAAAAGCAACAGTTTCTGAGATATTTGCAAATATATTAATACAATTTTGTGAGCTTTAGTTGTAAACATATACTACTTAAGTCTTAACGCAATAATTCTCCAATGCCATAGAGTAATTAAATATAAGTAAGTATCTAAAAAAGTATGTTATTTTTCCTTAAATCTCTTAGGAGAAATGTTTGCATAGCAATGATCCATCTCCATTTTAGACTCAATAGTCAATATTTACATTTTTTATTGGTCAAAATGTATAAATGAATAATTAAATATCAATGCGATGACTTGAAGTTCTGCAACACCTTATAAAATGTTAAAACTTTAACTAGAATCGAAATTTTAATACGAAGTGTTGGCCCTTGTGGAAGACATTAAACTGTTTGAAATGCTCTTAGTTGGACAAAGATGCGCCTCTTTTCTCATTGATTCTATATCATTGTATATTATTTTATGTGTGTTCTTATGTGGAGTGGTGATGATACAATGTATATTATTCCGTTCAGAAATCTTACGAGTTTATAAAAAGAGAGAGAAAGTCTGTGCGGTGTGCCGTACCATTTATTTTTATTTTTTTTCAGATAAGATTGATTTATTAAGTTTTTTAAACAGGATTAATAGAAATTGGAATGGGGGCCCGAAAAAACTTTGTACCCCCTTACAAAATTCCTCTCAGAGTGATTGAGAGGGTGTATAAACCCCTCACATACTTGTGAGTTCACATAAGAAGTGAATTGCTTCTTTTAAATGAAATGTATTGTAAATATTTCCGTTCCTATTGTTCTTAATTAATTCCGTTCTACTCTAATATAGAAAATAACTTGCAGTTAACGTGTAGGCGGTTATTTAACAATACAATAAAGTACAAGCGAACCGTGGTTAAATTTAAATTTAAATATGAGTCCACTTGTAAAAAAGACCCTCAAGTAGTCTACACGGCCAGTAGAACTAGACAACTTCAGGTAAGAGAAAAATACAAACTTTTGTAGTCAACATTGATAGTGTTTTACTTTATTATTAGTATTATTTTATAGCTGTTAAAATAATACTGCTCAAAAGTGAAAGCTGTAGATCACAAGATAATGTATGAATCTACGAACATTATTTGAGTCACTTTAGTAACTGTCGACAATGTTTCTTGCAATCAGAATGTTGCAGTAGTTGGCCTACACAGGTTAAGGTTCACAATAGGCCTACATTATTCAGGTATACAGCAGGCATACACCGTGCAGGTACATAAGAGGCATACACTATTTGTGAGTTTAAATTGTCATTGATCCCCAGGGAACAAAACAGAGACTTCAATATAAAAGGTGACCTGGTGGTCTAGGGGTAAGGTGTCAGACTTCTGTGCTGAGGGTCCGGGGTTCAATCCTCGGTCCCGGCACAGATTTATCTAATTGCCAAACCCTTTCTTCACCCCTGACAAGACGTGTATTAATCACAACTTGTGAAGGTGAGGAATGACAGGCCTCCACCGTGGTTCGGATCCCACGTTAAACTGTAGGTCCTCCATTTCATCTCACAATCACCCTACCATTACATATTAGCGTAAGTGCGTATAACCCGAACGGGTAGTAAGACGCGGTGCTAATAATAATAACTGGTGAATTTTAGTAAAGGTCTTCAGCGCAATAAAACAAGTGAAGGGTCAGGAGTGCTAACTGTGGTTCCAAGTTGTTATTGAACGACTTTGCAATGCTGTGCCGCGCCCAACAGTCAGCGGTGATCAGCTCGAGGGGGGAGGGGAGGGGAATGGGAGGGCACGTGTGAGGCACCCTGGGTGGAGGGGAGGGGGGAGGAAGATGCATATCGAGCGAGCGGGCGGGCGGGCACCGGGAGACAGGAGAAGAGACCGCCAAAACACTTCCGAGGGCTGAGTGTGACGTCACAACCGGCTGTTCTACCCCAACATGCAACAAACATGGAAGATAGCGTCAAACTCGACAATAGGTGCAACATTTCAACACCCCCCCCTCCCCAACCCACTCAGCGAAGTGAACGGAAATAATGCAATTGAGATATTACAGGTTTTAAATTTGACACGTCAGCCAAATTCATTCTTAAGGTCATTCGACAGCACGATTTTAACAAGTGTATGAAAGTTATGAATAGCGATTCAATTAAATTTTTTTTAGCACCACGTCTTACTACCCGTTCGGGTTATACGCTTAAGTACTAATTACACTAATGGATTAGGAACTGGGAAGGTTGAATTTAGAGGAAGTGAACCCGCATTTGCGTGGAGGGAGAGTGTAAAACTATTTAGGAACCCCCCCCCCCCAGTTCACCCGACCCAGATTCGAACCTCGATCTCCCCGTCCTCGTTGGTCTGGCCCAACACGACTGGCGCGTTAGCCAACTACGCCACCGAGGCGGGTTTCAATTAATTCAAACAGGCTATTGTATGGTTTTCATGTACCATAGTTAGGTAGTTAAGTAGTTAATGTAGGCTGAAATTTAGTATAACTGGACATTCATATGAGGTGTATAAAATGAAATAATTATAACATTAACAATAATATAGATATTTCCTTGTGTACACTTTATATGAATGTAGAGTTACTTCACCTTAACCATGGTACATGGAAAGCATTTAACACTGCAAGCTTGTGCCCCTTGTAGCTCGTGAACAGTAATTATTTGAAATCAGTAAATCACTTTTTATATTGTGGCTTATAACTATGGGGGGGCGGGGCTAATTCTCTAAATCTGGCCATTCGACCTGACCTTACCTTACCTCTGTTCTCCTGGCGTCCATGGAGGAACTCATGTATGAGGTTGGGCACCATTAAGGCGAATTCCATTACCTCCAGAGGATAAGATGATATGTGAGAATGATGATGATGGAAAGCAGAGGGGACCTACAGTTTAACGTGGGTTCCGAACCACGGCTGATTATAACTATACACTCTTTAAAATGGTAAAAATAAAATGTTTATGGTCGAATGACCTTAAAGGTAGGGATGTAGGGCAGGAGAGTTTGCAAAGAATGTCTGCCAATATAAATAAAACATCTCCAGTCGATTTAGCCCCGTAATCTCAACATTTAATCATTTAGGAACAGCCCGACCTCCCAGTCAATATCGATAGTGACGCGTCAGGCCGTGCGACCACCGACGAGAGTTACAGAGTAGTCTACAAGGATCACGTCCAGAGCGCAGCAATGTCTTGTCCTTAACCTGACAACAGACCGCCACAAAACGTTGCTGCTTCTTTATTTTAGCATCGCGTCTTACTACCTGTTCGGGTTATACCACTGTGTACTAATTACGCTAATGAGGTAAGGATGAGGCAAGTTGAATTTAAGGAAGTGTACCCGCATTTGCACGGAGGGAGAGCGGGAAATATTTTAGGGGAATAAACCATCAGTACACGCGACCGATCTCGAGACCATGTGGCCACACAGTCAGCACTCAGACTGGTTTCGCATCTTCCCCCCCCTCCCCCCACTATACTGCTTGCTATACCCTGTCTACGGTAGGAGCGGTGGTGACACCTAGAAACATTTCCCACGTATCCTTCCGCCAAACCGTATGATCTGCAAGACCATATATCAAATCGTCGGTCGAACTTTCCCAACTAGCTAATGGTTTTTAATTATTTATTTCTTTTAACCGTTTTTATATTAATGAAACACAAACTCATGAAAAATAACCGTTTGTACGTTTATTTTTGTGGAAGCTGCGGTATATTCATAAATTAAAATGGCGAACCAGCCACAACAAGGGCGGTTGTTGACGTCATACAGTTTACGGTTGGGGTCCATGCGCTGTCTACGAGATAAAAAACGCTACATTTTGAAACTAATATTGTGTACGGCTTTAACTCCAATTTTTTTTTCTTATGGGTCAGTTTAATAAGTTATGTAGGATTCGCTTTGGTGACCACGTGGTCTAACGCGCTACTCTTGCAGGAGGCTAGATAGCCGATGACGGGGAGATCGGGGTTCAAATTTAGGTCAGATATGTGGAGTTTTTTTCCCTAAATAGTTTTCCACTCTTCCTCCACGCAAATTTGGGTACACTTCCTATTCATATGACCTTCCTATCCTTAAAACCATTAGCTCAATTAGTATATAAGCGTATATCCTGAACTGGTCAGTAAACGCGACCTGCTAAACTAAAAAAAGTTACGAAAACTCCATTTAAACAGTGATCCTTATGGAAGTAGTCTATTATAAAGCAAATAATAATTTCCGAATAAGTTGTCATTAGTCACGTTCAGACAATGTTTACAATAAAGGGCCGCGGTGACGAATGTTGTTTGGTCCGGCCCAAGCGCTCAAAGAGAACCACGGTAAACGGCAATAGTCTTCAGTTAGTCTAAGTTTAAACAATAGTTCCATATCCCACCGCTAGAAAGCACTTGTAAGATGGTGCGACTGAAGAGGTCACAATACTTTCTATTTACCTTTACCTGCTTCGATGGTCGAATGGTCTGAGGCGTTTCTTTCGTAATAGTCTGAATTACCAAAGATCGTGTTTCGAATCCCGGTCGGGTGTAGTGAGGTTTTATTTTCTTAAATGGTTTCCTATTTTATCTCGACGCAATTGAGAGTACATTTTTTTTAAAAATTTAACCTTCCTCAACACTACTCCATTAGCGTGCGAGTGACGAAACACGACGGTAGTCCAGGTGCGTGTCAACGGTTCGAGTCCCCGGTGGTAAGAGTGTGTTGAAAGTAGCCCAGAGCATCGACCTCATGCCGTCGTTCCTTCGACTTTCCCCTGCGTCGCAACAAGCAGCGCTCCAGCGGCTGGCGGAAGAAACCAGGCAGGGACAGTGACAGGACATCACACAAGTCGCAACTAAACTCTCTTGTAACTCGTATCAGAATTTGATGGGACAGTCCATGATTGTGTGATACCTTCACTGTTAGGGATATCACCTTGTCTTGTGTCTCAAAATAAACTGTGTCACTCACTGCCCACTCCTACTGACACCAGTGCCGCTTGGTCCCATCCCTATGACACCAGTGTCGCTTGTTCCCATCCCACAGACACCAGTATCGCTTGGTCCCATCCCTACATGACACCAGTATCACTTGGTCCCATTCCCTATTGACACCAGTATCGCTTGGTCCCATCCCACAGACACCAGTGTCGCTTGGTCCCATCCCACAGACACCAGTATCGCTTGGTCCCATCCCAAAGACACCAGTATCACTTGGTCCCATCCCTATTGACACCAGTATCGCTTGGTCCCATCCCACAGACACCAGTATCGCTTGGTCCCATCCCACAGACACCAGTGTCGCTTGGTCCCATCCCACAGACACCAGTGTCGCATGGTCCCATCCCACAGACACCAGTATCGCTTGGTCATTCAGCCCACAGACACCAGTATCGCTTGGTCCCATCCCACAGACACCAGTATCGCTTGGTCCCATCCCACAGACACCAGTATCACTTGGTCCCATCCCTATTGACACCAGTATCGCTTGGTCCCATCCCACAGACACCAGTGTCGCTTGGTCCCATCCCACAGACACCAGTGTCGCTTGGTCCCATCCCACAGACACCAGTGTCGCATGGTCCCATCCCACAGACACCAGTGTCGCTTGGTCCCTTCCCTATTGACGCCAGTATCGCTTGGTCCCTTCCCTATTGACACCAGTGTCGCTTGGTCCCATCCCTATTGACACCAGTATCGCTTGGTCCCATCCCACAGACACCAGTGTCGCATGGTCCCATCCACAGACACCAGTGTCGCTTGGTCTCTTCCCTATTGACACCAGTATCGCTTGGTCCCTTCCCTATTGACACCAGTATCGCTTGGTCCCTTCCCTATTGACACCAGTGTCGCTTGGTCCCATCCCACAGACACCAGTGTCGCTTGGTCCCATCCCACAGACACCAGTATCGCATGGTCCCATCCCACAGACACCAGTGTCGCTTGGTCCCATCCCACAGACACCAGTGTCGCATGGGTCCCATCCCACAGACACCAGTATCGCTTGGTCATTCAGCCCACAGACACCAGTATCGCTTGGTCCCATCCCACAGACACCAGTATCGCTTGGTCCCATCCCACAGACACCAGTATCACTTGGTCCCATCCCTATTGACACCAGTATCGCTTGGTCCCATCCCACAGACACCAGTGTCGCTTGGTCCCATCCCACAGACACCAGTGTCGCATGGTCCCATCCCACAGACACCAGTGTCGCTTGGTCCCTTCCCTATTGACGCCAGTATCGCTTGGTCCCTTCCCTATTGACACCAGTGTCGCTTGGTCCCATCCCTATTGACACCAGTATCGCTTGGTCCCATCCCTATTGACACCAGTATCGCATGGTCCCATCCCACTGACACCAGTGTCGCTTGGTCCCATCCCTATTGACACCAGTATCGCTTGGTCCCTTCCCTATTGACACCAGTGTCGCTTGGTCCCATCCCTATTGACACCAGTATCGCTTGGTCCCATCCCACAGACACCAGTGTCGCTTGGTCACATCCCACTGACGCCAGTGTCGCTTGGTCCCATCCCTATTGACACCAGTATCGCTTGGTCCCATCCCTAATGACACCAGTGTCACTTGGTCCCATCCCACTGACGCCAGTGTCGCTTGGTCCCATCCCTATTGACACCAGTATCGCTTGGTCCCATCCCTATTGACACCAGTATCGCATGGTCCCATCCTACAGACACCAGTGTCGCATGGTCCCATCCCACAGACACCAGTGTCGCTTGGTCCCTTCCCTATTGACGCCAGTATCGCTTGGTCCCATCCCTATTGACACCAGTATCGCTTGGTCCCATCCCTATTGACACCAGTATCGCATGGTCCCATCCCACTGACACCAGTGTCGCTTGGTCCCATCCCTATTGACACCAGTATCGCTTGGTCACATCCCACTGACGCCAGTGTCGCTTGGTCCCTTCCCTATTGACACCAGTATCGCTTGGTCCCTTCCCTATTGACACCAGTATCGCATGGTCCCATCCCTAATGACACCAGTGTCGCTTGGTCCCATCCCACTGACGCCAGTGTCGCTTGGTCCCATCCCTATTGACACCAGTATCGCTTGGTCCCATCCCTAATGACACCAGTGTCGCTTGGTCATTCAGCCCACCTTCCCACAAATACGGGCTATCATCACGATTATTTTCAAGAAAATGGGTTTTCATTTTACAAAAATATGGTTGCTGTTTTTGTGCTTCACGTCTTTAGGGCGGCCACACAATACCAGGAGAGTGATGAAAAAAATACCTGACTTTTCCCTTACCAAAATATGGTCTACATGAGCTTATTACAATTTATTAAAATGCTCAAAAAATTTAAATACTTTATTCGTTACAAATAAGTAAATTGGAAATCATTTCAAAAATAAATATTTACTTGATAAAAAACGGTGTTCCCTAGACGATCAAATAAACAGTTTTCTCTAATCAATTATAAAATTCCCTGTTTTTTCCCTGGTATTTTATATTCCCTGACATTCCCATGTGTTCCGTATTATCCGTGTATGTGACCATCCTGGCCTTACCACTCATTCGGGTTATCAGCACATTTACACTAGTTTGGATAGTCCCGGTGAGGGGTAGAAAGATGCTGCACAAAAAAAAATGTGTGGCAATAAAAATAAAACAAGAGCGTGTTGTCCTAGGTTAAGTATTCCTTCTTTTCAAGGACCCTTCCAAGTCATATGGTCGGGCATAAACCAGAAAAGGTAATAAAGCGGAGTTTAATTTGGCAATAAACAGTTTAAGGCCTGCCTTACGAGCTTTGGATGTAACAAACGATTAACTTTAGCAGAGGAATGTGAACTTTCTACTTCTGGGTTGTTGTAGACTGTGATGTGTGCTATGACCTACAGAAGGACCAGGGCTAAGCCTGGCTTGTGGCAGATACAGTGTGCTGTGTTGTGACCTACGGAAGGGCTATGGTTAAACATGTAATTTTATGTTATCTTCAAAAATATGTAATATTCAGAAAAATTATGAGAAATTAAATAAAATTAAAAATACAGTCACAAACAACCTAATTCGCCGACATCTAATTTTTCTGGCAATATTGAAATATGTAATTAAATAAAAAAAGGTCCAGAGATAAACCCAAGTTTTTCTAGATTTATTTGGTAGTGTTATGAACTAATGAAAGGCTAGGGTTAGCCCTGGGTTTTACAGTTACTGTTATATTGTGTGACATGTTATGAATGACCTACTGAAAGAATAAAGATAAACCCAGGATGTTATGTGCTAGAAAGGTTGCAGTTAACAAGAAGTAACACCTGTTGCTAGACATTGTCCCTGGTTCACATCACATACTAGACAAGTTGCAGTTAACAAGGAGTAACACCTGTTGCTAGACATTGTCCCTGGTTCACATCACATACTAGACAAGTTGCAGTTAACAAGGAGTAACACCTGTTGCTAGACATTGTCCCTGGTTCACATCACATACTAGACAAGTTGCAGTTAACAAGGAGTAACACCTGTTGCTAGACATTGTCCCTGGTTCACATCACATACTAGACAAGTTGTAGTTAACAAGAAGTAACACCTGTTGCTAGACATGGTCCCTGGTTCACATCACATACTAGACAAGTTGCAGTTAACAAGGAGTAACACCTGTTGCTAGACATTGTCCCTGGTTCACATCACATACTAGACAAGTTGCAGTTAACAAGGAGTAACACCTGTTGCTAGACATTGTCCCTGGTTCACATCACATACTAGACAAGTTGCAGTTAACAAGGAGTAACACCTGTTGCTAGACATTGTCCCTGGTTCACATCACATACTAGGCAAGTTGCAGTTAACAATAAGTAACATCTGTTGCTAGACATTGTCCCAGGTTCACATCACATACTAGAGAAGTTGCAGTTAACAAGGAGTAACACCTGTTGCTAGACATTGTCCCAGGTTCACATCACATACTAGAGAAGTTGCAGTTAACAAGGAGTAACACCTGTTGCTAGACATTGTCCCTGGTTCACATCACATACTAGACAAGTTGCAGTTAACAATAAGTAACATCTGTTGCTAGACATTGTCCCAGGTTCACATCACATACTAGAGAAGTTGCAGTTAACAAGGAGTAACACCTGTTGCTAGACATTGTCCCAGGTTCACATCACATACTAGAGAAGTTGCAGTTAACAAGAAGTAACACCTGTTGCTAGACATTGTCCCAGGTTCACATCACATACTAGAGAAGTTGCAGTTAACAAGAAGTAACACCTGTTGCTAGACATTGTCCCTGGCTCACATCACATACTAGAGAAGTTGCAGTTAACAAGGAGTAACACCTGTTGCTAGACATTGTCCCTGGTTCACATCACATACTAGACATATTGTAGGTACATTACCAACATCCAATGATGCTATGTAACGAGTCATACTTAAATAATTTCTTCTGTGACGAGATACAGCTCAATTTTCATAGTCCTGACGAACCTTATTTGACAGCTATATAACTAATTGACGGTCTCGGGGTAAAGTGCTCGCCTCAGGAGCCGATGTTCGTGGGTTCAAACCTTGGCGAGGTCAATGTATTTTTATTGGACAAGAACCCCGTAGCACAGCATCCTTCGGAGGGTAGCTAAAGCCGACGGTCCCATGACGATTGTGGCATGTTAAAGAACCCTGGGAGGTGTGTGAAAATACCTTTCCCGGATAAATTGATAGGCTCTTTTTCACTTGCTCGTAGAAATTCATGGGCGTATAACCCGTACGGGTAGTAAGACGCGGTGCTAATTAGTAATAATAATAATAAGCTAGAACTACTTTCATGTTTCCATACGTCAGATCGTATGGTCTAGTTGTCACTTTTGCTAGATATTATCAATAGTCTACATATAAAAGTATCCTAGTAATATTATCAAAGGCTGTGTTTACGTCTGGAGGGGAAGGTGGGGGGGTGTGGGGGGTTTGCACATTTGGACGCGACCAAGCCCGGCCTTGGCCTCAATGTCCTCGCGTGTAGGCCCGATCTAGAGCACACACCTACCTTACTTGTCGTATTCCTGCAATGACCGTACCAAGTACCTTCAAACTATCTTTCTACATGAACCTTTTACTGTATCGGAGTTACCGATATACAGTCCAATATTCATACGAGGAGACCTCTCCATCCGACAGCTGGAAAAGTTACTAAATCTACTTTTACGTAGTCATACGTCAAGTCATGTGACCTGTAGCTACCACTTTTGATGGATAATAATATCACAGCCTATAAAACTCGCGCCAGTGGTCAAATGGTTTGGGGTGGAAGTTTTGGGCACATGAGTTAAGCGCAGCATTTTTCAGTCTTTCTATCAAAACTTTTTTTTAGGCCAAACTAATTCAAATAATTCTCCATTAGAAACCTAAACGTATCACAGAGGAGGCTATTCATTTTGAATAAACTCGTTGGAACTATTTTTAAAATATTATTTTTTTTTTGAAAAATCAGTTATCAATAAGTTAATCTTAAATATAATGATTTTTGTCATACAACACAAATCTAAAGATAAGTTATACATCTAGGCCTAAACAAATAATTTTAGCCATTTTCAAAATATTTTGAATTTTCAAAAAGTTACCTTCAGTAAACCACCCTTCAACGAATTTTTGCCCATAAACCAATGACAAGTGCTATCTGCCATGTCAAACAAATTCTAGGTATGCATTTAAATAAATCATAAAATACATTTTCGAAGAATTTTTAATCAAGTAAAATCACTCATCAGTAAGCAACTCTTACCCATGCATTGGAGGAAAATATTTTATTCAGTTAAATATTTCGAAATACGATAAAATAATAATAAAATAATGTACCATTTTATATATAAACAAATTACAAGTATATTCTTTTTTCCAAGTTAATTCGATGCCTGTATTAAAATATATTATTGTATGCACTATATTACAAATCACAGATAACATTCCAAAACGGAGAATAAGTACTTTTTAATTACGTTTAAAATATTGTTTCGAGTTGGATGGCAATTTTTTTACTGAAAGTAATGAAATAGTGTGTGAAAACTTAAGTTTAAGTTATTTTAAATGTGTAATTAAAAAAAAACTTTTCATTTATAACAAAACAGTGATCTTCTACAAGTGTTGACAACCCAAAACCTACACATGATCTTTGAACTGTCATTCAGGTAGGACCGTACTTAGTTCACTGTTCAACAGAGCAGTATCGCTCGTGTACCAAGTACCAACCTGCAACACGTGGGGGCGTGGCCACGCATGCGCCTTCTAGCAATAAGGACTGCACAGGTGCAATGGTTCAAATAACGTCACGGCCTCAGAGAAACTTTCCTACATCGGAAATGGCTAGGTTTTTTTTATGACCACGTATTACTACCCGTTCAGACTACACGCATGTATATATTTCCTCTTATGGGGATAGGGATGGAGAGGGAAGCACTTTAGAGGTAATCTACCCTGATTTGAGTGGAAGGAAATCAGGAAACATTAAGGGAAAACCACCCTCAGTAAAACCAACCGGGATTCCAGCCCCGATCTCCCCGTCATCAGCAGGCCTGTCTTTACAGACTTTAAAATAACACCAATAATAATATATTATTATTATATTAGCACCGTGTCTTACTACCCATTCGGGTTATACGCACTTAAAGTCTGTTCAGCGTAGGAATTGTTTTCTGAAAGTACCTTTTTCCCTACCAGAAAGCTATTATATAGTAGGATTTTGGTAGGAAAAAAGACCTTTCAGAGAGTAATTCCTACGTGAATGTAGGATCTCAAGTTCAACGTGGAATTCGAACCACGGTGGAGGCCTGGCATTCCTCACATTCACAAGTTGTGATTAATACAAGTCTTGTCAGAGGTGAAGGAAGGGTTTGGAATCAGATAAATCTGTGCCGGATCGAGGATTGAGCCCCGGACCCTCAGCACAGAAGTCTGACACCTTACCCCTAGACCCCAGTCACCCTATCAATAACAAAGTTGCCAATTTTTTAAAAATCTGAATAAAGGACATTACAAAGGCGCAACCAGAACATTTGATATTTATTCTAGTAAAATTTAACCGTTACTATTGAATGTTCATAATATTAGTCACTTTTAATAATTGCGCTCCAGCACGGATTTTTTCTGGTGCAAAGAATCCTTTGGTTTAAAATGTTTCGGAACACCCGCCTTAGTCCATTTAACCATCGAAGTGGGTTTAAAAGGGGAAAGTGAGACGGACATGTTTAAAAAATAGCGTGCTTATTTCTAATTACGGTATCACTTTTCCAGTGCAAGGGACCACTGAATAAAGCTTGCAGTTTAATGCCCCTAATTTATAAATATTCCAATATTTCTTAATTTACTTTTGGGGAGAAAAGAGGGGGGGGGGACCTTTTTATTTCCCTGTTTTCGAGCTGCACTTTGGCCGTGTTGTGCCTCACTGTATTCTCGCATTGCACAGGCGCGCACCCACCCTCTCTACTGCCTGGTCCATGTCATGATAGCCCTCATGGATTTAAATGGGATATTTTCATTATTTAAACATCTATAAAATTCTTAAATCTAACTATACAAAATTATTTTTTTTTAGGTTAATTAGCTATCCTCAAGGTCTTGACACTATAAAAACAACCATTGAGGTAAGCTACCTGGATTTTGATGACCTAAAAATGATATATAAAATTACATATTGATTCTAAAAAATAGCTTGTTCTCAAAAAATGACAAAATCATGAACAAAAACTCGTAATAGACGCACACAACTAAATCAAACACTCACTTTACAAATGTAAATGCTATTAAAGCACTTTAACAACTAAACTCTTCCATTGTGCTAAATATAACATTGATTTGCAAACATGTGCTCAACGCAGCCCTCTCCAATCTAGGTGCAGTCTCGCCAGGAATGAATATTTTATAACCAGACAAGCGAAGAGGTTAAAAAGTTCATTATATTATCTTCTCATTTCGGTAATTGTGTGTTGAACATTTTTATGTTTGAACATTCATTCATCTGTAAAATATCGATATTATTTGAAATCATACTTATTCAACATTAAAGCTTTAAAATGACCTATAAAATATGTTTTTCTATTAAAAAAAGGTGATCATGAGCAGAGTTGATATACTTATGAGCGTTGTATGTGATGCACCAGTAAAAAGATGACATGCCATCAAACTCCGGTCCCTGTTCCCCCTCATTTATGAAAAGCAGCCTCAGAAACACGAATGGCATGGCGTGTAGTGAAGTTTTGCCAGGGTAAGTAGAGTTTAGGTGACCTGGCGGTCTAGAAGTAAGGCGTCGGACTTCTGTGCGAGGGTCCGGGGTTCAATCCTCGGTCCCGGCACAGATTTATCTGATTGCCAAACCTTTCCTTCACCTCTGACAAGACGTGTATTAATCACAACTTGTGAATGTGTAGGAATGCCAGGCCTCCACCGTGGTTCGGATCCCACGTTAAACTGTAGGTCCTCCATTTCATCTCACAACACCTACCATTACATATTAGCGTAAGTGCGCATAACCCGAACGGGTAGTAAGACGCGGTGCAATAATAATAATAATAATAAATAATAAATATAATAATTTGTTAAAACTGTCCCTATGATACGGTCTTCCCTCACTCGCACCCCCATTTGACCAATCGCATATCCACATGGCAATATATTTCCGGTGATATCTAACTAATTAGTGCTTTCTAAGTGATAAGGACAATTGACAGGTTCACTCCGCTTACCATGAAAGATAGCAGCAGCTATTCCCTGACGGACTACACTACCTATCCCATAATAGGGTGGACAGCCAAACTATATTATAAGATTCCTCGACTTTTACAGTCAATAATATTACAAACATTATTTTATCAACATCACTAAATACATTTTGAAATTGTGTCACACTATCTATGAAGGAGTTAAAAGATTTCCGTTCCAAGTGATGTGCTATAGGTAGTACGCCTACAGTAATGTTAAAACTTTTGAAATATTTCCTTATTTAGTTTCTTCTTCCTTTAATGTAATCGAATTCTAACAAATGCGCATTGCCGTGACGACAATTTGGGCTAGAGACACGCATCAAAAAGGGCGGAAAGACACTAAAATCACGTTTGACCTTTAGAATTAAGATTAATATGCTAGACAGGGTAATAAAATATATTCACATGTGTATTAACTGTAATAAATATGTTATTTTGACTAGTGTAAATAAAAGTTGTGTATTTTTTAGTGAATATGTGAAAAATTCCAGAAGTTTGATAAAATTCCCCCGTTTCCCAGCTCAGTGGACACCTTACATAAGTCAAGCAATGGTGGAACTAAGAGGTAAGCTTGCTAATTTTAAGGGTGTATAAATGGCACAGTTCAAACGAGCTCTGACTACCCTGGAAACACTTCACGCCACGCCCCTCTATAACTGGCCGGTAATGAAACTACCGTCCCCGAAAAAAAAAAAAAAAAACCAGACCAGACGAGCTTGACGTATGGTCTGCATGCCCTCCAATGCGGGTAAAATAGAAATATTTTTTCTGGATAAACGTGCTGTAAGTCCCGCTTTTTATAAAAAGCCCACTTTCTGCAACCAACAAAAAAAACTCACTAGAATTTGGCAATCTATAAATGTCTTAGGCCTATTTGATTAATAATTAATTATAAAGTTCATCCGATAAGTTATCAAAATATTCCAATAATGTTTCTTAATGGATTGCTACCAAATTCTTATTTAAATTATTAATTAAATAGGTTTACAATGTAAGTACAATTATTATAATCCCCCGTCATTGTGGTAACACGCTTTGGTGGCAGCATGGTCTAAGGCGTCACTCTCGCAGTAGACTATACTGCCAACGACGGAGGTCGGGTGGATTTACAAAATGGTTTTACACTCTCTCTCCACGAAAAATGCGGGTACACTTCCTCTAAATTCAACCTTCCTAATCCTTAAAGCCACTAGCGTAATTAGTACATCTAGGCGTGTAACCAGAACGGGTAGTAAGACGCGGTGCTAAAAGGAGCACCAGTTTCCAGTTTAAAATAAGCTAAAGTGTTTCCTGTAAAAATGATACTTTATTTATTTTGCTCCAACAAGTATTATTTGAACAGCGAGTGCGCGGGCAACTTCAGGCAGGGCAGTTGGTTCAAGTATCATGGTGTCTACTCAACTTGACCAATGAAATCCCCGACCTTTTCCCCGATTTCCCCTGATCATTTACTAAAATTCCCGACTAAAAAGTATGTCACATCCTTCTAACTCGCCTCCCCTCGTTTTTATATTAATATTTTGTTATGAATAATAATAAGTTTAAAAATTTAAATAAACATGTTTTTTAAAATTTGTACTTGTTTACTATGAATTAAATGTATAATACACAGCTAGAAAAAAAAATTACGGTTTGAATCACATTATAATTTACCGATTTAATGATTATTATATTTCATATTTTGAGTAAAACAACATTTTCCCGGATTTTCATTGTAATTTACCAAATTCCCGACTTATTCCCGTTTTTTCCCGATCACTTCAAATTCCCGACTTATTCCCGTTTTTTCCCGATCACTTCAAATTCCCGGCTAATTCCCGTTTTCTCTGATTTTCCCGGATTGTAGACACCTTGAGTATGCATTTTACCAGTATTTTATATGTGCAAGGATATAGACGTACAAATCTCGAACTAAAACACGAATAATTCAAGAGAAATGGCCTATTCCAGTACTCATCGCTAACTCTCGTGAATGGTGGATAAAACTAACAGTGCGAGACGACTATCTGAAAGTTCCTTGTCCTCCAGGTGTTTTCGTTCTGGCACAGGCGCCCGCCCAACAATCCAACAGGTGGTCTCGGACGATGGTCACATTGTTGTGGTTTGTTTCATAATGCGCTCGTCATAGCGCCAGCGTCTACTCTTCAACAAAAGGTGGCAGAACCTTATGTCGGCGAGATGACACTGACCATTAAACCGAGCTTCCACGAAAATGGAAGAAAAATCAAACAAATTATTGTCACGTGGTCACGTGGTTTGAGGCGTCACTCTAGCATTAGATTAGTTTGCAGGTGAATGGAGGTCAGCCGAAACTAGAGCTGTTTCTCCTAAATGATTTCACTATTTCTCAATATGCAAATGCGGGTACATTTTCTCAACTTCTACCTCTGGTTTTATCATATGAGTGTGTGTTTGTGTCATTGTATGGATACGTCAGGGTTGCCACTAATTTTTAACATTGAAATACCCGACATTTCCAGGTTTTCCAGATAAAAATATAATATTTCCAACAACTCAATATAATGTGGCAGGAATGAGAAGGTAGGTTAGAATAGATGCACACACACTAGCATGGAATGCATAACCCACCCCAAGTGCACCTAACCGGGATTCAAACCTCAACCTTCTGTCAATACATGCAATGCAAGTAGTCTTTGCCCCAACTCCATAATTAATGATAACTATGTTTACTAAAGATAAAAAGCTTTAGGGCCTGGGCCCATCATGAATAATTTTTTTTTTTACTTGTTTATTTGAAGCTTGAAGCTTTTCACACATTTTCTTACACAAAATATTTTATTTCTAGTTGTAAATAGCGGGTGTTTGAGAGGCAGCGCTTTGGACTTCAAAACATATACTGTACGTATGTAATTTTAGAAATGAAGAACACTAAAATAAATCTGTATTTGAGCATGCACAAAGGGTCACTAAACCGAAAAAGCAAATTTGCAATCTTTTTTACGTCTTAAATAAACAATTTTGCTATAACGACGTGACATAATAATTAATTATTTAAAAAAATCGAGCTACAAATGATAAAAGAAACTAATGCTAAAGCGCCGTTTTGTACTATTTCGGAAATAAGAATCCAAAAGATCAAATACCAGCATGCGTATTACGTGTCATTGAAGGTGTGCAGACGTTTTCTCACAATAGAACGTGACCATGGCGCATGCGCTGATGTTACCATGCGCAGATGTTCTTGGAATCACGTAATTACGCAATATAGCAATAGCCTTCACTGTCAAGTTCACAAATTACTATCGCATTTTAATTAATTAATAAGCAGAAAAAATTGATGCAAAAATAGGTTGTTAGCAAAATAGTTAAGAATTTGACTTTGATATTTAAAATTCCAGTAATTTTTAGAAGATTGAGAAGTTCCCTGACATTTCCTTGTTTTCCCAGACGGGTGGCAAGCCCTGATACGTGTACGAGGAATGAGATATAATTTAGAGAAAAGATAACTGCATTTATACGACGAGTGAATGAAAAACAATTTAGGAAAAAAAACTACCATATGCACATCTAGCCGGGGTTCGAACCCCTACCTCCCTATCACCGGCAAATCCAGACAAGACGAAGGCTGACGTTTTTGTCAGTTAGGCTTAAGTTAGATTAAGAGTTCCAAACTGGTTCCACTCGCTATCACCATCACCTCTTCTGGACATGGTAAGGATGTACATTAGTACAGTCAGACGTCCCCTGGGAAACGGTACATTAGTACTGGCTGATCTTTCTATAAACTGCGCTACTAATGATGTAGCCCAGACATGCAATATTATTATTGACCTCGGTGGTTTGTCACATCGGTTTCAAACCAGATGGTGCAGTCAGCAATAACCAGCCGAAGGGTTGCGTACATGCCAAACCCCGGATGGATAGAAATCACATCAAACCAACCTTCGGGTTGTTGACTCAAGAAGAATCGGTTTATTGTGACCTTGAGCCGATACTGTATGGCAGGCATGATACGGCCCCTTACACGATCAATATTGTTGCGCAAAATTTGATATTGCAAGTGTGTAGGCCTACAAGTTTTTTTAAAAAAAACGGGTGCCAAATCTAATAAAACTGAGAAAAGGGCATTTTAGTTCAATACATTAAGTGTGCTGTACAAGTATTTCAATGTGCCATTTCTTCATGCACCTTCTTTTCTGTTTTACAAAAAAGCCAAAGCAATGGCTACACAAGCCGCATCCGTATCACTTAACATTTTAAATAAACCGAATCATTGCACAAATCGATTTTTGAGATATAGAATTGTCTAGAAGGGTGATTCACACGGTGCTTGTTTTATTACTTTTTGACACCTTTTTTTTATTCGCCCTTGTTTTCGCTTGCAAACTCTGTAAAACCAACAGCTTCTTTTATTCGCTAGCAATTGATTTTGTCGTCAATAGCGAATAATTCTCCAGAGCTGATAAATAAAGACATGCTCAACTTGTTCGCTGTCACAAAGCAAAAGCAAGAATGATTATACAAACATTTTGTGAGGATGGTAGAGAGTGAATCAGCTCGGCTCTCTGCGCATGCGTGAAGACAAGCAGGTATACGGTATTTTTCAGACTGGGTCATTGCGCACGTGCGTTCTTGTTTTGTTTTGAAATTCGTGTGCTGTGAAACATTTTCATAAAATATCCTGCTTCTTTATAAGTGTACCTACCTTCTTCAAAAGCCCTTCAAACTTTTCACACGACAACTTAACGTTAAGCCTGTGGGTCTTCAACATATTGTCGGAAGCCCCATTTATTTTTTTCTCTCGCTTCATCAGAGAATCACGTATTTGGCAAAGTAAAACTGCATCAACGAAGTTAATCCTCCTGTGACGCCATGATATTAAAGACTGTCCCCCAAAACGCTGGCAAATTCCTGGTTTTTACCAGGATCTTTTCGCTGGCGAATTGTTTACCCAGAAATTCGCTTTGGCGAAGCAAATAAACCAGCATCGTGTGAGGCACCCTTAAACAGTTTAAAACACAGTATAGGTTCCGCTTTACACAATACTATTGACTGTATGAAGGTAATATTGAAGGTTTGAGCAATAGATTGAAGAATATATATAATATATTATTATTAAGTACCAGGTCTTACAATCCGTTCGGGTTATACGCACTTACGTTAATTTTGTAATGGTAGGGTGATTGTGAGATGAAATGGAGGACCTACAGTTTAACGTGTGATCCGAACCACGGTGGAGGCCTGGCATTCCTCACATTCACAAGTTGTGATTAATACACGTCTTGTCAGAGGTGAAGAAAGGGTTTGGCGATCAGATAAATCTGTGCCGGGACCAAGGATTGAACCTCGGACCCCAGCAAGAAGTCTGACACCTTACCCCTAGACCACCAGGTCACCAATATATAATATATATATATATATATATATATTATTATATATATAAATTAAATTCTATTGGAGCTTCGTCAATTATTTTACACATGCAAGGCGGTTATTGCGCAATCTAGCAGTCTGTTTACGACCTTTTGCAAGATTGTATGTTTCCTTTTCTAGTAGTTCTCTAACTTATTCAAGAATGGCAATGTGAGAAATAAGGGAATAAAATAAAGAAGAGTAAAGGTGTATATCTACGAGGTGTGGCTATTAAATAACCGGACTGAAGTCATAACACTTTTTATTCGTCACCAATTACAGCAGAAGTTTTATCGCCTTCAATGCACTCCCCTTGGCGATGCCTACACCGCTCCATACGACGTTTCCATTGTTGAAAGCAGTGCTGGAAGTACTCTTCTGTCAGCTGGTTGAGAACCTCCGTCGCTTTTGCTTTAACCGCTTCCACACTTTCAAACCTTGTCCCCTTCAGCGCCGATTTGACCTTGAGAAATAGAAACAAGTCACAGGGGCAAGGTCGGGCGAGTACGGTGGATGTTCCAACACGGTGATGCCGTATTTTGCGAGGAACGCTTTCACAGACAAGTCAGAATGGGCTGGTGCATTGTCTTGGTGAAGGATCCAGGACTTGGTCTTCCACAAATTGGGTCTTCGTCTTCTCACACGCTCACGTAGGGCCGTCAGAACCTCGATGTAGAAATGTTGATTGACCGTCTGACCCTCGGGTACCCAGTGAACCTAGACAATGCCACAAATGTTGAAAAAGACAATCACCATTGCTTTGAATTTGGATTTGCTCATCCTGGCTTTTTTTTTTTTGCCTTGGCGAGCTTGGGCTCTTCCAATGCATGGATTGCCTCTTTGTTTCAGGGATCGTAAGTAAATAATCACGATTCATCACAAGTAATCACCTTGTCTAACAAATCTGGATCAGTGGCGATGTTGTTTAGGATGTCAGTACAAATGTTCTGTCTTGATTCCTTTTGCTCGGGAGTGAGGAGTTTCGGAACCATTTTTGCGCAAACCTTCCGCATGTTAAATGATTCATGCAAAATCTGTCGAACACTTTCTTTGTCGATTCCTGACATTTCAGCAAGCCCTCGGGTGCTCAGACGACAATCAGCGCGGATTAATTTACCAATTTTTTCAATGGTTTTGTCCGTTTTTTACGTTGAGGGCCGTCCTGGGCGCCGATCGTCTTCGATCGTTTCACGCCCTTCTTTAAACCGTTTAAACCACTCAAAAACTTGTGTGCGGGATAAACATTCATCCCCGCAGACTTCTTTCAACATTGCACAAGCTTCTGTGGCAGTTTTCCCTAGTTTAACCCGTTGCTCCGTCTGACCACTAGTGCGTAGACTAATTCAATCAACTGCTACAGTCAAACTGATCGACCTGCTGGCTTGTCTAGAGAGCTCAGGGTGGGGGAAGGACCATCAGACACAGTCATGTTCAAACATGTCGCGGCACGCTCGCAGTTTGCTGGGAGCAGCATCAGTCCGGTTATTTAATAGCCACACCTCGTATATTAATAAAATGAAGAGTTTTGTTTTTGTCATTAGCATTGAGTAGTATCTATCGCACGCAGAGGTCTGAAATTTAAAAATTAGTAGCCCGTATGCACAAAAATGTAAGACTCGAAGCTGGAATTTTTAAGTTTTCATTACATTTTATTTTAAATCTATTAAAATCTGGGGCAGAAGAAATAAAATGGGGATTTTTTCCCTGTATGTTTGAAGAATATAAAAGCTTTGACCTGCCTCTATAGACAGCTTACAAGAGAAGGCAAGAGGTGACCTGCCTCTATGTAACACAGCTTACAAGAGAAGGCTAGAGGTGACCTGCCTCTATAGATAGCTTACAAGAGAAGGCAAGAGGTGACCTGCCTCTATAGACAGCTTACAATAGAAGGCAAGAGGGGACCTGCCTCTATAGACAGCTTACAATAGAAGGCAAGAGGTGACCTGCCTCTATGTAACACAGCTTACAAGAGAAGGCTAGAGGTGACCTGCTTCTATAGATAGCTTACAATAGAAGGCAAGAGGTGACTGCCTCTATAGACAGCTTACAAGAGAAGGCAAGAGGTGACCTGCCTCTATGTAACACAGCTTACAAGAGAAGGCTAGAGGTGACCTGCTTCTATAGATAGCTTACAATAGAAGGCAAGAGGTGACATGCCTCTATAGATAGCTTACAAGAGAAGGCAAGAGGTGACATGCCTCTATAGATAGCTTACAAGCGAAGACAAGAGGTGACCTGCCTCTATAGATAGCTTACAAGCGAAGACAAGAGGTGACATGCCTCTATAGATAGCTTACAAGCGAAGACAAGAGGTGACCTGCCTCTATGTAACACAGCTTACAAGAAAGGTCCAACAATGGAGGACAAGGTGTTGTAAGTCTCACTTACAAGGTATAGCGAGGGTTAACCCCCCCTCATGTGTTGGTCCGACCTAGCGCAGACAGATGGCAGCACCGTTCCGGCCGGCGCCATGCCGATGCACTCCACCCCTCTGGTGTTGTGTGGAGTATGGATATAACACCGCATCAATCAATAACGACGTCAGCGTCGGCCGAGTCGTCCCTCTCCGCCAGGCACCGGGCAACAGCGTCACACCGGCTAGACCCTGTCCTCGGAGCGGACCAACACAACTCCCGCATCGGTGGGCGTGCGGACCACGTGTTAGGCTCGACAGGTCTGATTTGCCGTTGAGACTTTGAATTGCAACGGGATGTAATGAGTGGGGCTTTGACTAAACAATTTCCCACTCTGCTTATGCGAGAATGCAGGTGCCTATCTTCTAAATTAAATCTCTCTCTTCCTTCAGTAGCGTGATTTTAGTTTTGACACCGCGTCTCACTAAACGTCCGTGTTAAACTAATTACTTCAATATCTTAGGGACGAGGAAGGTTGAATTTGGAGAAAAAATACCAGCATTTGAATAGGGAAAGAGAGGGGAACAATTTAAGGAAAAACCGCCCGATAGGAAATCTAAACACGATCACACCGTCGTCAGCAGTCGGTAATCTGTTGCGAGAGTGACGCCCTAGACCATTCAACCACCTATGCGGGTATTAATGTAATATTTTATTTAGCAGCACGTCTTAGTACCCGTTCGGATTGTACGCTTAAGTAGTAATTACGCTAATAGGTTAGGAATTGGGAAGGTTGAATGTAGAGGAAATGAGCCCGTATTTGCGTGGAAGGAGAGTGGAAAACAATTTAGAAAAATAAATCCGTTCACTCGAGCGAGATTCGAACCTCGATCTCCCCATCCTCGGTAGTCGATCTCAACACGACTAGCAAGGCGGGTAATGTAATATTAATGCATATATAGACAGGATGGGTAGTAAGACGAAACGGTAAAAAGAAAAATAATGTGGCAAGATTACAGAGCAGACTTGATAAAAAATAAACCGTTAAATATACGATTAAAATAAAGTCTGTTAATATATTCAGTTGGGCCAATTCAAATTATTTAAAAACTATAGACCTTTTTTCCTCTGCGTTTCACGAATTTTTCAGGTTAAATGTATTCAATTACATTAATGGGTGGGGACGAGAGGGTAAAATTTTGAAGAAAACTATCCTCCTTTGCTTGGAAGGAGAGTGGGATTCGAAAAAAAAAAAACCTCCATCAGAAAACCAGACCAGACGAGAATGACCCCCCTCTTAAACGACGTGACCACCAATGCGAGTATCCTCCAACTACAACTCATTGCGGCCCGACACGGGTTGTCAATACTACCCGCTGTGACGTCACACGCACTCTAACAATACGTGTACAATCTGTCATTTGAAAACTGGAAACTCGTGTTGCCACAATGGGGGGGACGACCCCCAAAAAATGTATTAACATTCTTAGACTTTATTAGTGATGTGGTGAGTAATTATACAATAGCCCATAGGAAGTATTATTGATATACCTTTTGATAGATATACTTGTAACTAATAAATCAAATAACAAATTTCCAGAATGGCAAATTTTAGTGACTTTCAATCAATGTTGGTGGTAGGAAAGAAAAAAAAAATCAGCGTTTAGCTAACAGGCCACAAGGCTAAACTTTCCCTCCACTTCTCCATCAGCATTAACATAAAATGAGAACTTTCCTATCATGACTGTTTTATAACCAAACAAACTAAATTGTTCATCAACTTTTATGTTACTGTAGCATTACATATAGATACAAATTAACATCCAAATGTTGTGTTACTAGCAGAACCCAAACAGTGAAAAATTTCCAACACATTTTAAACTAAAATGACCTGTAAGTAGAAATATTTTCCGAGCACAGTAAGCATGTATTAACGTATGTGAATAAGTACATACATTCAGTGATCTTTATACTAAACTGAATGGAGATAAACACACCTCCTGCAAAGAAACAAAGCGTGACGCTCAAGTTTGTCGTCTGATTGATTCTGAGGGGACAGATGTAGCAATGTTCTTGTGCGAAAACATATCTCTGATGCATAAATGTGTTATCATGTGAAATAGGGAAGTATTTTATGATTATCACATTTTGCTGATTAAATGTTTACATTAAAAGATATAAAATTTAGTTTTCAGGTGATAGGCATGATAACTAGCATAATGGGGTAGGAATGATGAAGGAAGCATTTTTGGAGGTATTCTACGCGGGTTTTCATGGAGAGAGAGAGAGTGGAAAATAATTTAGGAAAACCACCCTCAAGATCTAACCCGAATTCGAACCCCAATATCCCCACCATCAACAGGACAGACTAACACGAGAGTGACGCCTTAGACCATTCGGCCACTGAAGCGGCTAAAATAATAATAATAATAATAATAATAATAAACATATATTTTCAAAAATGCGAAGCTACCAAAAAGTTAAAAATAAAGGTCCATTATTACATATAAAAAACCTATTGTTTTGTTAGGCCCAATTATTAAATTTTTATCATATTTATAATTAAATAAATAGCGTTTTTTAAACATAATATTAATACATTAATTCGCTTCGTGTATGTAGGCCTACTGTTTGCTCTGTATCCTTATGGTGGAGATTTAGGGAAGGCGGAGATTAATTTTCTTCACGTGGTGATATCAACAGTTGCTGTCTACCCATGTTGAGCATAGAGACATTAGATGAGAAACTTTTTGAATGAAGGGAAAAAGTTGTTCAATTCCAGAACATCCTTGAAAGATATATTAAAAAATGGTCGAGGTCGCCGTGTGAAGGAAATTAAAACTCTTTATGTTTATACTAGAGAAATAATTTATTTATTTTGATCAAAAAAATGTTTTGATATAAAAACTGAAAAAACACTGACCTTATATCATGTCCCCAGGGTGGCTACAAAACATATTTTACAAAATTCCCTGACTTTTGCAGGCAACATTTTTAATTTTCCCTGACTACTTTTTTTCCAGTTTTAATGGTGGATGATGACTTGTTTTATTTATTATTGATCACATATTAAAAAAAGTTTGTATCTACTAAACATAAACAGTTTTATCAGTTATTTAAAAATTAAAATGTTATTTTATTAGGTATTATTAACTTTTGTTTTAGTGTTTGGTTGCGAAATTAATGGGATTTTTAGACATATTTTTTAATTCCCTGACTTTTCCTTATTTTAAGTTAAATATCCCTGACATTTCCCTGTCATTCAAAAATTCCCTGACTTTTCCAGGTTTTCCCTGTTTTCCCTGTCTGTAACCACCATGTGTACCCCTACATCACCACCTTTATCCTCACATGATGAAATAATAAAAGGTTGTATTTTTTTTTCTTGAAAATCGCCGTGTCCCGGGAAATACCCTCCAATCTTCGTGGTTCACTGACGCGGCGGTGTGACCTTGTAACGGAGGTAAGGCAGGCAACTCTACTCGGATGGTTCCGTTACCGAACATTTCCGCTTCCATCTATCCGCCAAGTCAACCAAATTAGGCCCCATGTCACTCGGCGGGCGGCACCACTCCGACAACCAAGGTAAGAACAGTTATAAGTCTTACACAATTAATATTAGATTAAAATAGTGGCGAGTTGATGTTACATAATGATGAGTTGCATAACATGTATATTATTTGGGTTAATAAATCTTGCGGATCACGGTAGGTAGGAAACGCAGCGCGAATGGAACTAGAACCGCGTCCATGGTATTGACAAGAAAAGCTAGTGAAGAACTAAATGGGAACGTGGACTGGATATAACTAACTCAAGATAGAGATGGGTTGTAATGAGGTGGACTGGATAGAACTAGCTCAAGATAGAGATGGGTTGTAATGAGGTGGACTGGATATAACTAACTCAAGATAGAGATGGGTTGTAATGAGGTGGACTGGATAGAACTAACTCAAGATAGAGATGGGTTGTAATGAGGTGGACTGGATAGAACTAGCTCAAGATAGAGATGGGTTGTAATGAGGTGGACTGGATAAACTAACTCAAGATAGAGAGGGGTTGTAATGAGATGGACTGGATATAACTAACTCAAGATAGAGATAGGTTGTAATGAGGTGGACTGGATAGAACTAACTCAAGATAGAGATGGGTTGTAATGAGGTGGACTGGATAAAACCTAACTCAAGATAGAGATGGGTTGTAATGAGGTGGACTGGATATAACTAACTCAAGATAGAGATAGGTTGTAATGAGGTGGACTGGATAGAACTAACTCAAGATAGAGATGGGTTGTAATGAGGTGGACTGGATATAACTAACTCAAGATAGAGATGGGTTGTAATGAGGTGGACTGGATAAACTAGCTCAAGATAGAGATGGGTTGTAATGAGGTGGACTGAATAGAACTAGCTCAAGATAGAGATGGGTTGTAATGAGGTGGACTGGATAGAACTAGCTCAAGATAGAGATGGGTTGTAATGAGGTGGACTGGATAAACTAACTCAAGATAGAGATGGGTTGTAATGAGGTGGACTGGATATAACCAACTCAAGATAGAGATGGGTTGTAATGGGTGGACTGGATAAACTAGCTCAAGATAGAGATGGGTTGTAATGAGGTGGACTGGATATAACTAGCTCAAGATAGAGATGGGTTGTAATGAGGTGGACTGGATATAACTAACTCAAGATAGAGATGGGTTGTAATGAGGTGGACTGGATAGAACTAGCTCCAGATAGAGATGGGTTGTAATGAGGTGGACTGGATAGAACTAGCTCAAGATAAAGATGGGTTGTAATGAGGTGGACTGGATAGAACTAGCTCAAGATAGAGATGGGTTGTAATGAGGTGGACTGGATAGAACTAGCTCAAGATAGAGATGGGTTGTAATGAGGTGGACTGGATATAACTAGCTCAAGATAGAGATGGGTTGTAATGAGGTGGACTGGATATAACTAACTCAAGATAGAAATGGGTTGTAATGAGGTGGACTGGATAGAACTAGCTCAAGATAGAGATGGGTTGTAATGAGGTGGACTGGATATAACTAGTTCAAGGGAGAGATGGGTTGTAATGAGGTGGACTGGTGAGAACTAGCTTAAGCTAAAGATAGGTGGTATACTTATTTAAGTGGGGTAATACATTTTCGAGTTCCTAATGCCAATGCGTATTTTTTATTTGAGGTATTTAATGTGCATTTTCTGAACAGAATGATTATATTATCAGAATACGAGAATTTATATGAAGAAAGAGAGAGAGAGCGTAAGTGTTATTCATTTTGTCGAAAATGTATGTTCACATACCTTCCAGGGTTCTTATAGATGCAAAAATCTATATAGGATAGACGGCTTTACTTCCTCTCCGAAGGAAGTTGTGCTACGGATATTTATGGCTTAAGAAAAGCCTGTCGACCCCAGCTGGGTCTGAACCCACGATTATTGGATCCTGAGGCGAGAACTTTATCCCAGTATGCTAGCTAGATGCCTCGCTTAATCCTATCAGTTATTTTAGCTAAATGCCTCGCTTAGTCCTATTAGTATTTCTAGATAAATGAACAAGTTAATCTTATCAGTATTTCTAGCTAAATCCCCAATTAATGAATCCTATAAGTATTTCCATTTAAATGGCTCAGTTAATTATTAACTACTAGTATTTCCCGCTAAATGACTCAATCATATCAATATGTCTAGCTAAATGAAGTTAATCCTATCAGTATTTCTAGCTAAATGACTAGGTTAATTCCTAACAGTATTTCTAGCTAAATGACTCAGCTAAGCCTATCAGTATTTCCCGCTAATGAATCAGTTAATCCAATCAGTATTTATGCTAAATGACTCAATTAATCCTAGCAGTATTTCATGCTAAAATGACCTCAGTTTTAAATCATACTAACAAAATTTCTAGCTAAAGGACTCAGTTAATCCAATCAGTATTTCACGCCAAATGACTCAGTTAATCCAATCAGTATTTCCCGCTAAATGACTCGTTAAGCCTAGCAGTATTTCCCGCTAAATGACTCAGTTAATCCAAGCGTATTTCTAGCCAAATGACTCAGTTAATCCTAGCAGTATTTCCCGCTAAATGACTCAGTTAATCCTAGCAGTATTTCTAGCCCAAAGGACTCGGTTAATCCTACATATTTTAATCGTTAATTGAGGGATGGCCTAGCTATTCCCCCGGTGGTTCGCCACGGCTGTGTGTGTGTGTGTGGAGCGGTTTGCCTGTCTTGCAGGGGGAACAAAGAGAGCGGAGATGTTCATTTGGGGTGGAGGGGGGGGGGGGGGCCTAGCCGAGAGGAATCAATAGGCCACAACACGCCGGGGCAAAGATTGGAACATAACCAACAAAGGACGCTCAACATGGCGGCAAAAACGTTTCAGAAGCTGATCCTGTGCCAAGACGCGAGTGCAGCGTGGCATGGCGGCGTGCATCGCGAATGCAGGGTTGCCACATTTGCATTAATATTACTATGGGTATTTAACGCGCATTTTATTATTTGACTGGTTAGATCAATACACGACTTAAAAACTTACTTAAATCTAGAACAAACACAATACCCATCCCCACGACCATCTGTCATCTCTGTGAAAGGGAAATCCCATATTTCAACAATGATTAATTTATCGTCTATGCTGGGAAGTGAGCCCGGGACCCTTGGATCAGTAGGTAAACTGAGTTAATGTGTCGGACCTCATTACTATTAAGATCCTTGTGTTTTCCAAGGCTTTCAAGTAGACATTTTCAATTTTCCAGGCACTAGGCCTATATTTCAAAGTACCTGGTCATTAAAAGAAGGTTCTTTCTAGTCCTCAAAACAATAAGCAAGGCGAAAACAAATATTGTGTACAGCAAATCAATGGCGCACCCTAAAGGGGGTGGGCGTTGGGGAGAAAAGGGGCCATTTACCCGCCACAACTTTTCACAAGACCACAAATAATTTTAATAAAAAGTTAAATCATATGACGTGAATATAAAACCAATCTCTCAGAAGATGTATCGAATGCACAGGCTACAGTTTAAGACCAGACTTACTACTTGATATTCAAAAGGTGCAGAGTTACGCCCACTTAAGAATACCACTAAAATTACCAGTCGGAGAAAGCAGAGAAATAATCGCGTGAATTAATCTCATGCAAGGCCTTAACAGAAATTAATGCGGCTTTATTTATTGTTCAAACATCTAATTAGCTCATTTATATTAGAGTAAATATTAATAAAATGGTTATTATTACTATTAGGTGTTCTGTCTTACGACATTAGGTCAGTCTTCAAGCACAGGATACACTAGGTCAATCTCCAAGCGGGAGAGACAATAGGTCTGACTTCAAGCAGGCGAGACACTAGGTCAATCTCCAAGCGGGAGAGACAATAGGTCTGGCTTCAAGCAGGCGAGACACTAGGTCAGTCTTCAAGCAGGGAATACACTAGGTCTGGCTTCAAGCAGGCGAGACACTAGGTCAGTCTTCAAGCAGGGAATACACTAGGTCTGGCTTCAAGCAGGCGAGACACTAGGTCAGTCTTCAAGCAGGCGAGACACTAGGTCAGTCTTCAAGCAGGGAATACACTAGGTCTGGCTTCAAGCAGGCGAGACACTAGGTCAGTCTTCAAGCAGGGAATACATTGGGTCAGTCTCCAAGCAGGCGAGACACTAAGTCAGTCTTCAAGCAGGCGAGACACTGGGTCAGTCTTCAAGCAGGCGAGACACTGGGTCAGTCTTCAAGCAGACGAGACACTAGGTCAGTCTTCAAGCAGGGAATACACTGGGTCAGTCTCCAAGCAGGCGAGACACTGGGTCAGTCTCCAAGCAGGCGAGACACTGGGTCAGTCTTCAAACAGGGAATACACTGGGTCAGTCTTATTATTATTATTATTATTATTAGCACCGCGTCTTACTACCCGTTCGGGTTATACGCACTTACGCTAATGTGCAATGGTAGGGTGATTGTGAGATGAAATGGAGGACCTACAGTTTAACGTGGAATCCGAACCACGGTAGAGGCCTGGCATTCCTCACAATCACAAGTTGTGATTAATTCACATCTTGTCAGAGGTGAAGGAAGGGTTTGTGGATCAGTCTTCAAGCAGGGAATACACTGGGTCAGTCTCCAAGCAGGCGAGACACTGGGTCAGTCTTCAAGCAGGCGAGACACTGGGTCAGTCTTCAAGCAGGCGAGACACTAAGTCAGTATTCAAGCAGGCGAGACACTAGGTCAGTCTTCAAGCAGGGAATACACTGGGTCAGTCTCCAAGCAGGCGAGACACTGGGTCAGTCTTCAAGCAGGCGAGACACTAAGTCAGTATTCAAGCAGGCGAGACACTAGGTCAGTCTTCAAGCAGGCGAGACACTGGGTCAGTCTTCAAGCAGGCGAGACACTAGGTCAATCTTCAAGCAGGCGAGACACTAGGTCAGTCTTCAAGCAGGGAATACACTGGGTCAGTCTCCAAGCAGGCGAGACACTGGGTCAGTCTTCAAGCAGGCGAGACACTGGGTCAGTATTCAAGCAGGCGAGACACTAAGTCAGTATTCAAGCAGGCGAGACACTAGGTCAGTCTTCAAGCAGGCGAGACACTAGGTCAGTCTTCAAGCAGGCGCGACACTAGGTCAGTCTTCAAGCAGGCGAGACACTAGGTCAGTTTTCAAACAGGTGTGACCTAGGTCAGTCTCCAAGCAGGCGAGACACTAGGTCAGTTTTCAAACAGGTGTGACCTAGGTCAGTCTCCAAGCAGGCGAGAGACTAGGTCAGTCTTCAAGCAGGCGAGACACTAGGTCAGTTTTCAAGCAGGCGAGACACTGGGTCAGTCTTCAAGCAGGCGAGACACTAGGTCAGTCTTCAAGCAGGTTACACATTAGGTCAGTCTTCACGTAGGCGAGACACTAGGTCAGTCTCCATGCAGGCGAGACACTAGGTCAGTCTCCAAGCAGGCGAGACACTAGGTCAGTCTCCAATAGGCAAAAGTTAAACAAGCAGTTAATAATAACCATCACACCCGCTGCAAAGCGCAGTAAAAGGACCAGATATCAGATACAAACTACCAGCGTTCAACATTCCTCTCTTCGCCAGCACGCGCCAGGTCGCCTCCTATCTTTGTTGACCTTGAGGATAAAGCGGTATCGGGTTACTTGTTCTTCAGATGCAATAACAAGACAAGGGCTTGCAACGGGAGGAGGTCGGACACTAGTGTTTTCAGCAAATGAGCTCAAACTTGATTCTCACATTCACTGAAAATATAGAGCAGAATATGCTCGGCGGGCGCAGAAATTAACACAATACTTGGCCCATGATGCTTTGCAAGATTAACGATATTTATTCTTTTGTAGTGAATTTACACATCTTTAGGAGTAATACCACGATGGATGTTTTCAAAGTATTGTTATGACGAGAAACAAATTAAATTTTAACAGAACAAGGACAGACGCATAGAATCGCAAGTTTGACCTCTTATAAATCATATACTGGTAATTATGAGAAATCATTGAATAAATATTTATAGCTTATACTTGTTGAAATTGTGCAATAAAATTTTGATGGTCAAATGACCTCTTAAGGTGGGGGTGTGGGGGACGCGAGGAAAAGTCAGTGTTTTTGAAGTTTTTATATAAAACTTTTTTGGGGGGGTCAAAAGAAATAATGCTCCAGTAGAAACATACAATTCTAATTTTCTTTAAATGGGGGTACTAACAGTTCTTGAATATCTGTCAATGGTGTAATAGAATTAATGAAATTTTTTCTCTTAATTTAAACAGTTTTTAATCTAGGCCAGCGGTCACAAAATGGCGGACCGCAAAGACTTTTTTAGGGACTATGACGAGATAGCAATAAACGGAAGAAATGATGCTATTTCGGTGGTGGGCGGGTAGTAGACATGGAAGGCCAGCAATAGTAAACTAAAAGGAAAGAAAATACGTTTTTGAATTAGTATAGTCCTGTAGAGATTGAACTTGAGTCACTGTTAAAGTTTTGCCGGACCACGGAAGTATGACGGGTTTTTAAATCGGACCTCCATTAAAAATAATTGGGGACCTCGGATCTAGGCTAACGTGATGTTTATAAAAAAAATTACTCAAAAGAATCAAATCCAAATTTCAAAATTCCTGTTTCGAGGTGCATAAGTTAGCACAGGAACTCCGAATTTTAAAATTTCAGGCCTCTGCTTGTGGTAGTAGATGTCACAGACTGCTTGTGACAGACAAACTCTTCATTTTATTAAAATAATAATATATAGACTCACTTCAGTAGCCGCATGGTCTAATGTGCTACTCACGCACTAGACTAAAGTTGCTGATGACAGCGAGATTGAGGTTCGAATCTCAGTCTGGTGTACTGAGGGTTATTTTTGCCAAATTTTTTCCACTCTCTCTATCCAAACAAATGCTGGTACACTTCCTTTAAATATAGCCTTCCTAATCCCTAAAACCATTCGCGTAGTTAGTAGTGCATAATCCGAACGGGTAGTATGGCGCCATTGCTTAAAAAACAAAAATAAGTGTATATTTCACGATACGTTAAAAATAGAACCTAGGCTGGGAGATCGAACCCAGGATCTTCGGCTTAGAGCATTTTGGTCCAACGTTTTTGATCCCAAGGACCAAATCTGATTACCAGTTTGCACCGCGAGCTGAAGATATAATTTAGTAGTCCCATCAACCTAATAGAAGCCCAGTAATAACACTTGATAAATCATTAGTTGCTATACTCATTTAAAGTGTATTTTTGATTGGTAGAATCTTTCAAATTTATTGTCAAAAATATATTATAAAATATGCACGCACACAAACTTTCACAAAACAACTTAACATTATAAATATATATTTTTACAAATCAACTTAAATAAAGGCATAATAAAATTAAATCATGGCCTTTTAAAATAAGTTTTTTTAAAATCATTTCACATCTGCTAACCGAGGGTTTCCCTTTAATTTTCCTCCAGGAGTGTGAGGGATACATTATATTAGTTGAGATAGTGAGCTACCAGTTGCATCACACTAGGGATGATCGATCTTTGCGAAGATAAATTGGTTAACCTCAATCGATTTTTAGATCAATTTAAACGTCCCAATCTGATTCACTAATCGATTCTTTCTTGGAGACTTAAAATGATCGAATCAAAAAATGGAAAGGAATAAAACCATGAATAGACCCTGCAGAAATATTTGAATGGACGTAGGACTTTTTTTAAAATTATCAATAACATTTTGAAAACGAAGTTTGCAATGTTGGGCCACAAATTAGTATATAATTCATTATGTCATGTATAATTTATATAATAAATATGTATGTCGTTAATATTAAAGGGTGTTTTTATGGATGGCCAACTTCCTCATGAAATATTAACGGATATTATTAATTAATATTTACTTTTAAATACATTATATAAATAATAAAGTTGTTATAATGACCATTTGTTGTACCAAAGCTTGTTTTATAATCTGATCACAAATGAATGTAAAACAAATTTACCATACATTATTTATAGTACTATATAAAAGTTTACTAAATTGTTTATAACCAGTTGATTAAATTATACATCTAGGAAAATATACCTTAGTATGATGGACTCAAATCATAGTTTGTTTTAGAAAAACATATACCATATTCATACTTGAAATACGATTAAAGTAAGTTCTTTTTACTCTTTGCGAATCGTTGAGTCGATATTATACAGATCGATTCAATGCGCTCGATTTTTTTCTAGATTAATGCAACATATCTTGATCTGAATCGATTCTGGCTCGAATATCTCTAGACCCCACTTTCTTAGCGCGTCAATGTTCTACAACTAAGACATCTAGGTCAGTGGCGGCGGAACCTTATTTTGGTTAGAAGGCCCGGCGATTAGGAAAAAATATTTTTTTTTGAGAGGCTTGGCCCCTCCAAGGACCCCATCCTAGTTAATGTTTGAAAATTGAATTCTCTAGAAACTATTTGGAGTTTGACGGAAGGCTATCTCCATTAAATTTATTTTTCCATCTTCATAATATTTATATTTTTCATAGTATTAATTTATTCCAGAAGGGCCAATTCTTTTAAGAGGGGTCTCCCCCCCCTCCATTCGGTTCCAGATTCATCCTGTGCCCTCATTGTTTGAGGCAGAGTCTAGGATGGACGCGTGGGAGCGTCAGCTATCAGAAACACAGCCAGTGACTCGTGGTCAGCTACGAGAAACACAGCCAGTGACTCGTGGTCAGCTACCAGAAACACAGCCAGTGACTCGTGGTCAGCTACCAGAAACACAGCCAGTGACTCGTGGTCAGTTACCAGAAACACAGCCAGTGACTCGTGGTCAGCTATCAGAAACACAGCCAGTGACTCGTGGTCAGCTACCAGAAACACAGCCAGTGACTCGTGGTCAGCTACCAGAAACACAGCCAGTGACTCGTGGTCAGCTACCAGAAACACAGCCAGTGACTCGTGGTCAGCTACCAGAAACACAGCCAGTGACTCGTGGTCAGCTACCAGAAACACAGCCAGTGACTCGTGGTCAGCTACCAGAAACACAGCCAGTGACTCGTGGTCAGCTATCAGAATCACAGCCAGTGACTCGTGGTCAGCTATGAGAATCACAGCCAGTGACTCGTGGTCAGCTATAAGAAACACAGCCGTTGACTCGTGGTCAGCTATGAGAAACACAGCCAGTGACTCGTGGTCAGCTATGAGAAACACAGCCAGTGACTCGTGGTCAGCTATGAGAATCACAGCCAGTGACTCGTGGTCAGCTATCAGAAGCACAGCCAGTGACTCGTGGTCAGCTATCAGAAACACAGCCAGTGACTCGTGGTCAGCTATGAGAATCACAGCCAGTGACTCGTGGTCAGCTATCAGAATCACAGCCAGTGACTCGTGGTCAGCTACCAGAAACACAGCCAGTGACTCGTGGTCAGCTACCAGAAACACAGCCAGTGACTCGTGGTCAGCTACCAGAATCACAGCCAGTGACTCGTGGTCAGCTATGAGAATTACAGCCAGTGACTCGTGGTCAGCTACCAGAAACACAGCCAGTGACTCGTGGTCAGCTATCAGAAACACAGCCAGTGACTCGTGGTCAGCTATCAGAAACACAGCCAGTGACTCGTGGTCAGCTACCAGAAACACAGCCAGTGAATCGTGGTCAGCTATCAGAATCACAGCCAGTGACTCGTGGTTGGAATCACACGCTTTCAATGAAACTATCGTAAGCGATTAAACCCAAGCTTTGCTGCAGTCCGGAATCAGACCAATATGTAGAGTATAATGGGCGAATATTTCTAGGCTAAGCTCTCCCCATCCAACTTGAACTACCCCTTACCAGCCAGACACTGGCAACCGGGCTTGGCGGGGTTGTGACGTCACCCCCTTAAGGTCACACGGTGCACCGTACACTCACTTTACACCGACAGTTGAATGCTTACGTCGACTGACGCTATCTTGAAAGCTAAATTATAGTATTTCAAGCAAGGTAGGTCTGCCAGTGACGTAGGAACCAGTCGGAAGAGTGCAATGCTCCTCCTACCCCCCCCCCCTGAAATAAATTTAGAGCAACCCCACCACGCCCCTTGATTAATTCCACTCACAATTGATATTTTCGAATAGGAAGCTGAAGAACGGCCTTCCAGCCAACTCTAAATATAATCTGGGGAAATCCCAATTTTCCAAAAATTTCTTGGACCTAATAGCTTCAAGAGGCATTCAATTTCTAAAAAAACCAGGGAAAGGCTTCAAGGAGTATCCAATTTAAAAAAGAAAATTGGAAGAGGCTCACTCCCAATAGCTTCAAGGAGTTCACAATTAAAAAAAAATCGGGAGAGCTTCTAAGGGCACCAAACTTTTTAAAAATTTCCGGGAGAGCCCCACTCCCAATAGATTTTAACTAAGGGCATCCAAATTATTAAAAATTTCTGGAGAGGTTCACTCACAATAGCGTCTAAGGGCATCCACATTTTTAAAAAAAGAAAAAAAACTGAAGACTAGGCATCCAATTTCCAGAATTTTTTGAAATAATCTCACTACTCCCAATAGCTTCTAGAAGCATTCAATTTTCCAAAAATATGTAAGAAAGCCCCACTTCCAATAGCTTCAGGGGGATTTAAATTAAAAATACAAATTCGGGAACGCCGCACTCCCAAAAGCTTCAAAGGTCACATACATTTTTTTTTAATCCGGGAGAGGCTCATTCACAATAGACTCGATGGGCATCCAAATTTCAAAGATTTTCAATGGGAGGGCCGTATTAAATAGCTTGTGGATAAATCTATTTTTTATAAAAAATGACCAGGGGAAGTTATCTCCAAACAGCCAATAGGGCCGTCTAATTCAAAGCGTTCCCGTTGGTGTGTATAAAAAGAGGCCAACTACAGTAGCCCCATGACTTCTTTGGTGCTGATTGACAGCTCACAGCTGACTTCTGACTGTCAACATTCAGGTATATACCTAAATTTTGACTGTCAGAAGTGAAAGCTGCTAAACACATGTTTTTTGTAGATCATATGGTTTGGCGTAGGGATACATAATTTGGTCTGGTAACTTTTCAAAGCCGTCACCCGTCAGCTGTGAGCTGTCAGTCAGCACCAAAGAAGTCGTGGGGCTACTATAGATGCCTAGACAGCTGCGACTCTTCTAACAACGTAGTATCAGCATGTTGTCATCTAGCTAGACAAAACCGCGCGGCTACTATAGAGCGTTCCACTACCAGATTGTAACTTACACCTTATGGAGCGCGCGGTTGCCAGATCTTGCTCGCTTCACTATTTTCATATTCAAGACTTATCAAACGAAATGGGATGTGCGTGTATTGCGTTGTCTCTCAGGGTGTCCAACCAAACAATATTTTTAAATTATCCGAATTTTCCCGCCACTTTCTAACTTTTCAGCCACTATACCGTGTGTGTGTGTATTAATTTTTGCACCGCATCTTACTAGCGGTTCAGGCTATACGCATCTGTACTAATTACGCTAGTGTGTTAAAGATTACGAAGGTTGACTTTAAAGCAGGTGTACTGCATTTGCGCGGCGGGAATGTGGGGAAACCATTTTGGAAAACCCACCCTCAGTACACCCTACTGGGATTCGAACTCCGATCTCCTTGTCATAGGCAATCTAGCCTATTGCATAAGTAACGCGTTAAAACATGCGACCACAATTATTTTATTAAGATTGCTACTTAATGTAGTAATATTTTTAGACACATTCACATTCTGAAATTGTGTCAATCTAGGGACTATTTAGTGAGATAATATTTAGACCAAAAGAAAATTCGCCTTACTCCGGTACAGTTTGAAATTGTTGTAGGACAGATTCTTTGTTATTTCTACATGAGCATAGCCCTGACTCAACTTAGGAGACGCGCGGTAGAATGGTGAAAAGACGACACGAGAATCATGTTGACCTTGAGAATTGAGATTAGTATGCTCAACAGGGACCATTGTGTTACGCGACGAGTATTAATCGGAAGCAATATGTTATTTTTTTTCTGTTGCAAATTAATATTGCATTATTTTAACGAACATATAAAAATTTCAGAAATTTTTATCAAATTCCCTGACTTTCCTCTGTTTTCCATCCTGTATAAGTCACCAAATCTACTCACGTACCCCATTCGTTTAACCATAATGATCTGCAAGACCCTATTTTGGTTGCCACTTTTGGCAGTCAAGACAAACAATTTATTTTTAGTTTCTATGTTTTTCTTTTAACGGTTTTAACATTTTCTGCTTGCTGTCAGTTACCAGGGCTGAGGACTACAACTCGGACTACTTCATATATGGCTACTGTATATTAATTAGTAGCAAATGGCTGCACTAAAATGCTCCAATACAGATTACTTCATGGAAAGCTTCTTAGGTATTATCAATTTATATTTATATAAATTTGTCAATCAAAATTACAAATAATGCTCGTAAAGAATATAAAGAGTACATACAATTAAAATTATATATATTTTCCATATATTATACAGTATTATTATAAGTTAGTATTACGAATCTAGTATGGGTACATTGTTACAGAATCCGACCCTAGCGTTCTGTCAGTTTCCACCACTTCTATGACGAATGGCCTCTAGATTATTGAAGAATAACATTTACAACTCCTAGAAAGTGATGCTGTGAGTCCATTGGCCTGTAGTGCAATGTAGGCTGAGAGTGAAATGAGCTAGAGACAGATACAGTTCTTATCAGCTGTTAGAATGTTGATATCTAAAGTCAGCTGAGGCTGTTATCTCGAGTATTGTATCAGCTGTTAGAATGTTGATAGTTAAAGTCAGCTGAGGCTGTTATCTCGAGTATTTTATCAGCTGCTAGAATGTTGATATCTAAAATCAGCTGAGGCTGTTATCTCAAGTATTGTATCAGCTGTTATAATGTTGATAACTAGCGTCAGCTGAGGCTGTTATCTCGAGTATTGTATCAGCTGTTAGAATGTTGATAGCTAAAGTCAGCTGATGTTATCTCGAGTATTGTATCAGCTGTTAGAATGTTGATAACTAGTGTCATAAGAAGCGGTTATCTCGAGTATTGTATCAGCTGTTAGAATGTTGATAGCTAAAATCAGCTGAAGCTGTTATCTCAAGTATTGTATCAGCTGTTAAAATGTTGATATCTATGATCATCAGGACAAGAAGGCGCTAATTTCAAGAGTCAGTAGTGCTAATCTCTCCCCTAAATATATCCCTCAGTAACCAACTCTCCCACCAGCCCGTCTTTACAACCATTCGGGCTATCCACGTAGGTCTGGAGGAAGGTGAATTAAATATAAAATGCATCCGCGTTTGCATGGAGGTAGAGTGGGAAAACCAGCCATAGTGCACCAGACCTGGGAGGTCCAGTGTTTTGCAAGAGTGACCCCCTGTCCGATACATACCACCATCACTTCCAGTGTCGAGCAGAGCTTTGGGGTCGAACAAGTTAAAATTGTACAGACTCAGACTTTGAAATAAAAACTTATATTGTTATAATAAATATAGGTTAAGTAAATCAATCTAATTTTATACTTTTTTATTCCTTAAGACCAATATTTGTAATTAGGAATGATAAATTTATTTAAATAAAAATTCACAATATAAAATAAACTTCCCATGAAGTAATTTGTTACTAGTAATATTACTTAACCATTACTGAATGAGTCTACTAGAGTCGACAGCTCTGGGTATCGAGAGGTTTCAGTCAAGAGTTCTCGAGACGCGTGGCAGCTAATCGAATGACCTTGGTACGACGATGTATGGAATCGGCCGTGAAAAGGGAACAGACTAGGTAGGATATGCCTAATTCGTCAACTTGTTTATCTGCTCAGACTACGTAATATACGGGGTGGCCAATCAAGTTCTAGAATAAAATTCCAGCATAATTCCCGGTTTTACTAGAAATAAATAAATAAATATATATATATATATATACACATACATAGACTATTTTTTTTTCACAAATTTTTAAAAAATTGTGAGACTTCGAACAAATTATTCTAAATGTAAATGTTTTGAGAAGGTGTGTTAAATACACCACCAAGTTTAGTATTGTTATTAAATAATTCTACGCGGCCTGTGGAGTCAGTAGTACACCAGGCTGTGAATTTATTTTCCAATATATGTCAATCCAAATTAAAAACATAGTTTAAACATAATAAAATTGTAAAATCAAAATGTTAAGATCTACCATGTATTTTAATAATATTATAAGTTTTATTGTGAAGCCCGAGTCAGTATATTTTTACAGACCCCAACTCTACAATCCTGATAACAATGACATGAAAGAAACAAATCTCTCGCTTTTTTTTTAGTTATTATTATTTAGCACCACGTCTTACTACAGTAGCCCCATTGCTTCTTTGGTGCTGACTGACAGTTCACAGCTGACTTCTGACAGTCAACATTCAGGTATGTACCTAAATTTTGACTGTCAGAAATGACAGCTGCTAAACACACGTTTTTTGCAGATCATATGGTTCTGCGTAAGGATACATAATTTGGTCTGGTAGCTTTTCAAAGCAGTCAGCTGTGAGCTGTCAGTCAGCACCAAAGAAGCTGTAGAGCTACTGTACCCGTTCGGGTTATACGCTTAAGTACTAATTACGCTACTAGATTAGGAATTGTAAAGGTTGAATTTAGAGGAAGTGAACCCGCATTTGCGTGGGAGGGTGGAAAACCATATAGGAAAACCACCCCCAGTTCACCCGACCGAGATTCGAATCTCGATATCCCCATCCTCGGCAGTCGAGCTCAACACGACTAGCGCGTTAGCCAACTACGCCACCGAGGCAGGTTTTTTTAGTCCTTAGGAGTGAAATTAACAGGGGTTTTAAAAAAACTATTTAGACTGCCTGATTTTTTAAAGTGAACTCCCTGATAATCGCTGTCTCCGTGACATCAAAAAATTTCAGGACTTTTGCAGATTTTTCCCCCCTGTCTGTAGCCATCATATTAGAAGATAGGTGCACAAACAATTAAGATGACTGGAGCGTACTTGGTGAATAAAACAAATGAAATACATACATTCGACATCATGCCAGTTCTACCAATACAAATATCCTAAATGATCCTGCCTTTCCAACTTTTAGAATCCTCACACTGTATTATTATTTTTATTATTATTATTTAGCACCGCGTCTTACTACCCGTTCGGGTTATACGCTTAAGTACTAATTACGCTAATGGATTAGGAATTGGGAGGGTTGAATTTAGAGGAAGTGAACCCGCATTTGCGTGGAGGGAGAGTGGAAAACCATTTAGGAAAAACCACCCCCAGTTCACCCGACCGAGATTCGAACCTCGATCTCCCCGTCCTCGGCGGTCGAGCTCAACACGATTAGCGCGTTAGCCAACTACGCCACCGAGGCGGGTCTCACACTGTAATATTTACTATGGGGAAATACAAAAACGTATTAGATACCTTAAAATCTAGGCCTGTATTTTGAAGATATATCTTTTTTATTTTTACATCACAGAAAAAGCTAAAGCGTACGTAATTATGTTCTAATCATGGTCAAGTAAATGCATATTTTATAGATTATTTTAGTAACTCTTTTGCCATTTAGAATTTTTTTGACAGTAATTTTTTGGTAACTTATTGCTAATGAATAATATACATGTTTTGTAAATTCCGAAATACCTAAACAAAATATTTTTCAGCCGGCAGTTGTGTGAATCAAGATAGCGTGCATGTCAAGTGAACTTCGGACACCAAAGTTATTTACTTAGTGGTAGGACATTCCTGGCAAAGCACCGAGTCTAGATTTTTGTGGGAAGGGGTAACTTTTCTTCTGAAGCAGATGTTCATGACGATAGCAAAGATTCTGATGGATTAAATTGCAAGGCTATTATGTTTGTTAGTTACAGCTTAACATAAAGAATGTTCTTTAAATTAAAAAAATGACACCTGGGCACAGGAATTGAACCAATGCTCTCACCAATGAGCTATCCAGGTATTGTCCCGTGCCCAGGGTCTGTCTTAAAATATGAGTGAAGATCCTGGGCATAACTCAGTGGTGAGAGCATTGGCGTACTAAGACAAAGGTCCCTGGTTCGGTTCCTAAGTCTAGGTGTCATTTTTCAATTTAATGAAATATTCTATTTACTAATGGTCTTTAGGGAAAATAACAAAACCAACTTTTTTTCTCAACAAAACTGATTCTAATTGGGTTTTGATTTAAACATTAAAAAAAATCCTTTTAAAGCGGTTTTAAATAATGAAATTAGATGTAGCCTATCAAATATTCCAAACCTATGAACTGCAAAGGTTTGATTTTTTTTTAAATTTGACTTAATAACCTGCTATAGATAAACGAACGTGTAAATATTTCAATACAATCTATTGGTACTGAATACTTTTTAAATATTAAATATTTACTACTGACACATAAAAATTACATTTTTACATATCAGTTATTTATTTACTTTTTCCTTAATGTGCTAAGGTTTTAAATGTATTTTAAATTAATGATGGATTAGTTGAACCATCAGGATATTTTATTTTTGCCTTTAGGAGGTCAGGTTTTTAAAATAGCACGACGCAAATCTCACGGTGTTCATAGTTTCTAAACATTACTTCGTCCCTAGACATATACCACAAGCTCTATCTGACATACTCGACTACGAGCGATTGTAGCGGTCATTTTAACTAACTACAATGTTATCGAGAGGTTTCACAGCCACGCCGCTGTTTCGGTGGCGCGTCTGTTAAACACCAACTACTGCCCAATACCCACGGTCTTTACTTGAAAAGTGAACGAGGTTGCTTGTTCTATCACAATATATTTGTTGTTGAATATTTTTGAGATTAACTTTGGACAAGGAATTGTTGGGGGAAAATTCAAGGTATTTTGTGTTTATATTATACTATATACTAATTGAATGTTAATTTATATTATAAGCATACATAAAAAAATATTTAATATTGCATATGGTGGAATGGCCTGTCTCATGATGGTATCTTTTTTTCAGAGTTAAAGTGATAATTTAAGCTTAGGTTTTTGAAGGAGTTTTTAGACATGCGATAATATGAAAAGCTCCCGATTAACGTGGGATCCGAACCACGGTGGAGGCCTGGCATTCCACACATTCTCAAGTTGTGATTAAACAACGTCTTGTCAGAGGTGAAGGAAGGGTTTGGCAATCAGATAAATAGTGCCGGGACCAAGGATTGAACCCAGGACCCCCAGCAAGAAGTCCAACACCTTACCCCTAGACCGACCTAGGTCACCCGTTTAAACTACTAATCAGTGTGGTGGAAGATTGAAATTGGGATGGTTGGTGTAAGGACCACCCCAAACAACAATGAAGAACATTCTTAAATATAACATAAAAAAAGGACCAGAAAATGTAAAGAGGCCCTCCACTAAAAAACTTATTTTATCTTTACAATATAATTTCAACTAATCTTAATCATCAGTAGAGCAAACTCTGCTATAGGCCTATCCTACGAATTTCAGTCAATAGCCAATTTGAATTCCGGTTGCGTGCATCGGGGGTGGTATCACTAGGGTGTGATTTTCTTTCTTCTCTTCAGGTAAATGCTGGTGCGTTCCCTCTTAATTTAACTTGTAGCTCCTATCCCATTACGGGCATTTGCTAATATTCAAGACGATTTCTAACCAACATATGTTATCTTTAACTAATCTAACCCAACAAATGCTGGTAGTTAGATTACTGTTAAAAGTCTAGTCATGTAAAAAGTATTGGCCTATTGAACAAGAAATATTATACAATTATTTAAATCCGAAAAGACCCGCCTCGGTGGCGAAGTTGGCTAACGCACCAGTCGTGTTGAGCTATACCACCGAGGGCGGGAAGATCGAGGTTCGAATCTCGGTCGGGTGAACTGGGGGTGGGGGTTCCCCTAAACGGTTTTCAACTCTCCTCTCCACGCAAATGCGGGTTAACATCTTCTAAATTCAACATTCCCAATTCCTAATCCATTAGTGTAATTAGTACTTAAGCGCATAGCCCGAACGGGTAGTAAGACGCGGTGCTAAAAAAAAATCTGAAAGCACCATAAATAGTTCGCTCCCGCCAAAATATTGTTTACACAAAATGTAACTTATAGCTTAAAGTAAACAAAATGCTAGCCTGTAAACCAATAGTTGTACTATTTTGGAGTAGATCATGTTTTGGAACGAGCCCAACACTTTTAAATATTGCCAAACAGCTGATCTACGCCCCTCCCTCCCTCCGATAACACCATGCTACTTGGAAGGAAATATCACCACTGCTGTGTTTCTTGAATTAATATCAGCGCAGGAGCCTTAAAACAACTCTAACAATATTCAATCATCTCAGAATGTTCTTTTGTGACCCTATTAAAAATAATATGGACTATATTTGTTTGAACAAGACTCGATCACGTTTTTAACAGTCCACTTTTATCCCGGACAGTTCTCATGAAACGCCTTTAAAAATGAACGAATTTTTACTTCATTATTTAAAATAATACAAAACGTAAAAGAAAGTAAATTCTCGATTTTACTCGGGGACACGATGATACCTTTCACCTTCCACTTGTTAAATGACCCAGTTTCACTGAACGCGTCGTCTCAATGCCTCCGCTAAGCGGTGTCCATGTTGTTTTCTTACGACTAACACATTTACATAAACGATGAGCTAGGTCTAGAGTTTATATTAAGGCCAATTAAATGAGTGGATTCGTTTGTGCAGCGTATGTCAGTGTCCGCACCAAACCAAGGACCATGTGTCGGGTTAAGGCGAAGGTTACCGAGAGGGGCCCGTCCGAAAATCACACCTTGCAGGACCTAGAGAAGGCGGCGCGGCGACCTTCGAGACATTTTTGGTCGACCGGCCGGACAGTTTGGTAGTTTGTAGACCTGCCTACACGTTCCTACGGTGACACGGTTACATTGATCGGTTAGCACTTCCAATTAACTTATCCTGTAATCTGTTCTGATAGCAAAAATACATTAAATGAAACTTTTAAATGGTTTTAATTGTCAACATCAATGACCAGCAAAACCCGATTCGGTGGCCGCATGGTCTATGCCGCTATTATCCCAGTACACTAGACCACCGATAACGGGGAGATTGAGATTTGAATCTCGGTCAGGTGTACTAAGGTTTTTTTCCAAAATGGGTTTCCACTCTCCTCCACGCAAATTCGGGTACACTTCTTATTAATATAACCTCCATCAATAAAAACCATTAGCGTCATTAGAATACGATTAACATCGAACGTGTAGTAAGACGCGGTGCTAAAATAAAAAATAAAAAAACAAAATAACCGTACTAGTAGCTTATTTTAAAATAATATTGTCAGATTATTAGCGAGATTTCCTTCTTTAAGTTTGCAACGACATAAAAAGATGTCACGCATATTTTATTATTAGTAAAGAAACCTTTGTTGTTCCTTCAAGCTTACAAATTGAGTAATTTTAGAAACTCGCAACTGGTGCGTGTCGTAATAAACTGAGGTCACTTCTCAGCGGTTGACGCGGGCCGCCAGGTCTGCCAACACAATTCGCAACGCTTCTTGACACAACACCAAACTTCGTGAAATGACAGCTCTGAACTAGTGCCCAACTCTACCCTTTAGTGTTTACGGTTTTAATTTGCATCATTATTATTTATATTATTATTTTCATACGGATTTGTCTATGCGGTAAAGGCACAACTGCGCATCTTCGAAACCTGTGCAAAGCGATCGTTTCCCATCGCAGTCCTCCCGCCACTTTCCGTCTGCTACTACAGCGCGACGTTGCCTAGTTTACTGTTAAGTCAAAACAAATCATTCTCAACCAATATTGTATCCCTTCCCAAGGGTAAATGTGACTTGTATTGTTGATTAAATACAAGTAAACAAGGCTGTGAGGCGCAGGCGAGTGTCGCGAGCCAATGCGACAAGGTTTACGTCTCTGTGAAACGGGCCCGAGGTCATGTTGCAACAGTGTTTTGCTTATGGCCATCACACGTGTTTCCCGAAACCAATGAGAGAGGGCAGCACCTACTAGGAACTTGTTTTTATGTCTTATCAAGTGCCACAACTAACAGACTTAGCCCTAATACACTTTAGTGCATCAGACATACTACTTATTATACGAGAAATAAACACATTTATAACCAACCCTACAAAGTCACGCTCCCTATCTGGATGTTTATGATTCGATAGCAAAGAATTGAAAACACAGTCTAGTTAGATTCTCAAGGCCTTTAAGATTAGTTCACTAGAAAAAGAAAGCTGTCATTGGATAACAGATGATTATGAGAGTCTAAATAATTTCAACTAAATAGAATATAAAAGCATACTCTAAAACTTAGACCATAGATCTATGGCAGGTGATTGTTTCATAAATATCTGCAATTTCAGTAAATGTATGCATAAATAGGCTTAGATCAAACTTTGAATCTTAATTAAAATGCAAACTAATTTAACAAACATTCGAAATAGTAACCCAAAAATAGCTAGAACATATTTAAGTTCAGGTATAATTGATAATCTAAAAATATTCATTAATTGGAGGGAACACGGCTGTGTTCGAATAAAATTATACTCCGAAAATCAAAAAACACAAAAGTAGGTTAAGATAAAATATATTAGATGTGAGCATAATATTTAATTTAAAATGTAATTTACAGCATATTAAAGTGAAATACATGTTGAATAAGCATCAGGCAGGTGACGGAATTTTAATAAAGGCAGTTGACCTTAAAACGTTAAGCAAGGCTGAGTTGAAATTTTAAATAAATCTTTAATTTAAGATTAGTATTATGCTTGATATATTATCAAGGCAAACTTTTAATTGAAGAAACTAGATACACTCAACACCCCTGTAAAAATTACAGAGAGTATACAAATTTACTATTTCAGCTTGAAAATATGAGCTTGACAAATTGGGGCACTGCTCCAAAAAGGTGCGAATTGCATACATTCGGCCGGGCTATATGAAGCGTGACATTAGAGATAACTTAAAACTTCATTCTAGTAAAACTAGAAATAATAATAAAATTGTCAAAAAACTAGGATAATTTACATTTGTTTTATTTTGCTAAGTTATAATATAATCGCAAAGAGTGAAATTAGTCCAAACTACAATTTGACTTCATTTTCTTGTGCTACGAAAACTTGTGAAATCTACTTACCAGAGCAAAGAAATTTGTGTGGCAGTCCTCCAAACTGGCGCCGTTGGTTTGATGATTTGGATGCGTCATGGTTTCTCCATCATTTTATATTTAATTTAAACCACTATTCACACGATCTACTTACACAAATCTACACAAAAACCTTATCGAAACACGAACAGGAAAATTGGTTTTCACCTTTCAATGGCGACTGCAAATGGCGGATAAGAAACAACAAGCGCAACGGGAGTATGGATTTCATTGGTTAATTTAAGTCACATGGTACATCGTGTCGAAAATGGCGGCGTACATAAGGCATGGTGTGAGAAAAGCTGAAAACTTTAATTTGACGTGTAGCTTTAAGTTCTTGGTTTGTAAAATATTTTACTATCGATTATCGATTATATAGAAATATTCACTAGTCATGAAATCGAATCTTAATTAACCATTAAATATATTTTCTTGATATTCTACCTACTATCAAATGACAAGTAGCAAAACATTTGTTCTAACATAATAGTATTATTTTTGTTTACATTATGTTTCTAATTTAGTTACTAATCTTATCTATGTTTGTTATTATTTTTAGGTACTAAGAAATTGTTATTCTAAAAGAAGTGAACAATTGCCACATGGAAGAAGCTTAAAAGCTACAAGAGAATCCATTGCAGCTAAAGGGTAATCTCACCGAAATAACATTATTATTTAACTTTTATGGCTCCCTTTATTTCACGAAACTCAAAATAAATAATAATATATATACATCGTCCTCTTTTTTTTTTCTTTCAGATTTTTACGTTCCCAGAGAGCTTATTTTCCTCCAGCTGATGTAGCTGACAAAGTAAACTCTATTTGTGAATCAGTTTTCGGTTCCACTAATACTGTTTCGGACCTTCACATTAATTCTCCAGATTCTAAATTCAAATTATTGGATGCTTGTTTTCGAGAATTTCAGCATGGGGTTCCAAACTCTTTGCTTCACACCATGACTTCTCTTGGTGAGTTGCATTGGAGACCTTAACAGGCTAATAATCTGAGGTTTATGACATTTTCAGGTTAAGATTGTATTTTTACCAGCTAGGATTTTAAGGTTGTATCCGAATAGTCTACTTAACACGCCGTTGACCATTGACATTCACTCGATAGTTGCATTAGCAATCACATGGTCAAGTGCAGATCTGTCCGAATAGTTACAAAATGTGCTAATGCACCCCTCACACGCCCTTGAGTCCAAGAGCGACAGCAAGCTACCCTTGACACACCGTCGATGCGGTGTTTGGTCGGCAATTGTTTAATTTTTTGTCTGCTAGAGATAGAGCTCGTAGAGTAATGTCATCTTTGATAATGTACGTTAAATATACTGATTGTTTTGTACTGTTGTAGAGTTGTATTGTATTGTGTTGTGTTGGATAGTTTGGATAATTTGTCATGTGCAGTGAAATTAAAGTCACTACAAATCTGTAAGTGGCCTATGCTATTCGGGCTGATAGATGGTGTTTAAAATAGTTTCTAAGATTATTGTTAGGAATCAACATTGCGGACTCAAGGATATTTTGCTGTTCAAGTATTCTGTTGCAGTCTTCAATCTTAATGTGTGTTAAGTGTAAAGTCATCAAGTCAAGTGTACCTACTTGACTATTCGGATACAGCGTAAATCAATCTGTGTTCAAGGGCAAGGTTCAAGAACGTTTATACTGTCTTTTAAACAAGTAAAAAAGTTTTTATGCTATTAAAGTATATAGTGATTAATCTTAGACACAAAATAGTCAGTCATCTATATACTAAGATTAAGCTAATTAAAATAATTACTTGTTTAGAAAATATTTGCTCGACTCACCTATTTCACATAGTATCGTGAAACGTGCAAGTCTATAGCAACCACTCCTTGAATATCTTGGTTTCTTTCCATTGCAAACTTGTTTTTATAATTAAAAAAAATAATCATCCAAGCTTAACCTAACCTTCCAAGTCAATTAATAATCAATTTTAAAAGCAACATCTTGGATGGATTGATACATTTAAATACTAATTAGAACTATTACCATTCTATTTTGTCACATGTGTGTTCTGATAGAGACATTTTTAATTAGCCTAACTGACCAATCAAAATATTTTAATGGCTGATGTTTTTTGTATCTTATGTAGCCTAATTAATAATGCTGAATTAGGTAAAGTTCTGTTTGTAAAAATATATTTTCTTAAAATACAGCGTAAACATTCTCTACTCTTTAAATTTAATTCAAACTTGACTCACAGCTCGACTCTTTATGTGCCAATTTTAATTTCTACATCACAGGCCTACAAAAATAATAGACTTCCTGAAATCTCAAACAATTCAAAACAGAGGGAAATGTTGTACTGAACCAAGGATATAATAATCAGACTTCTATGCTGGGGGTCCGGGGTTCAATCCTCGGTCCTGGCACAGATTTATCTGATTGCCAAACCCTTCCTTCACCTCTGACAAGACGTGTATTAATCACAACTTGTGAATTTGTGGAGTGCGAGGCCTCCACCGTGGTTCGGATCCTACGTTAAACTGTAGGCAAATAGTTTAGGACAATCACATATTTTTCAATGACAATCTTGGTATCAACCTGTAAGTTCCTCCACAGGAAACCTCTGCTGGTGAAATAGGCAAATATGTATTGAACCTTAATATGTAAAAGCAACTATTCTATCTATGGTAAGAAAAGTTACAATGTATCCATTTACCAAACTATAACATGATCTGCAAGACCATTGATTAGCCGATCATGGATTAACTAGGGCGGAAATTTTTAATCCAATATATTATTTCTGTTGTCAACATCCCTTTTTTTCAACTAATACGAAGCCTACAGCGACTAATAAGGTATCAGTGGATAGGATTTTTTACCGACTTCTGAGTTGCATATTCAGTTTACGTTAAAGCACATTATTTAAAATCTAAGTTAAAAGAAAAATCTAACAATATTTTTATATCAATTATCGAAAATAAACTCTCCTTGCTATTTTATGTATACAATTCGTTGAGTATTTAATTTCAACAACCTAAAATCGACTAAATCAATTTGGGGGGGGGGGGGGGGGAAGGTTGTCTGAATGTGTGAAAGTTTCGCAAGGGTTACTGGTTATATAATAAACTTTCAACTAAAGGCTTGCCCTACATGCTACGCTATAACTGTACGGCAAATAAAACTGAACATGTGAATGAAAAATTTAACATGAAATGTTAACATAATTTTACATTTGACTGTACATAATAACAGAAAATTAAACTGGCAAAATGTTAATAAGTCATTGTAAGAAAGTGGTAGCCTCTGCTTATAACACAAGATAATGACTCACTGTAGTTCGGATGGACTTATTCAGTGTTTACTTTTGAGGTAAAGTGATTCGCTGGTTTATCAGGTTTTTAAATTCGGCCAATTTTTTTTTCCCGAGCCCCACAGATAGTCGAGAATCTACTGTATTGTAAAATTGGGCCTTTGTCTTAGTTAAATCCTTACAATAATTACAAGAGTAAATCCCCTTTCAACCACTTGATTGGTTGCATTATACTAAACTGCTGAGGATGGGAGATTGGGGTTCGATCCCGGTTGGGTGCACTGAGGGTGGTTTTTCCCGCAAATGTTGGACATTGCACTTGCCATCAATTAAAAACCTTCCTAATCTAAACTATTAGCGTAATTAGTACATAGGCGCATAACTCGAATGGGTAGAAAGATGCGGCGCTAAAAACAAAAACAAAAATTCTATTATATTTGTTTAGTGCTAAACCATAGTTGGAAGGGAAGAGTTTCCTGGAATATTGTCACAGTGAAGGATATGTTTATATTTTCGTTAATTCAAATATATCATTTTGAGAAATTTTAGAAATGATTGAACATAACATCTATCCTCTGTTATCTTTTTTTCTTCCCAAATGACATTGATCACCGAGGCTTTGTTTTTGATGACATGCTATCTTGGGGGAAATTGGGGGCAGGTACATAACAGACAATGCCCATACATTCTACTCAAGACTCTGTGCTGGAGGAAATGTTCTTTAATAGGTCATTTTTTGTATTTTATATCATTTCCTCATCTGAATATTTTTTTGATACAAATTGTTAGCTATTTATGTAGAATAAATATATTTTTAAATACGTCAACATTTTGTAAATGCGTGAATACTAAAACGTAAAACTTTTCTTCCCCAAACAGAATGAGAAGATAATATAAATGTAGGCCATGAACTTTGTACACTATTTAATTGCGCGCTTGTGAAACCCACATTCCTGGTGAGTCACTGCAACTAGGCTGGAGAGGGTTGCGTTGGGAGGGGGGTAGCTCTATTACTTCTGAAACTGATATTTTTAAATCACTGTTTATATCCATCAGAATGCAAGAGTTTGCTTTTTAAAGGCTTTTTTATTTACATAGGCTATAGGGTGTATATTAATTGATGTCATATATATTATGTCAAATATTCCAGGGGCATATTCCCATCGACCAAACACTAAGAGAAGTCAATACAAACATCGGTCTAAAATGGTTTAATTTCTGAGTTGGGAGGGATTTTATTTGTCAATTAATAAACAATCCAACAGAAGAATAAATGCAACTAAACAAGACAAAACATTTTGTTACAAAAATTGTCCAAAATGTGGTCCTACTGCTTCATTAAATCCTCTTGGCCTTCGTTACATGCTTTGTTGAATACAATTGAGATGTTACGTACTTGCTCACATACATTTACGATACACTCTCTTAAAACCTCAACACCAAGCACAGAAGTTGCATAAACAATGGTCTATAGGGTGTCTACCATCCGGGAAAATCAGGGAAAACTGGAATTAGCCGGGAATTTGAAGTGGTTGAGAAAAAACAGGAATAAGTCAGGAATTTGGTAAATCACAATGTGATTCAGACTGTCTTTTGTTTGTAGCTGTGTAATATATTTTATAATTTTCTAATTCCTACTAGTCTTTGTTAATACAAATAGAAAAACTTTATTTAAATCTTAAAACTTATTTCTATTCATAAAAAAGATAAACAAAAACCGTGGGGGTTATGGGGACAGAAGGGTGTGGACATACTTTTGAGTCGGGAGTTTTAGGGAATGATCAGGGAAAAAGTCGGGAATTTCATTGGTCAAGTTGAGTAGACACCGTGTTAAATGTCCCCAGTACCGGCCTCGGTGGCGTAGTTGGCTAACGCGCTAGTCGTGATGAGCTCGATTGCCGAGGATGGGAAGATCGAGGTTCGAATCTCGGTCGGGTGAACTCGAGGTGGTTTTTCTTAAATGGTTTTCCACTCTCCCTCCACGCAAATGTGGGTTCACTTCCTCTAAAGTCAACCTGCCCAATTCCTAATCCATTAGCGTAATTAGTACTTAAGCGTATAACCCGAACGGGTAGTAAGATGCGGTGCTAAATAAAAAAAAGTCCCCAGAGATACAAATTCATTGTGTTTAAATATAGTGGTTAAGCAGGCCATTCATTGGATCCCCTGTGACCAATACATCTTTGAGGAAAACCATAAATAACTCTAAAATTAATCGTTTCTATTTTCTAGAACCAAATTAAATAGATTTTCTTAATGTTTGGTCGATGGGAATAACCCCCTAAAATATTTGACACCAATTAATATACACCTTGTATATATTCACTCTACATTTGTAAAGTTCATGTTTGATTTAGTCATGTACATTAATTACAACTTTTTGATATTAATTTTCGGCCATCAAAGTTATTATTAACGTGTTATTCACTAACAATCAAATATAGGTAACAATTACATTTCCTAAAGTATATTTGCATTATTATATCAAATGAAAATAATTGGCTTTTTGTTTTCACAACAACCAATTAAGTTTGATTTAGTATGCGATAAGAATTAAATATTATTTATTTTATGATATAAATGTTAAGCTAACCTAATCAAAATGTTTATAACAAATATCGTGCTCTGAGAAGGCTAACTACTACTAACATAAAGTGCCCAAGTCAGGATCGTATTTAGGCACGTGCAACATAATATGGAAATAAGACAAATATAGCAAAATTTAATGCAACCAGTAAGCAAATTTATAGCATTTTGGTAGGTGACCTGGTGGTCTAGGGGTAAGGTGTCGAGACTTCTGTGCTGGAGGTCCGGCGTTCAATCCTTGGTCCCGGCACGGATTTATCTGATTGCCAAACCCTTCCTTCACCTCTGACAAGACGTGTATTAATCACAACTTGTGAATGTGAGGAATGCCAGGACTCCACCGTGGTTCGGATCCCACGTTAAACTGTAGGTCCTCCATTTCATCTCACAATCACACTAGCGTAAGTGCGTATAACCCGAACGGGTAGTAAGACACGGTGCTAATAATAATAATAATCATTATAAATGATTTACTAATGTCAGTTATACAAATCTATGATGATTGCAGTACAGTATATAAATAGAATATCCGACACCTTAGCTCAGTTGCTAGCATGTCTGTCTACTGAGCTAAGGGTCCCAAGTTTGATTCCCGGCATGGCCGAAAAAATTTTCATTGGTGAAATGTGGTTTCCCTTTTTCACAGAAATACATTAATGGTCGGAGGCTGGATGTTGTGCCTGTACCAGTCTTAAGTTAGATTATAAGACATATGAAGCCATGACAGGCCTAACAAGCCAGTAGTGGAGAATATATGGCTTGGATAAAAAACTGACCACAGGCTGGATACAGTAATGGATGTAAAAAAAATACATCAACTAGTGAAGAAAAGGAAATAGTTCGCTTTACTACAAAGGTCTCAAACCTAATATCTTGTAATAGCGGAGTTCACCTGTAGTTGGAAAGGTGGACCCAATTTTTAAACATAAAAGTGGCTCGGAATTCCCTATTTAGGCCAAAACTTTTTGACAATAAGTTTTAAAATGACTAACTTTGTGTGGAGGTGCTTTTTTATATGCTCCGTCAGACAATAACATAAATGTCAGACCTTTTACCGGCTGTTATATTATTTATTGTAATTTTAATATTTGGATTTAAAAATATGTTCACACAAAAGTAGTCATTAACATTATAAGCATTAACACAAAGACTGAATAATGAAATCGGGAACTTGGTTATTAAAGATTAAAGCCAAAAATATTTTGGTATTTCACAGGACTGTGGAGTCAGTACGCCAAGCCTTCAACCGTGATTCCGTCATCTATTTTTCTACTGTTCGGCTCCTTCATAAATAGCTAATGTGTATTAATTAATAATAACAGATTTACCGCAGTAAAATGCTCAGACACAGACGACTTCATGGGAAGCTTCTTTGACATTGTGAATTTATATTTGCATAAAATTGTCAATACAAATTACAAATATTGGTCCTAAGAAAAAAAATAATAAAAATTGCTTTTTTCTTAACTGACTTCAACTCTGACTGACAGTCTTGGTATTTCCCTATTTCAGTGTTTTTACCGCCTCATACAAAATTTACCGACTTTTCGAGATGCATTTATTAAATTAAAATAGTGGCTGTGCATGTGAACGGATATCCGTGAAGCACTTTAAAAAATTTACTGTAACCACTGGCATAATAAGGGCCTATCATTGGTAACGTACTACTTCTTTTTTACTGGCGCTAACACTTCTGAGGAGCTTTAATGTTAAAAAAAAAATGTATAACAATTGCTGAAAAAACTTGAATTAGATGTTGGGGATCAAACCACCCAATTTACCATTCGCCAATAGCTATGGCCCTAATCGTTCTCGCACCAATGATTATAACATAGCTTCGACACGTTTAAAGTTTGACTAAATTAGTACTTGCTTCAGTGGCCGAATGGTCTAAGGCGTCACTCTCATATTAGACTGGCCTGCTGATGATAGGGAGATGTGTGTTTGAATGCCGGTGCACTGTGGTTGGTTTTCCCGTAAATGGTTTCCCACTCTCCTTCCACACAAACGCGGGTAAACTTTATTTAAAATACTTCCTTCCTCATTCCTTCCCCATCAGAGTAATTATCATATAAACGTAAGGCATATAGCCTAAACAGGTAGTATATAATATGACTAAGATGGACTATGTCAAGGTTAGGTTAAGTCTTTCTGAGCTCTGTTATAGTAAGCAGAGTGAAAACAATCGTGATTGTGTTTCTATTCTTTCTCTGTGGATTTGTTCATTTTATCAAGTGTTACTCTCCACTGACACTCGTAATATATCTTCTAAGTGACAGGTAAGGAAGTCAACCTGAAAGGATAATGTAGGATACATGTTTGCTCCTATCAAGGCGTAACCTAACTCTCCTTTCGGGTTGAGCTCTCACATACATTACATTAACTGACATTGTTTCAACCCTGTTTTAATATATTTCAAAGTGCATGAACACTATTCATTTTATAATACACTCACTTGATTATCTTTCCCACAACACATGGTTTTGAAGACTTAAAAAGAGTCGAATGGATATTATTTAGCATATCATGTTGTTTCAGGTGATGTTATCGAGTATTACCAAACTCCTGTGAATGCGAAGACGCCGCTTGACGCGCTGAAGAACATTGAGCTCCCACCTAATCTTCACATTCAGCACGAATACCATCGCTTCCATCCAGGTATTTCAGTGACCAACTCTACACCTTGTATGTAAGAAATATATTTTGTCACCGCATCTCACTACCTGTTCAGGTTGAATTTAGAAATGTATCCACATTTGCGTGAAGCGGCTTGGGGAAACAATTTAGTAAAGACTACTCTCAGTACACCTGGCCTGATCTGCAGTGACATCTGAGACCATTTATACACCGACACTAGTCATGTTTTAAATAAATTGCTCTTAATTCGCTTTGGTAGTCTAATGGACTGGACTCTCGAGGTGGTTTGAATCTCAGTCGAGTCACTGAGGGTGGTTTTTCCTAGAATATTTTCCACTCTTCATCCACACAAATGTGGGTACACTTGCTTCAAAACTAAGCTTTCCTTATCTTTAACACATTAGCATAATTAGTACATGCGTGTTTAACCTGAACAGATACTAAGACTTTGTGACAAAAAAAATAAAATTGAGTTAGTTCACAGATCCCTATTGAACGTAAATAGATTGTATTTTTACAAGTCGACCTCGGGGGTTTTGGGGTAAAATGCTCGCCTCATGACCCAACGTTTGTGAGTTCAAACCCATCCAGGGTCGATGGATTTTTCTTGAGCGATGAAAATCTGTAGCAAAGCAGGGTAAGTAAAGCTGTCAGAACCATTTTGATTGTAGCATGTAAAAAAAGAAACCTTGAAAATATCTTTCCGGTAAAATTAGTTTGCCCTTTTGTTCTAGCTCATGGAAATTCTCGTGTGCTGATATAATCAGCTGGTTCAGAAAGTACACGTTAAATACCTCGAATAAATAAAAATATTTTTAAGAATTATCAATTTTACACTGTAAATAACTTATCTGGAAAGTGTATACATTCTCAAATGACTAATTGCTCTTTCTTTCTAGACACCGACACCATGTTTGGAGGAATCAGCGTTTTTACAAAAAGTTCCACCATTGTGACAGGATTAAAATACAAGAAAAAATACAAGGGTCATGTGGCCAAAACATCATGGCCATAAACAATCTAAGTTATTTAATTAGTTGATTCGAACTTGAGTACACAGACTGCCTCTTGGTAAAATAAAATATTGATATTTCAAATGAAGTGTCAAATTAAAATATCATTCTTGAGGAGCCGAATATACGAGATAAAATAAGTACAATACAAACAGTTGATGTGCACTATTATGTAAATATTAACAACCCAGATTTTAAAAATTATATATAAAAAAAACACTCTATAGTAATATCATCAAACCCTGCGAAGCTTCGATAATATCAATATGAATTTTATATAATTTGATAACTCGAATCAAACCAAATTAGAAATAATCGATCAGGCTTTATTTTAGGTTGTTGCAAATCCCACAATGTGTTAATATGTTTTAATAACAATTCCTGTGATGTAAAGTAAATTATTACTATTAATTAAATATTGACAGGAGAATAAGCCACTTTTTTTTACCAAATAAACCTATAAAAAAACCTTCGCATCCTGGGATAATGCGTAATTAAAGTGTTTGTTTGCGGACTAAAAAGATATATATAAATAGTTTATAATAACTACTACAGATAATGTATTTCAAAGTATAAACATGTGACCAATCATATATTTTAAACCTCTATTGCAGGTATGTGAACTTATGACCCAATCCATGATTCTGTGAGGCTCAAAGACATTTTGAAACATCATGTTTTTATAGCTGTTCTAGAAATTCAGAGTTTGGGATTGTGACATTTGGAAATTGATCCCTATTTAAGGAAATCTAATCTATAAGTGAGGTTGGCATACAGAACGTTTATTCTCTATTCACCAGAGATTGATTACACACAAAATTTTAATTTGCGCACCAAATTTTTGGCAAAACAAAACATGTGAACATTTTAAGGGAAAAGGGGGGGAAAGTCCAATTCTATCTAAAATTTAGTTATTGTTGCCGTCTGTTAAGACAATCATGAGATCCTTATAATGCACTTTAAATTTTGCTTAAAAGAGGTCTCTGTCATATTTAAATTAATTTAAAAAAATTATCTGCTGGGGTTCTTATGGGGGTTTGAGATATACAAGTTGTCCTAGAAAATTTGACTTCAATTATTTTTTCCCTCATACCCTGACGAAAAGCAACAAAACATCCGAGAGGTCACGACTTATATATATTTGATGACAAATGCACTTCAACACAATATTTAAATTAATGAATAAGGAATTATTAAAATAATTGAATTTGCATCTGCCAATGACTAGGAGATTAAGGTTTGAATCTCAGTTGGGTGTACTTAAATGTTTTTGTTTTTTTTCAAAATGGTTTTTCACTCTTCCTCTAAATATAGCCTTCCTCCCTAAAACCATGAGTGTTCACTAGTTCATAACCCGTATAGTTGCAAGAAGGCAAACAACATGTGGATTACAAAAATAATTTAAAAATGACACACACATACATTCTTAAAATAATATATTCAACATTATTACTACAAAAATTGTTATAATTTATATGGTTGCAAAATTTCACAAAATAAGCTCATATTTGTGAAGATTGGTTATTTATTCACAAAATGTATTACATAATTGTTCATGTTCTTGTAGTGATTCTTGTAAGACTTGCTAACTAAAGTGATATTTTAACAAAGATACTTAAATTAACATTACCAAGTTAAATACATTTTTTTGTTAAGAAATAGGTACAGAGGTCACAATGTGTTCTTTTAATTGTTCCTGTCCACTGTTGTATCATAATTATGTACAGGAATGTCTCAAATATATACATATATTTAAATAATCGGCTGCAACGAAAATGGGGACTCTTGAGACCGCTAATGAAAATACCAAGGTTGGACGGAAATGATAAAAAAAAGAAAAGAGTAAGTTGGTACCACAAGTGTGTTGAGGAGGATTGAGGATCACAGTTTAGATGATTTGGGCATGTTCAGAGGATGGATGCAGATATATTCGCAAGAAGATAGTACTTGAGACCCGAGGGCACGAGACCGGTTGGTAGCTCAATCACACAAACAAGGTATACACTAGACCCACAGCCTCAGGGTTAAAATGTATGTGCTCATTGGGAGAGCTCGAAGTCTTCAACACGGGGATCGCTACGTGCAATCCCAAGTGACAACATTGCTATCAACTATCAAGTAGTCATTTTTAAAGTTGGTTTTATTCGAGACCACTCAAAAATTGCCTTCTATCGATAATAAATCAGCTTTCAATACCTAGATTCAGGTAGCGGCACCACAACCCTTCCCATAAACATTCCCCCCCAGTCAGATTGTGGATTACAAAGAAACCTAAGAATACAGTGGTCCTTTTTCCTTTAGTTCAAGGGATTGTTTGCAAATAGTGTATAGTAGTAGCCCCATGGCTTCTTTGGTGCTGACTGACAGTTCACAGCTGACTTCTGACAGTCAACAGTTAGGTATATACCTAAATTTTGACTGTCAGAAGTGACAGCTGCTAAACACATGTTTTTTGCGGATCATATGGTTCGGCGGAGGAGATACATAATTTGGTCTGGTAGCTTTACAAAGCCGTCAGAAGTCAGCTGTGAACTGTCAGTCAGCACCAAAGAAGCCATGGGGCTACTGTAACTGCACACAATCTTCAAATACACTGACAAGTTACTTGTCTGAAAAGGTATGGTCATCGTGAGGTGGTGAGGTGAGTTGTTTCACTTAGAAGAGTTATCACCAAGAAGTGCAACTAGCACTCCTCAATGGGGAGCGGAGTGTCTGGTGTATACCTTGTGTGTGAGTAAATTCTGCGGAAGAATAGCATGTCCTCCCTACAGGAGCTGATCGAGATCATGGCGGTGGAGAAGTCTGCTTCAAGTCATACGATCATCAACATTTTACTGCACTATTTTAACACATGTATAGTTATAACTTATAGTGATTTAATGATTTCAAATAATTACTGACAAGTTATAAGGGGTTTATGCTTTTTCCACCCCATTGTTAAGCCAAAGTAAATAATACATGGGGATTAAATTTAGTATAAGCAGACATGCATATGAGATGTACACAAATATTCATATTAAAGACAAATCCTTTTTAATGTACAAGCAGTTTAAAAGTGGTAGAGTTACATAATTTTTTAATCATATTTAAATACTGTTTTTTCTTATACCCAAATAATTTGTTTTTATCTCGTTTTGCACAATGTTGCTATTAAGAATTTATTTGGTTTTTTAAGTCAAACTCTACTCGTTAATTTTACCAACCCGCCATCGGTCGCGTGTCCTCTAAGAGATGACTTAGCGACGTAGTTGCCCACCATTTAGCTTGCTAGGGGTGGGGTGTGGTCCATCTCCTAGTATCCTTCTGACTCCCTCCCCTCCATCGGGCAGTTGAGTCAGAGCCATGATGCTGTGAGTACCAATTGTTAACAGGAGTAATAATCTCTTGAATGACTTGCGTCCAGTCCAATCGTGTGTCTATTTAATTAATTTAATTTTAGCACCACGTCTTACTACCCGTTCGGGTTATTCGCTTAAGTACTAATTACACTAATTGATTAGGAATTGAGAAGGTTTAATCTATAGGAAGTGAACCCGCATTTGCGTGGAGGGAGAGTGGAAAACCATTTAGGAAAAACCACCACCAGTTCACCCGACCGAGATTCGAACCTCAATCTCCCCGTCCTCGGTGGTCTGGCTCAACACGACCAGCGCGTTAGCCAACTACGCCACCCAGGCGGGTGTGTGTCTATCGATCGTCATATCGTGAATGAGTCGCGCCTAAATGTGTGATATACAAGTTCTAAATATATCATTCGTAATTTTTTTTTTAGTACCTAGGAATTTTTTAATTTTTTTTATATTTGTAATGTAGCAAGATTTTCTTGTGGTCATCTGGCAGATGACATGGGCCTTATGGCATTAGTACAATTTTCACCAATTTACTAAAAATCTCTCCAAAAATATAAATGTTAACTTTGGTATTAAGCATCAGTTTCACTAACTAAATCTAAATACAACACATATAAAGTGTGTCAAAACTAATAAATTGCATATTTTTTAAGTAACATTTTATCTTAGGAAGCAAATATTGCAAGATAATCTGTCAGATGACATGCGACCGATGGTGCAGAAGAAAAAAACAGGCGCGCCTGATGGTAGGTTAGTTGGACCGAAATGATCATGGCAAACTTAGATGAGATATGCCTATTTTATGAGATTTCTTGTTTTGACTCTACCAATTGTAGAAACAGCACTGGATAGCAGAACACACAATGTCCGCCTGGCGACGACCAGATCGGATTACCCAACTAATGGATCACCCATATAAACTGCAAGCTGGAGAGATCCCTTCTATATCTTACAATATTTTTCTCCATTTTTTTTTTAATACGTATAGTCATTTGGAGCTTGAGAAAATATTCTACTTTTCACTTTTGTGCTTGATTTTTTATCTAACTATTACAATCTACATCATGAATGTATAATGAGTTTCACTTTTCTTACTAGCTTTTCACATTAGATATTAAAAATTATACAAACAATGCAAAAGTGCTGAAAATATAATGGTATAAGATATTATCTTATGTCTTACAGGTACTGCAGTTTTTCTAACATAGCAATTTTCAATAAATATGCAAAATAGTTCTAAGTTAAATGTTAAAAAGCAACGCGCAACGAAACTATTATTTAGCACCGCGTCTTACTACTCGTTTGGGTTATACACTCAAGTACTAATTACGCTAATGGATTAGGAAATGGAAAGGTTGAATTAAGAGGAAGTGAACCCGCATTTGCGTGGAAGAAGAGTGGAAAACCATTTAGGAAAAACCACCCCCAGTTCACCCGACCGAGATTCGAACCTCGATCTCCCCGTCCTCGGCGGTCGAGCTCAACACGACTAGCGCGTTAGCCAACTACGCCACCGAGGCGGGTCGCAACGAAACTAACGGGCAAAATTGTGCCAAAATCAGTATCAACTTAAAATAATGAAAGATTTGATTATTTACAAAGCCTAGTTTCTACGTATAATTTCCTAATGTAGAGTACATTCACCACCCGAGTTTACTTGGATAACAGCTCCAAAAGTTAGAAATAGTCCCTAATCTATCCCTACACCAACAGCTGACATCTTTCTCTTTGGATAGCTGTAATGAAAACATATGGTAACATATGAATGTTATAGTTAACCACAGTAATTTAGACTAATAGTATTTACATTTATTTGAGGTCGAGCACAAAGCTTATTTATCATTTATTGCACCTAAAAAAATTACCATTTACAGCACAAAAGTAACGAATATAGCTTCAAAATGGCAACTGACGAATTTAAACCATGTGATCGATAATGATGCAAACAAGTTATTTTTACAATAGTGCACCCACTTAGTGAATAGAAATATTTTATTCAATTAAATATTTTGAAATACAATAAAATAATCTAAAATAATTTATTATATATAAAAATAATACAATGCCTTTATTAAAAGGTATTAATTAATGTATGCACTATATTACACATCATAGATAACATTCCAAAATGAAAAATAAGTATTTTTAATTATGTTTAAAGTATTGTTTCGGATTGGATAAAAATAAATTATTAAAAGTAATTAAATAGTATGAGAAAACTTAAGTTTACTTTATTTTAAATGTAAAGTATAACATGTAATTAAAAACTTATCATCTATAACAAAAGAGTGATCTTTTACAAGTGTTACCCACCTTGGTGGCATAGTTAGCTAACGCGCTAGTTTCATGTTGAGCTAGACTGCCGAAGTTCGAATATTGCTCGGGTGGACTGGAGGTGGTTTTTCCTAAATGGTTTTCCACTTTTCCTTCACACAAATGCGGGTTAACCTCCTCTATATTCAACCTTACCAATTCATAACCCATTAGCGTAATTAGTGCTTAAGCCTATAACCTGAACGGGTAGTAAGATGCGGGTCTAAGTATTATATTATTATTTTACAAGTGTTGGCAACCCAAAACCTAAACATATGATTTTTAACACATCCTCTACAAGCCCCTAGATAACCTAGATTGCTGAAACTTTACACACTTAAACTATAGAACACAATACAGAACCTAGGGAGCAGGATTTTTGAATTTTTTTATAAAGCCTTTCATGAATTAAAATACCGAACTGAGGGATTTGTGTTTTTTAGCTTAAACTAAAGAGATAAGATGAATCTTAACTATTCAAGTTTAGGCTCACCTGCTGCTAACAGCTTATATACTAGTATGTAATAAACTCATAGCAAATGTGTACAGAGTGTCTACTGGGTCACGAAAGTCATGAAAAAGTTAATAATGACAAAAAATGTCACGAAAGTCCCTGAAAAGTCACGAATTTTCAATATTTTAGTCAAAAGTCACGAAAATATTATTTTTTGAATTTCCTGCGCATCGTAACAACGCAAACACGTCGAATGTCAAGTTACCCACTACCCATGATGCCATGCACTAACCGCCTGTTTGTTTTTACCGTGATACCAAGGACAAGGTTAACGTTCCCCATCTAGTTAAAGTTTAATGTTGCGTGTGAGTGCATTATGCCTATTTATGCATTATATAATGTTCAATCGTTTACCGGAGAAATTTTGTGCTCATAAAAGGTCACCAAAAAGTCTTTAATTTTGGTTTGTCCAACTCAGTCGACACCCTGGTGTATTTATAATGCATGTAATTATAGTTTATTATTATTATTATTATTTATTGAAGACATAGTAACTATATAGTTGTTAGAATTAGTTAGGAACTAAATCATACATTAAACTACATTAAATAGAGTTTTGGTCTGAATCAAAACTTCCACAAATAAATACATATGAAATTTCAATAGGGCAGGCTCCTAGTGGCTCAGAATAAATATGGTTTGATAAAACAACGACAAATCTACCAGTGGTTCAGAATTTAATAATGTTGGATGCTTTAGGGGTTAAGCGGTTCATAATTTGCTAATGTTGGATGTTCCACCACTGAGCTACCCAGGAACCAATTTAAAGGATATGATATTTAGATGTGGCTATAACCATAATAAACAAATATAATAGCTTGACTATTTAATATCATAATGATATGCATATTCTTACAATTGTCATTGAACTATTGGCAGCATAAAGCCCTAGTAAATTGGAGGCGGCTGCAATATCTGATATCTCGTGATATTAATTGATCACATATATATATGTAGCTGATAATTTCCACACGCCCATGAAAGACTCTGTCTTAAAATATGAGTTAAGAATGAGCAGGGGACGATTCCTGGATAGCTCAGTGATTAGAGCATTGGCGTACTAGGCTGAAAGTCCCGAGTTTGATTCCCATGTCTATTTATCATTTTTCAGTTTAAAAAATATGATATTTAGATGCGGCTATATCTGTAACTAACAAATATAATAGCTTAGCTATTTAATACATCGATGGAGGTGCTTTGCTTAATGTTTCCTTGGGCACCTCGTTACACAATTGTCGGCCATCATGCTCACCACTTTCCAGATTTGGACTGTCTTGTGGGGCATCTTAAAGAGCCATGTTTATGTGACTCACCCAAGAACAATTCAGGAACATAAGTAAATAATTATGGTGGAATTTGAAGCAATTCAATAAGAAACATTGCACAAAGCTATGTCAAGTTTCAAAGAGTGCATACTCCATATAAATGTGGCCATCTTAGGTACATTGTTTTAAAAAGTGAATAATTCAAGGGTATGTGGAAGATTTTGGTTGCTATTTTAAGTTCAATTTGAAACATCTAGTAGCTCAAATAATAAAGATCTGGTGTTATTAAATGTGTCAACACTTTATGCCCAGCCCTGTATTATTTGAAAATGATATATTTACGAGTTAAAAGACTCAAAGATTGGCTTTTAATGATAATGTGATTTTCTTATGCGATTAACTAAACACCATGTCGAGATCAACATTTTCAAAGGGCCCTGGGGAAGTAATAATTCTGTCTGGAAAAACCGGAAAACAGAGGGAATATTGTGTTATGAAAATAGTGGATACCCTGGATACTAGTAAATATGAAAATTGTTGTTTTAGATATTCCCCAAGTGGTAATTAATGTGTATATCTCTGTATTAATGTGCTCAAGTTTGGATTAGATAAAAAACTAAATATAGAAGCAGCGTCATTACATTTTTTTTAGCACTGCGTCTTAATACCAGCTCGGGTTATACTCTTATGTACTAATTACGCTAATGGTTTGAAGGATTAGGAAGGTTATATTTAGAGGAAGTGTACCCGCATTTGCATGTAGGGAAGATTCTAATCTTTATCTCCCCATCATCAGCAGTCTAGTCTACTGCGAAAGTTTATTTTAAATTGGATAGTGCTGTTGATAAGATACAATAAGATAGTCGTAGTTAAAGGCAGCAAACTTAATCCCTAGGGGTTAGATTTTTACCAAAATCAGACGCTTTAGAATAGGTCTTAAGCTTCTCGATTTTTGATACCTTGATTCTTATGTCTTGAATCCCAGTAAACAATAATAATAATAATAATAATAATATTTAGCACCGCATCTTACTACCCGTTCGGGTTATACGCTTAAGTATTAATTACGATAATGGATTAGAAATTGGGAAGGTTGAATTTAGAGGAAGTGAACCCGCATTTGCGTGGAGGGAGAGTGGAAAACCATTCAGGAAAAACCACCCCCAATTCACCCGACCGAGATTCGAACCTCGATCTTCTCGTCCTCAGCGGTCGAGCTCAACACGACTAGCGCGTTAGCCAACTACGCCACCGAGGCGGGTGACCCCAGTAAACAAAAGTTCTGGCATTTAAACAAAAGAGCAAAATTACTCTATTATTTGAGTTATTTTTTATAGATGGATCAAATTCGAAGCTTAGATTTTATTTTGAACATCAAATCCAAATTTAAATCTTTAAATCTGTATACTTTTATTTAATGTGAAACCCGCCTCGGTGGCGTAGTTGGCTAACGCGCTAGTCGTGTTGAGCTCGACCGCCGAGGACGGGGAGATCGAGGTTCGAATCTCGGTCGGGTGAACAGGGGGTGGTTTTTCCTAAATGGTTTTCCACTCTCCCTCCACGCAAATGCGGGTTCACTTACTCTAAATTCAACCCTCCCAAATCCTAATCCATTAGCGTAATTAGTACTTAAGCTTATAACCCGAATGGGTAGTAAGACGCTGTGATAAAATATTATTATTTAATGTGAAACTATTTAAATTTATTTTAAAAAGCTATTTAAGGCCACTTATCAATGCTATTTTGTTCGTCATGTCTTTTACACAATAAACAACAAAGATTAACCCCCCTTTTTTTTTTTTAGTAAATTAATTAGATTGATACAATTTATTTTTGTAACTTTCCAAACTCATTATAATCATAAAGTGTTTCCAGCTTGTGGCTGGGTCAGTTTAGTAAAATGACGCCATCTTCCTCTTTTGATTGCTTCCATTCTACTTTTCACACGCACAGTCTCTGTTATTTGCTCCTCCCATCTCTTTCTTGGTCTCCCTTGCAATCTTTTTCCTAAATATTTCGTCTTCATCATTTTCTTTAGTATTTTCTACTTTTCTATCCTCATTACATGCCCATTCCATCTTACTTGCTTCCTCTACTATCTCATGTATTCCCACTCTTTCCCGAATAACTTCATTCTTAAGGTGTGGCAAAAGGGAGCGCGAGTAATTTTACAGTTTTTATACCATTACATTTTTTTGATCAAAATAAATCAAATATTCCTCCAGTAGCAACATAAAGTTTAGCTTTCTGCAAATGCTAATATCAATGGAACTCGAATATATGTCAAGGGTGTCCTAGAATTTTGTCAAAACTTCTCTTTATTTAAAAATTTTTGACAAATTTTTAGGACCCCCTTTACATATATTCAAGATCTGTTGATATTAGCATGTGCAGAAAACTAAACTCTATATTGCTACTAGAGGAATATTTGATTTATTTTGGCCAAAAAATTTCAATTATATAAAAACTGTAAAAATACTTTCACTCCCTTCGGCCGCACCTTAATCTTGTGTTTCCTTGTACCAGCTAACATGTTCCTCACAAACTTCACTCCCATGATTTTCACTCTCCTAGTCTCTTTTACATTCAATGTCCATGTTTCCATGTTTCTGTTACATATGTGACAATAGGTACAAAGTACACCCTGACAACACTTCAAAGGCTACCAACTACACAAGTCTATATAATTCCTTTTACCAACTGCTTAAAATTGCTATTTGTATACAAACAAAGGAAAAAGGTGCCAAATGGCTCCTACAAATCCTCCTTTCAACATTCCAATTCGAAATTGTTATTTGAAGTCAAAGTCTTCATAATTGTATTCGAGATATTTTAATGAGATTTTTACGAATCCCAAATCTCTCGAATTACATGGAATTAAAACATCCCAGTAGTTTTATTTAAGTGCTAACAAATTGTAAATGTGCTCAAAATTTTGTTAAAATGCCAGCACTTTCTAGAGCTTGAAAGAAATGTGTGTTCTGGTGATCTTGCACAGATCAATGTCTATTTAGGGAATACATTTTTTTAGAATTAACACTTTATTTTCTTTTATGCATTATAGTTTGAGTTACAAATAATTAGCAGAAGTACCTGGCATTTCCTGTGGTAACAACACAATGAACTGCGTGGCTACCCTTGGCAATACTTTTATTTGCTTCAAACAGGTAGGAAAAAATAAATCCTTGTTTTATTTCAGTCGACCCACTTTAAAAAAATCAAATCCAAATTTTAAAATTCTGACTTTGGGTGGACATGTTCGTCCAAAGAGCTGTTAATTTTTAAATTTTAGACCTCTGCTCATTGCTCATGACAGACAAACTCTTCATTTTATCAATATAGATATATGATGAGGAATCAAGAAATGAAAAAATTAAACTAGCATTTAAGAATCAAAATCAAGAAAAGCTAGAATTGTAACCTCCCTAAATGTAATTTCAAATGCATCAGAGCAGGAACTTTTAATAAATGATGAACTTATTGTGCAAGTAACAAAATTACTTATTAAGACTGCAACATTTAAATACATCACTCAATCACATACAAATAAATAGGTAACTACATTTTTTTTAATCCCTTATGTACTGTTTCCAGCCTGTGGTCAGTTTTTTATTCAAGCCATATATTTTCCACTACCGACTTGCTAGGCCTGTCGGAGCTTCATATGCCTTGTAAACTATATTAAGACTAGGACAGGCACAATATCCAGTCCCCCGGCCATTAATTTATCAATGTGAAAGGGTAATCCCATATTTCATCAATGATCAATTTTTCGGCCATGCCAGGAATCAAATCGAGGGCCCTTAGCTCAGCAGACAAACACTACTGACTGAGCTTAAGTGTCTGATTTGGGTAGTGCCATCTCACCCAGGTAAATTTGTTGGTTATAATAACAGGGTTGCCATGCACATAAAAAAACTGGAAACATAAGGTCATTTTAGTTTTTCGAGAAAACATAAAAAACTAGTTTTGTGAGGAAAAAAAGGGAATTTGTTGTGTCTGGATAAATTAAGGAAATAAAGGAGAATTTCGTCCAAAAAACTGGAGTATTTGTGAATTTGGGACATTTAACGCATGCTTTAAATACTAGACCTTTGTGCACAAGAAAAAGTTAACTGAAGAACTAAGTACGCTGATTCTAGCACTTGTTAGTTATATTCACTTCCCCAAGTCAAATAATCTTGTTCCTAAACCAAATTACATGAGTTTAAAAAAAATTAACAGTGTTCTGCAAAATTTTTAAGTTTTCAGAACACTTAAATAGCATTCTATTTTTCCGGCAGACTGTTTTGTTTTTAAGTGCGCAGTCAAACGACTACGCGATAAATCAGAATTATGAAAGCACATACAATTTTTTTTTTCCTGAAGTAACTTTAATTGTTTCACGACTAAAAATTGATGTTATTTTTCTGTGCCTACTTCTTTAACATTTGAAACATTTCGTTCATATTTAAAATATTACTAAGTAGGAATAAGTACTAAATGCGGAGAGTGCGCGGCTCCCACTCATACCAAATTAATGAGTGTTCTTCTTGAACAGCAACATGGTATTTTGTACTATGGCCACATAGCACAACTAATTTTCCACAGCACACCGATGTATCGCGGCATACCCATTGCAGAACATTGCTCTATGCTACTTTCTAAAGCATGGATTCTCAACCTTTTTCCCTTCAGATGAAGACAGTATTTTCATGTCACACTTATATAAAGGATGTAATGTAATACATTTTTCTTTAAAAATTCAGATAAAAATTAAACAGATTAGTATCGAGATGCAGATGACAATAAGCGTATTTCGCTATTGGTGCTCTAATGACTAATCTACTTGCAGAACAATTTGCCTGTTTTATTTTAGAATTTTCAACAACATTTTAACTGATATCCTTAGACATTTCAGCAATACGTCAGCCTTTCATATAATTGGACGATACATTTGAAATTTGCTCTTTAGAATTTTTTTTACAAGCATTAATTCAACAATGACCTGACAAGCTGGCCCAATTATATTTTCACCAATAACATGTGGCTTAGGTTTTTTTTTTGCATCAATTCAGCAACTTTGAATGATGCCTCAGGTGCACTATCTAAAACTTAAACACTTTTTTTACATTTTAGTTGCTACCTTGTATTGTGCTTTTAAAAGATATTCAAACTTATATGATGGTTTTTTGGGACTCATCGAGATATTTGGTGGCGAGATGCTGTTTTATTTAGCTTGAAGCCATTGCTTTGTTACTCAGGCGTCTTCATAAAATATACAGATATAAACTGGTCACTCACAATCTTCATTCTCAGTCAAACCCTTATATCGTTATAACACTTTAGGAGGTTTAAACTGGAACTAATAGTACCTATATTTATCACGAGTTGGTTTGTTGAATTAAAACCATGGGAGATTTTGGCGGCACACTTCCAAAATTTCGAGCCACACTTAAATATCGCGACACACCAGTAGGGAACCACTGCTCAAAAGTGTATGGAAAACAAAAGTAGTTTTGAAAATTTTTGTAAGGAACGTACTTTATAAATACAGATCAATAGGTGTTATAATAAGTTAACATAACCTCAAAAGTGAGTTGAGAGATAGTTTATTGTAGAAGAATTATAACTATTTTGATCTGTAATTTTTTAATAATTAGTATCATCAAGGAGTGGTTGTGTGTATATATAATTGATCATACATGACATAAGATTTTATCTTTAATAACTTTTAATATATTTTTATTTATTTTTATCTAAACATTTTTTTCTTTTTCAACCTTCTACAATAAACTATCTCTCAACTCACTTTTGAGGTTATATTAACTTATTGTAACACCCATTGATCTGTATTTATAAAGTACGTTCCTTACAAAAAATTTCAATTTACATTTCTCCTTACTAAAGTTAAAATGAATATAACTACAAAAGTAGTTTTGTATTAAGAAAATATTGGCAACTTTGTTCAAGCAAGCTCTAGCCTAACACACAACCCAAAATAATCTAGAGTACAAGCATGTTTTCTAGGAAGGTTGCCACTTTTATTAATATGACATTCCTTGCATTGTTACTATGCAACCCAATGTTTCACGTTGGTGGGAATATATATGCATTTGAATCAGCATTCTTCTTCTTCAGTTCACTTTTTCTTTCGAGCAAAGGCCTAATATTTAAAGCTTCCATTCTATTGTTCCAAATTCACAAATATTCCAGCATTACTTTTTAGTTTCTTTAATGAAATTTCAAGTGTTTTCCAGATGCACAACAACCCTACGCCATCACTATCCTTGAATTGACACGCTACAACACATAACAAGTCTAAAAACTACATTATTGCACAAATATATGGATATAGAAATAAATACTTAACACACACAGCCATTAAATGCTCTAAATCAGTGTTTCCAAAACTTTTGCAAGTCACTTAGCACCTTTCGGGGTCATGGCCTGACCAACATAACCTTTCCAAGTCTTTATAAAAACCAATAAACAAATAACTGTGATCTTGTTAAGTATAATATGTATTAAATAAAGTGCATTGAGCAAAAACAATTTGTAGTAAATACAATGATAGAACAGTAGGAAAATAATAGAGCACAAATAAAAGTAAAAACACTAACACATATTTACACCAAATTCAATATTTCAATGCTATTATAGCATCTTCCTCAGGAAGTAGTAATCACTGACGAAAGCCTCCTGTTTAGTCTTACTATTACAACTTCCTGAGGAAGATGCTATAATAACATCGAAATTACCCGCTTCGGTGGTCACGTGGTCTAACGTGCTATTCTCGTGTTAAACTAGGCTGCCGAAGTTGGGGAGATCGGGGTTCAATCCTGGTCTGGTGCGCTGAGGGTGGTTTTTTCTAAATGGTTTTCCACTCTACTTTCACGCAAATGTGGGTGTACTTCCTCTCAATTGAAACCTCCTAATCACTAAACCATTAGTGTAGTTAGTACATAGGCGTATTATCCGAACAGATAGTAAGACGCGGTGCTATTGAAATATTGAAGTGTGTGTTAATATGTGTTAGTGTTTTTACTCTTATTTGTGCTCTATTTTTTTCCTGCTATTCTATCATTTTAATTGATAAGTATAAACAGTTATTTCAAATCTTAAAAGCATATTAGTGATAAGCCAAACAATGACAAGAGGGAAATCAAGTTTTATTAAAGTTCTTGACTTCACATCAAAATCTACTATTATTAAAAATGTAGGGATGGGCCCTTGAACCCTTAATGATACTCATGGTTTGACAATTCAAATTTTTTTTTTTGGATTCGAGACTCAAATCCAAAAACAATTTTTTCCTTTTCAATTTTTCAAGTGAAATGGGTTTTAGAGGTCTAATATTGCTTCTTCGTGGTTAAAACCCATGTATAGTTATAGGATGAACTTAATCAGGATCCAATCCAGTAAATTATCACTTAGCTGATTGTATGAATGTTATAATGAATGGATTATAAGCAAAATGTTAACATTTAGTTACTATTTTTATTTTATAATATTAAACTATATTTATATTTCCTTTTAAGCTCATAATTATTCCATGATTTGGATTCGGGATTAGGAGATAAATTGGAGATTCGGATTTGTAAAATAATGGCTTCGACCCAACTCAAAACTCTGGTGCGTCATATGGGTGGGTACATGTACCAAAGTTTTGGAAATACTGAGCTAAACCAGGGTAGAGCTAATTTCAACCCAAATCAATAGTATAAAGAGCTTTTATTTACTTTTATTTTGGGTACGTTGTTATTTTTAGGACAAGTGAGTTTGAATTTACAAAATGAAATAGGGATGTACAAAGTTCATATTTTTTCGATTCAAACCTTGATTGAATAAATTAAATATTCCAAAAGCTAATTGAAGTGGTAGCTAAAAGAAGGGCACATTGTTCTTCAGAAATGAATGAAGTTTAATGTTTTCAAAACAGTTTTAAATTGTCAAAGAACTTTTAAATAGTAATTCAATACTGAAAAGTGAGCTGGTGGTCTAGGGGTAAGGTGTCGGACTTCTGTGCTGAGGGTCCGGGGTTCAATCCTCGGTCCCGGCACAGATTTATCTGATTGCAAACCCTTCCTTCACCTCTGACAAGATGTGTATTAATCACAACTTGTGAATGTGAGGAATGCCAGGCCTCCACCGTGGTTTGGATTCCACGTTAAACTGTAGGTCCTTCATTTCATCTCACAATCACCCTACCATTACACATTAGTGTAAGTGTGTATAGCCCGAACAGGTAGTAAGACGCGGGGCTAATAATAATAATAATAATAATAATAATACTGAAAAACTGAAAGTTACATAATTTGTGTACTGTAATGAACATGGAAAATATGTTATGATTGACAATCATAGAATAATATTCTATTTAAAATGAGGCAGGATGACAACATAGGAAATCGTTGACGTATCAACAAAAATAAGGTTACCAACCTTGGGAATAGAGATATTAACACCAAATGTTTACAGGGTGTAAATGAAGCAATCATGGTAATAAGGGCACATAGTGGCATGTGCTCATCTTTTAGCTACCTCCTTAATTGAAGTTTGAATATTTTTTGTTATTAATGTTTTATATTATAGCATTTTACTGTGTATCTTTAAATAACTTAAGTCACTACAATATCATTTACAAAATGTTTAGTTGAAATGATATTTAACATAATTTGAATTATGTTGATAAATAAAAGTTACTATCATAACATGCAATTCAATTACTGCAGATTTTTGTCATAACAAACGTAGATTTGTTATACACACGCTGTTTATCTTGAAAGCTAGTAATATGTCCCTATCTTATAAACCACGCCATTTGTACCCATACAAGGTAAGTTTGGTACCTTTCACAGGTGGTGAAGAGTAGCGATAAACATAAAATTATGTATTTTAACTGTGTTTGTTTATATTGCTGAAGCTTTGCACATCCCTATACAACAATCATGCTTCTAATAAGTATCTAACTTATAATTAGAGATGAGATGCTCTATTTACTTGATTTATATGGTATTCGAAATTTGTAAAAATCTCAAAAAAAGTATCTGAAATACAATTATAAGGATTTTGACCTCCCATAACAAATTTAAGCTATTAGTAAATTGAATTAAATCGACCGAGTAGTTGGGAGATTAAGAAAGTCACAGAAAAGGACCGAATTGTAATAGTATATTTAGTTCACTAAAATAGAGTCTCCTTGTTATTTATGACAGGTTCAGACATGACAAACAAAATATATTTTGTCAGTAGCACCAAGCTTTAAATAACTTTTTTCAAACTGAATTTTAAATTTTGTTACTTTAACCAAAAATTTACAGGTTTAAAGATTCAAAGATTTGAGATTGTATTTGAGATTTGAAATGAAATTAAATATTTGTATTCTAGAAATATAGGAGTCGACCCATCTCTGCTTATAATCAATATGAAGCCGCATTAAAGTGTGATTAAACCCTATTCACAGTTTTAATTCAACATGAGACTCGCCCTGTTACCCTTACTAACAAACAAAAACTCATATTAATAAAAACTATGTATAGGATATATCCAGATACCCTGATTTGTGGTAAATAATATTGATAGGATCTTGTTGACTTGAAATTTATATTTTGATGTGGAGAGTCAGTAAAATATTTACCGTTTTGGTGGCCATCTGGCAGGCGCTACTCTTGCAATATACTAAAATGCTGATGACGGGAGGTCATGGTTCAATACCAGATGGGTGCATTGAGGGTGATTTTTCCAAAATCTTTTCCCTCTCTCTCCATGCAAATGTGGGTACACTTCCTCTAAATAAACCTTCTTTATTATGAAACCATTATCGTCATTAGTACATAAGCGTATAACCCGAATGGGTAATAAGATGCGGTGATAACAATATATATATATATATTCTTTGGTTTAAAAATGGTAGGTAGTCAATTTGCTCAGATTTAAGTAATATGGTGTCATATATTGAAAAATAAGAGATTAAATTTGTGTATATATTACTATGGTTGTGTAAGATACCTTCTATAGAGAAGATAAGTGCCCTTGAAGTGTAAGGAAGTGTTGTACAGGGAGTACTTTGTACCTATTGTCACATATACAGCAGAAACGTGAATATTGAATGTAAGCGAGACTAGGACAATGTGGAGATCATGGGAAAGAAGTCTGTGAGGAGCATGTTATAATTCATTCACGACCTTAGTTTACTTGGATGACAGCTCAAAGTGTGACTAGAAGTAGTCCCTAATATAATGCTACACCAACAGCTGACATCTATCCCTTTGGATAACTGTAATGAAAACAGATGGTAAAATATGAATGTGATAGTTAACCACAGTAGTTTAGGCCAATATTATTTATATATTTATTTGAGGTCAAGCACAAAGCTTATTCATAGTTTTAGTCCACTTAGAAAAATTATTATTCACAGCACTTCCACAAAAGGTTTAACAAACATAGCTTCAAAATGGCGACCGACGAATTTAAACCATGTGGTTGAACATGACGGTAAAAAAGTTCTTTTTACAATGATGCACCCACGCAGTTGATGAAAATATTTTATTCAGTTAAATATTTTGAAATACGATAAAATAATCATAAAATTATTTATTATATATATAAAAGGACAAGTATGTTCTCTTTTCCAAGTAAATACGATGCCTGTATTAAAAAGGTTTTAATGTATGCACTACATTACACAGAATCAATAATGTTCCAAAACGTAGAATAAGTACTTTTAATTATGTTTAAAATATTGTTTCAAGATGGATAAAAAGAAATGATTAAAAGTAATGAAATAGTAAGAGAAAAATTAAGTTTACATTATTTTAAATGTAAAATATGACATGTAATTAAAAAACTTAACATATATAACGAAACATTGATCTTTTACAAGTATTGGCAACCCAAAACCTAAACATATGATTTTCGAACTGTCATCCAGGTTAGAAACTATCATGAACGGACTTTAGTTGTCATGAGGATTGGTAAGAGTTAGTAGAGGAAGCAAGACTGAGGTGGTATGGGCATGTAATGAGAATGTAAAAGCAGAGAATACCAAAGAGAATGATGAAAATGTGTGTATCAAAAAGACTGCAAAGGAGACTAAGAAAGAGCTGAGAGGAGCAGTTAACAGTAAGTGTGCAAGAGAGAGGAGAATAATTGAAGAAATTAAAAGAGGACACCCGCCTCGGTGGTGTAGTTGGCTAACACGCTAGTCGTGTTGAGCTCGACCGCCGAGGACGGGGAGATCGAGGTTCAAATCTCGGTTGGGTGAACTGGGGGTGGTTTTTCCTAAATGGTTTTCCACTCTCCCTCCACGCAAATGCGGGTTCACTTCCTCTAACTTCAACCCTCCCATTTCCTAATCCATTAGCGTAATTAGTACTTAAGCGTATAACCCGAACGGGTAGTAAGACGCGGTGCTAAATATTATTATTATTATTATTATTATTATTAAAAGAGGAAGAATGGTGGAAGGATAGAGAAATATGGAGGCGTTTTAATAAACTGACCTGGCTACAGGTTGGAAATGATGATGATAATTATTTCTATTGTGTCATTTTCTTTAAATACTTGTCTTTAGTCACAATATGGCAGCTATAGTAGCCAGTTAAAACACCTCTTTTACTTTTTATTTTATCAATGGTCTTTGGTTCAAGAAAATAAGTTTCCTGGACTGGGATAACTTTAATTTATTGTTTAGTGGAATGTTAAGAAGAAAAGTGTAATATTTGTTCTGTTAATCTTAAGCAATAAAGGCAAAGTATAACAATGTCTGCTACTGAGAATATTTATATATACATACATATATATGTTTTCCCCATATTTAACTATTGACATTAAAAAAAATTGACCTCATTTCAGATATAAAAGGCCATTTCACCAATGTTGCAAATATATTTAATTAAGCTGTGTGTGGTATATATGCATTATAAATGTAAAAAAAAAAAAAGCTAAAATAAGCTTTAAATGTGTTTAGTTAGTTATTTTAATGTGCTAAGTAAAAGTTCATAAAAACACTTCCCACAAAATGTCAGAGTCTCAGGATATATCCTTTTGTAGTTGCCTAGGTGACATTTTTCTAGAGGCTTCAGACATTTTACAATATCTTTAAAAAAAAGTTATAGTTTACAATTACCTGACAAATATAGTCACTATTTTTGTTTGGAGCTTTATGTTTAGTTTTCACTAAAAATTAATATAAAAATTGCCTTCCATCTTGTTTGTTTTTAATCTTCATCTCTAAACCATTTTCGTCAAATAATGACCTTCATTTGAACTTGAAAACGCCTCTCTTCAAGCTTTTGGTGTCACCAGGCTGAAATAATGCACAATAATAAACAGTTCAATCATAAACACACTATACAGCTTTACTAATGTTAGAAACTCACCGAAACTTATTGCGCGGGGTTGGCAAGACTGGTTGTTGCGAAGGAGAGACGGGACAGTGAGTGCGTGGAATGGCGACGTGCGGACGTGGATGAGAGGTGTGCGAGCGAGGGTCGTGTAAGGGGGGGTGGGGTGTGTTTGTGCAATATATGTGGTAGCACATATTATTATGTTGGATCAACAAGTGTGTGATTATTAGACCATGTGAGGAATACTAAATTGTACCATCTCGACATGATTAGAAGACATTAAAATATGTGTACATTACAAACATTCTAAAGTGTATTGGAAGAATTGATCTTTATTATATAATACTCGACACAGTAAACATTTCATGACTTGTTTCTTTAAGTAAGTAGATGTAGGCTAATATAGTAATACTTGCTATAGCCTGAATAATCGTTTGAATGTAAGAATACGACACAAAGTTTGTCTTTCAAACAAATGTTATCAAGTTGTTAGCTAACTTATTTCATTATAGTTCTCGAACTTTCTTTTTATTTATATCGTTATAAAACTCATATACAAACTTATAGCCAAATTTAAATATAGTGTAGTCTTAGCAAAATGTAAACAACAGGGGTGATAGCATCATATTTTAATCTATCAAAGATTTTACTCGCATATGTACAAAAATGAATTGTATTCTCTAATGTAAATGTTTATTCACCCACCACACAGTGTGGTCTCATTCTTCACTATTTCCAAACAATAACAGTTTTATGCACCAGATACATGTTTTCACACAAGAATAATGAAAGTAATTGTTAGATCTGTCCTCTCAGAATAAAACGGACAACAAACTTGAGCATCACACATTGGTCCTTAGCAAGGTGTGTGTTCGTGTCCATCCAGTATAGTATAGAGATCACTGGTTGGAAGGGTTTACATAACCAGATTCTCAAGTGTGTAGGAACTGTGTACATAACTTACCATATGCCTCAAACCAAACAACATCCTCGCCTTATCTTCCTCTTGCGGTGATGCTCCTTCGTCCACTGATCCTCGGTTCATTTTTATTTGGAGTTTTTGTTTGATAGCCTGCGGCAAAGAATAAAAACATTTTAATAATGTGCAGGCTGTGTACCTACTCTTAGTGTTCCACATTATGTGTGCAAAGCTTTACAAACCTTGACTTGGCTTAAAAAAAAAAGTTCACCAATAAAATTATTGACTGATAAAATACTTATTAAAGTTAATGTATTGCCATTCGGAGATGTTATGTATATCACACATTAATATTAATATGGAAAAATCTGAAGTAAGTGAATGCAAGTTGTGATAATAAATTGATTTAACAGCTTAGAATGTAATATTACAAACACATATCCAATAAAACATTTCTTAAGTGATTTTAATACATGAAGATGTCATTGGCTCTGCTATTCTCTCTTTCTCTCTCCCTCTCGGCACAGCCTATTTTATTGTTAGTTGGGAGCCATCTTTGTCATTCGCTCGACTGCTTGGCTGGGCTGTTGGGTTTAACATTGTAGGGTGTTGTAGTTGCTTTCTCTTTTATGAATATTATTTTATAGGTATTGATAATAACTAATAACTAACAAAAATGAAAACTACAGCTCACATGGCTTTGACGTATGAATATATTAAAATAGTTTTAATAACTTTTGTAACTGTTAAATACTGTTCTTCCTACCATAACGCTATGATACTTGGGGATATGGATATATTGGCGTCATTTAGGATTAAAGTGGCCGAGGGTTTGGATGAATGAGGTTGGGCGTCATTGGGAGAGAGGGGATGGAGTGGGGATGATAGCTAGCTAAATGTTTCTGGGTGCTGGCGGAGGGGGATGTGCTGGATATCCAAATGTGTTCTGGATGGAATGGAGGTGGTTGGAGCTGTGGTATTCAACAATTTTTGTACGTGTACCCCAGATACAATTCCTCTTCAACTTTGCACCCCAACAGTTGTTGGTGTTTAGTTCAGGTGAGGAGAGAGAAACAAAATGGCACTCCCAGTTCGCACATCCTTACATCAGGGTATTGTGCCTCACTGTTCGGCCCTTGCACCGACTGCGCCAACCCCCCTCTCCACTGCCTGGCCCGCTCCACACTTCATGTTCTCTGAGCCGTCCGTCACTGCACTCGGCATCAATGAGAACTCCTCTTTCTATTGGCTTGCTTGGCGGCCACTATCTCTCAAGTTCTCACGTGCCAATGAGAACGTGTGTCTAGGGTTAGAAGGAGCAATCCCTGCTAGTGACAAGATAGTTGCAGCCCATGTAGGAGTGTGTCTAGGGTTAGAAGGAGCAATCCCTGCTAGTGACAAGATAGTTGCAGCCCATGTAGGAGTGTGTCTAGGGTTAGAAGGAGCAATCCCTGCTAGTGACAAGATAGTTGCAGCCCATGTAGGAGTGTGTCTAGGGTTAGAAGGAGCAATCCCTGCTAGTGACAAGATGGTTGCAGCCCATGTAGGAGTGTGTCTAGGGTTAGAAGGAGCAATCCCTGCTAGTGACAAGATAGTTGCAGCCCATGTAGGAGTGTGTCTAGGGTTAGAAGGAGCAATCCCTGCTAGTGACAAGATAGTTGCAGCCCATGTAGGAGTGTGTCTAGGGTTAGAAGGAGCAATCCCTGCTAGTGACAAGATGGTTGCAGCCCATGTAGGAGTGTGTCTAGGGTTAGAAGGAGCAATCCCTGCTAGTGACAAGATAGTTGCAGCTTACATAGGAGTGTGTCTAGGTTAGAAGGAGCAATCCCTGCTAGTGACAAGATAGTTGCAGCCCATGTAGGAGTGTGTCTAGGGTTAGAAGGAGCAATCCCTGCTAGTGACAAGATAGTTGCAGCCCATGTAGGAGTGTGTCTAGGGTTAGAAGGAGCAATCCCTGCTAGTGACAAGATGGTTGCAGCCCATGTAGGAGTGTGTCTAGGGTTAGAAGGAGCAATCCCTGCTAGTGACAAGATGGTTGCAGCCCATGTAGGAGTGTGTCTAGGATTAGAAGGAGCAATCCCTGCTAGTGACAAGATGGTTGCAGCCCATGTAGGAGTGTGTCTAGGATTAGAAGGAGCAATCCCTGCTAGTGACAAGATGGTTGAAGCCCATGTAGGAGTGTGTCTAGGGCTAGAAGGAGCAATCCCTGCTAGTGACAAGATGGTTGCAGCCCATGTAGGAGTGTGTCTAGGTTAGAAGGAGCAATCCCTGCTAGTGACAAGATGGTTGCAGCTCATGTAGGAGTGTGTCTAGGGTTAGAAGGAGCAATCCCTGCTAGTGACAAGATGATTGCAGCCCATGTAGGAGTGTGTCTAGGTTAGAAGGAGCAATCCCTGCTAGTGACAAGATGATTGCAGCTCATGACGAAGTGTGTCTAGGGTTAGAAGGAGCAATCCCTGCTAGTGACAAGATGATTGCAGCTCATGACGAAGTGTGTCTAGGATTAGAAGGAGCAATCCCTGCTAGTGACAAGATGGTTGTACCTGAGAAAGGATGACCCGGCGGCTGTCGTTCTTCATGGCCAGGAGCAGGTCCAGCCAGGTCCAAGTCACATTGTGGTACTCTAGGGTGGGGATGACGAGGCTGAAATCTCGGATATCCTCCAGGTTCTTCTCCTTGTTGCCCTTGTAACTGACCTTCACCGGAACCTCCGGGATCTTGATGTAGATAAACAGCTTGTTCTTTTCCGCCCGCTCCTGCAATGTTCATCCCAACTCCCGCATTATCAACTACATGAATGAAACTTTGATTTGGATTAAAAAGTAGTTAAAAAAAAGTTTCATAAGTTCAACTTATGGTTTAAATTAGGAGGGATAGCTAGCACAGTTACCTTGGTGATAATGGAGTAGAAATTGTTTAGGAGAACACCAATTTCAACTTAGCATCAAAAATATATTATATCATCGTAACTTCGACATGGATTCAAAAATATATTAACATCGTATTTCCGATTTGTATTAAAAATACTAGCTTCATAACTTTGACTTGGCTTTGAAAAAAAAAACATTAACTTGAATTATAAATAAAAATCTTCATAGATTTAATTCGGTTTAGAAAAATTATTTGCTCAATAAAGTCGACTTTGCTTCATCAATAAAAATAGTGACAGTTAAATTCTCATTCTACTTGAAAAATTAATGATTCTTCGTAAAAATAATTATTTGCAAACTGATAGAGAATGGTGGATTGCGTGGACAGAGAAATAAGTCATACATTGTTTATAATGTAATGAGGCTTGTGGGGAGTAGGACTCAATTTCATGAGCCGCCACACAATCAGTAGTCAAATTATAAAAAATAAACATAAATATTATAAATGACTCGAATATTCTATTTTACAAATCTGTAGCTCAAATCCAAATCTTCATTTTACCTGTAAATCCCAAATCTTGAATTTACATCAAAATTTTGGAAACATATTAAGCATTTAGCATTTAAGCATTTTATGTTTGTTTTTTATTCACTTTTAAGTTTGTTCACACTAAAATGGTAAATTAATGGTATGTGGTCTGGTTGTTAACTTTTTCCTATAGTCATATTGGAAGAAACCACTACAGGACTAAGCATCATTATAATAATAATATAAAAAAAACATTCAAAACTAAATTTTTTTTTAAATCTACTTTTTTGCTATACATTTTGAACCTTAGATATTTTATATCCGTGAGCCACGAATTTCTTAAGGCTTTTAAGGAACTATTTAAAAAAAAAATCTTTGTATAGATAAAATGAAGAGAGTGTGTTTGTCATGAGGGTTGAGCGATTTCTACCGCATGCAGATGTCTGGAATTTTAAAATTAATAGCCCTGTGCATAAACATGTACACCTTGAAGATGGAAATTTAAAATTTAATTTTTTTTTAAACTGGGTCGGAAGAAATAAAATGAAGAATTTTTTTTCTTTCTGTCTGTTTGAAGCAAAAAAAAAAAAGTTTTCCAGGGGTAGCCACACAAAGGGTTGAGTGGCTACTATGGGCAACGCTGGGAGCTTCTGTTAGTATATAATGAATCTCAAATCTGTAATCTCCTGAAGGATTCAATGATTCGAAGGATCCTTCCCTACATTCTTACCTTCATCTTCTCGACATCATCCTTGTGGACGATAGGAACGTAGAAGTTGGTCTCCTTGCTCTTCCTGCTGCCCTTAAGCTTCTTTCCCTTACCGTCCGGTTCCATGTCATCCACCCCTTCCCCGTCTATAGTGTCCGGGTCTCTCTCGGGGAAACAGAACCTCAACATGGTGTTGAAGAACTTCTTCGTCAGACCTGGACCAACATAAATAACAGTGTTCATAGACTGGGTCTTTGGTAACTGTGGGGTTTGGATGCCAGAGGGTGATTTTTACTGAATGGTTTCCCAATCTTCCTCCCCACAAATGTAGGCACAATTCCTCTATAATTTTATCTCCTCAACCCTAGTTCATTAAAGTATCCTATTGGCATAAATATAGTGCGATATTTTTCTCCTAAATTTGTACTTCCAAAACCTGTATTTGTATTATAGGTGCAGCCTTAAATTTTTCACTGAAAAAAGTTAGATTTCACCAGAGGTCTAGTTTGTAAAATGCGCAACTAGGAATGAAGTGCGGAATCATTGTGCGCATCTAGTAATAAACTCAAGGTCAAAATGAAGAGAGAGAAAGAGAGTATTTCTACCCTTCAGTGTCATTGAACTGGTAATTCAATAGGTCAATGTTAGTTGATGGCAGACTACGTGCTGTGTCATTGATAATAAAAAATCTCCAATGGTAAATATTCAAGTGAGTGACCTCGTTGAAAAGAAGGCTTTCTCGGTGTCTCAAGTAAACAAGGGAATGGTAAGAAGCTACAATATTAAATTTAAATTAAGAATAATGCGGTAAGTGCAACAAACAAATAATGTCCAGACTGCTAACAAGGTTGGTGTTTTCGAGGCTAATCTAAAACTTTGAAGAAAAATTGGCCAAAGGTTTAAAAGTGCCTGCACATCAAGCAAAGTATTCAGTGGACCTATTAACAATTTTGTCATATTTGTTAAGTTTTTACTTTGATTTTATTTGAGAGCTTTTATTTTTCATGTAAAACACCTTCACAATTTGTGAGGCCCTATTATATTCAAGCCATTACGGTAAATTAATGTATGCATTCAACTTGAATGGTTACGTATACGTGCTGAAAATATAATATAATAACAGTTTGCAACTGTGTTTGGATTATTTATTTTGCTAAGTATTAATACATTTTTGCTTTAAAATAAAGATATATGCTATGATTCCAGTTTTCTATTATTAAATTTTAACCACAATTTTTGATTCTAAGAATTCCTCAATATTTATCATTTAAATTTAACAAGGTGTCTACCAAGTTAGAGGAACAAAAATTAGTCACGTTTTGGTGACCTTTTTTGACCATAAAATCTCTTCGGTAAATGGCTGAACATTATATAATGCATATATAGGCATAATTCATTCACACACAACTTTAAACTTTAACTAGATGGACGTTATTTAACCTTGTCCTTGGTATCACAGTAAGCACAATCAGGAGGCTAGCGCATGGCATCATGGGTAGTTGTTGAGTTGTTGATACAACATTCGACGCATTTGCGTTGTTACAATATGCAGGAAATTCAAATAAAGATATTTTCATTACTTTATAGCCAAAATATTGAAAAATCGTGACTTTTCAGGAACTTTTGTGACTTTTTTTTGCAATCTATAACATTTTCATGACTTTAGTGATCCAGTAGTCACCCTGTTTAATCTGTTTTCACATTATATATTAAACCAGTGTGGAAACAGTGAACAATAAATAATAAAATGCAAGTGATAGAGAAGAACCGAGTTCTGTAATTTTGAAAGTGATATTAAGTTGGAAGTGTGAAGAAATGAGGAGCAAAGTTTATTTGTTCCTGACAAGGCCTAACCTAGATATTCTTCCTACTCCATCACTTACATGGCATTACTGTACAGTGTTTACACACCCTTTTCAAACCTTTCCAAGCCATCGAGTAACTTTTCATTATTTATTTATAGTACTGAAATGTATTTGTAAAAAACAACTAAAAAGTGTAAATTAGAGATGAGATGCTCAAATGATTAATTTCTCAAATCCTATGATATTAGAGAGATTCAAGGTTTGTAAGAATTTCACAAAAGTATCTTGAATACAATGAAAATTTTGACTTAAAAAAATAATTTTAAGCAATTTGTTAAAAGGAATTATATAGATTTGTGTAAATGGAAGAATAATAAAATCACAATAAAGGACAAACATGCATTAATATAATTAATTTACATAAAAAGTATTCTATTTGTTTATGATGTAATATACATTACAAACAAAATATCATTAGTCAGTTACAACAAGTATTAAATAACTTGTTTAGATTGAATTTTAAACATTTTTACTTTAATTAAAACTGTAGATTTTTTAAATATTTTAGGATTCGAATTTGGATTCAAGATTCAACCCATCTCTAGTGTTAATAGAAAATAAATAATATCTCCATTTTTGATTTGTGCCAGATAATTAAAACACAAATATCATGTTGAGTACATTTTCAATTTGTTGGTACTAAAGTGAAATATCAGAAGGACTAATAATGTACACAAGGGAAAACAAAAAATTATAAATAGTGTGATTTTTTTTTTGTTTGGGTGCCAAAATGTTTATTTCTTTTGAGTTGATAGCTAAGAATCAAGAGTAGCAAGAAATCATATTTGACATCCATAAAATAAAGATTTTTGGGAACCTTCTTTATTATTTTAATTATTGTGTAAGCTCGTTTTATTCAGACACAAATAATTCCCTGAATGTTCCCAGTTTTCCAGTTGAGTGGCAACCCTGTATTAAGTGTTCCATCACGCAATCACTTTTCCCCAATAGACAGTAATATATTTAGGAAATTGGTTATTTTTTAAACTTTGGTTCTTCTTAAAGGCTTAATTTTTTTGTAAAATGTTTCTGTTAATGTTAAGCTTACAACATTTTTAGGCCTATTAAATAGGTGTAGGATCAACTGGTATGTAATATTTCCTAAATAATTTGATTTCTGTAAGGTTTTTCTAAAACTCACCTATTGTTAAAGGCACAACGTTGATTTCAAAATGCTCCTTCACGGATATCCCTCCAACAGGGGCCTTTTCTCTACAAAACACACGAATTGCTCTCTGGAAATGAAAATAAAACACAATAAAATTAATAGGGGTGGTTTGCGAGTACTCAAAACTTTTAGTTTGAATTGAATTTAAGAGCTGCTCAAACTTGACTCAAAGATTTGCGCAAGACTCGAAAAATTTGAGTACACAGAATTTTCAATCTTTTTCTCGAAGATTCCTAATTTAACTAGTTTTATTCCAGTTTAAAATACAATTTCATATCAAATAAAGTCACTCAATATTTCCTTTTGTTTAGTTAAAAAACAGTGTAGAGTTATATTAAATTTATTAAAAAATTTAAATTTTTGTGATTATAATTTTTTTCACAAAAAAAAAAATATTCTTATTTATGGTTTGTATATATGCATGGCTCTATTACAGAAATTCAATTTGAAATATTTAATGTACAAATATTTATCTATACTACTTGAACTAAAAAAAAAACTCTTAGGTTTCCATTTAACCCTCCGTTGGCCGAGCCTCGTCTCATAACGCCGTTGGTCGAGGGTGAGGGTACTTGCTCACCGTCAATCTGTTAATGTCCTATTCTTGTTATATTAATATAATTTCAGAATTTTTTAATCCTTTTTTAATTACTTTTTTTACTTTTTTGATTGAGATGTTTTATTTTACAATCTTTTATTAAAAAAATTAGCTATCACAAAAAAATTATAAATAAAAATAAAAAATTACTCACTAATTGTATAAAATCATAAACTAGGTAAATAATTATCATCTAACACTAAACTATTATAAGGTACTACACATTTAAAGTTTGCGTACGTGCATTTTTAGAACATATTAAACTATACTACTCAGAATAAATTATAAAATTATTACAGAAGGAGAAACTAACTTGAAATAAAAAAAGAACATATATTGGAACTTATTGATTATGATAAAAGTGTTTATTAATCCTAATAGTTTTTCAACGTGAATCACTGAGCTTTGTTTACTCTAATTTTGTGTCACTATCCTCCGTCTGAATTTCCACGGCAGTTCTGGCAAATAGTGATTGTATGATCAGATAGGGAACTGGCAATTAGCACATCTAGATGCTGTCTTATGATTCTTCTTTTTTGGACAGTAGCCACACTTTACCCTTCCTTGGCATACTTAGGGTAATGGTGCTCGTTCATTTTGTGTTAAGTGAAGATGCTGGTGAATTTTCATTCTAAGATCTGTGTGAATACCGCTGGTTGAAGTTCTTCTAGTCATATGATTGTTGACTAGATCTAAGCCTAAAGTTTTCAGGAACTTCCTTCAAGAAATATTTTCTCCCAGGTTGCTTCGGAAAATGATTTGGGCGTTTATTGCGCCGACATCAAGCAAAGTTAAAAATATTCGAAGAGGCCACCTGTAGCAGACCCTTGCCACAGTATATTGGGCTTTTAACTTATCTACTATGTCTACACCACCTTTTGTAAGGTTGTAGAAGGTAATAGAACTTAGTTTCCTCAAGTCACCTGTAGTTTCGTCAATGTCATCAGAATCGTGCATCGTTGAAATGAGTATTACATTTCTGTACCTCTTTGGAACATAAGACACTAATAAGCCATCTTCACCAAAAGCAAACAAACTGAATTTTCTGGTCTTCTTTGAGAGTTCACAACTTCAGGTGGAATTTCTCGTTTATTTTTTCTTATTGTACCCATCACAGTTATGTTTTGTCGTCTTAACAAGTTTATTCACAAGACCAACCAAAGTGAACCAGTTATCTAATGTTATGTTACGTCCAATGAATCTAATTGGTTCTATCAACCTTTTTACAACACTAGTTGGCTTATTATCAGAGATAAATTGACCATCTGGTTGAATACCAACATATACTTCCATTTCCAATGTGTTAAACATCCGCGAATCTAACAATGAAAATATATTGAGCCCATATTTTTAGGCATGTACTGCATAAAACTACACCTTCTTGTTTCCGTGTAATCAAAACAAAGAGCCCTTAGCAAGAAATAAAATCTTCTGTACGACATCACAAGACGAAAAATTTCAGGGGCTATCAGGTCATTCGCCCATAAATCTACTACAATACGATGAGACGACTTCATTTTCCCAGCCAAGTATAGCAAACCCATTAGAGCTTTAATTTAGTCAATGTTGCTGTTCACAACATCATTTTCTCGGGTATAGTTAGTTCTTACTTTACGTAGCTGATCATTTGTGTAACACATTATGTCTTCTAACACATTATCTGAAAAAAAAAGACACCAAGATTCATAAACAGTTTTAGCATGTTGAGCAGTTCTCTTAGCTCCAGGAGGATGTATGATGATGTTTCTTTGTCTCCAGCGTTTGCTGGAAGGAAGGTGATGAACGTTCTACAAATTGACATGGTCACACCCAAAATAATGCGACCCGGAGCCTTCGGGTTAATATTGACCTATGTAATTCCCAGACATTTCAGAATTACTGCCGTGTTCACTGTTGGCTGGTTGCTCTACGTCTGAATCTTTGGAGTCGTCTTCATCAAGTGAAATATTGAGGTCTAAGTCCGAGTCACCCAACAACCAATGATTAATTTGACCTTCCTGATCCATTTTCAATCAATAAAATCACCATAAATAATAAAAAATAAAAATATACTATAGTAGGATTTTAAGATTAAATAATAACACGATTGGTCGAGGAACGACAACGTTCACAGAATGACGGTATGATACAGACTGAAGGTCTCACGTCATCTTTTCTTAACCATGCCCCCACTCTAAACATTCAAACAGGCAGCTATACTGGGATTTATTGTTCCTACGCTGTTTGATCGAAAATGCCAGATGAATAAAAAATGTAGTGAGCGCTGCGCTCACCCCCCGACCAACTAAGGGTTAATGAAATTGACATGAAGTGAAAAATGCCTACTCGCACATCCCTAGATATTAATATAACCTATGCCTGTTAAATCTTGGAATGGAAATGAGACTTTAGAATCCTCAAAATCACTCTTCAAGTATTATAGAAAATATTGAATATTCAAGAAACCTCGCACCGCCCCTCTCCCATATTGTTAAGTTAATTTCACAACTTTTGACTGATCTTTTGTCTTACACTGCTGTCATTCTTCAAATATCTTCACATACCCCCTAACTTTCTGGCACGTACCATTGGGGGTACGCGTACCCCATATTGGGAACCGCTGCTCTAGAATATTTTCCTATGTTATATAACTGTATATGCAGATAAAATGATAGAACAAACGGAAAAATATCTTCATGAATAACGGTTTGGAGATTTTCCTTGTGAATCTTGCAATAATAATTGAATAGTGGTGGCACGCTTGGCATGCTCCATTAAAGGCATGGCACTTAGAGGATTATACTTTATTAATCATTGCTGATGAGTTTTTGTCCGTTAGTGCAGTATGTGTGGCTCCACCTACCTTTCTGTCGATGGGCATGTTGCTCTGTATCTCTGTAGGACTCAACACCTCCTTGTACACTTGGTTGGGGAGAAGGTTCGTCATGCGGATATAGCCCAGCTCTAGAAGATGCTCTCCAGAGTCATCGCTCTTGGAGTTCTTGGTGTACCTAGAACAAAACAGAGGTGTCAAATTATATTCTTACACACAATCACATACAGTTGCACATACAATTGATGATCAACACGGGTGTTGCACCACATTTTATCCCCCAGTATTCAACTGAATCGAGCAACCATCAGTTCGAGTTGAGTTGCAGAGAGAGTGTATGACACAGTGGAACCTAGATAATTCGAACATGAAGGGACCATGAAAAAAATTTAATTAAATATGTTTCTTGAAAAGCTTTCCCTTTTTCACTTGCTTTATCACCGCTACTCTTTCTGCCAAGGTTAATGATTTATAGGACTGTGGCTTGGACAGTGACATCACGATACACACACACACACCACCACACACCACCACCCCGCACACCACCACACACACGACCACCACGCACCACACCACACCGCACCACCCCGCACACACACCGCACACAGGGACACACACACACACACACACACACACACACAACACACACACACACACACACACACACACACACACACACAAACACTAACTAACATATCATACTACACAAACAAACTAAAACTAAACACAACAAAACAAAAAACTGCACACACACAGAAATCGCTACACACATCACCAAGAACAGTGCACGTAGCCACACAAATAACCTCGACTAACAGATTTTTTTTTTAATATTTAAAGTTTTACAAATACAGAACCGTATGTGTAAACAAAGACGTATGGGTGAGCAGAGGAGAGGGAGGGGGTGAACAAGGGTACTGACCGCACTCCAACGTCGCCTCCCCTGTTTTCAAAAATAGAACAACACGCCGCTGCAACTAGAAGTAGGAAAACAATACTGCAGAGTACATTACAACTTGTGAAAATTTCGAACTAACCAAAGCCAAATTCGAATGGTCCACAATTTTTTAACATTGTTTTAATACAAAATTCACGGGACCGGACGAAAAATTCAAATTAAAGACAATTTCGAATTACAACAGTTCGAATTTTTCAGGTTCCACTGTACATGGAGTGTTCTTTTAGCCATAACTACTGCATGTGTTTCAGATGAAAATAAAACATGCAATGAGAAGAAGAGAGTATGGTATTTATTTAATTATTTCAACAAGTTTGTCATGACCCACTTTTTTCTAATTTCGCTTCTTATACACATTCCTTGACACTTTCCAAAGAGCTCCTAAATACTCGGTTTAATGGTGTTGACACAACCATAGAACAAAATAAACGAAGTGGACTCGATGAATGCTGAGTCTCTGATGACCAGCTATTATGCAACAGCATACAACAGTCTCTGTTGCACAAATTATATTTAATGGTGAATGAGAGATGGTCCGAAAGATAGACAACTGGGTGGCTGTGAGTTCGATCATACTTTACTCGGTGGACAACATGGCTATAGTGCTATCCTGGTTTGCTCGTTCATTTTGTATTTTGCTCTGAAATTTAACATCCGTCTGGGCTATACCCAGTTAATCGCACTTATGAGATAGGGATAAGTAAGTTAGAATTGAAAGGAAATGTACCCACATTTGCATGGAGGAAAAGTAGGAAACTATCTAGGGAAAAACTACGCTCAGTATATGCCCAACCGGTATTTGAACCCCTATCTCCTCGTTACCAGCCGCCCAGTCTAAAACCAAAAGTGATGCATTATGCTATGCAACCAATGATGCGGGTCGATTAAAATATTAATACCAACATTTTTGGCAACTCTATTATTAGTTCTCAAATCCCAGTCAAAGAAACAAGATATCAAAATTTGAAAAATGAGTTTATTATTCAATTGTGTCTGTTTTTTTTGGGTTTTTTTGCCATGAATTGTTCTTTCTCCCCTCCTGCCTCGATCCCATGAGGCGCGACTCTTTTGTTTGTGATAGATGTTTGTTGAGAGAACCTTAGCGCGAGCAGCCGTGTTTTGTTTGGGGCCTTGACACAAGTGTTAATGTTTTGTTTATGAATGTTCAGTAGTGTTACTTTGAGCAGTGTAGTGCAGTGCTGTCGAACCTGATGTGGTAAGGGATTATCCCAGTGCAGCGATAAGGCTCTGATGATGAATATCAAGAGTAGCTCTCAGTGGTAAGTAGCTTAATATCTACCTTTCCTTTTTAATCCATACAGTTTATGTTAATTATGCTGAGCTGCGAGCAGCAATCACTGTTGTTTGTTGATGCTCAACTGGAATTTAGGCATACAGACAATTTGTGTACTGTTAGTGTACAGTGTCAATTTTATTTTATTTTAGTTTCAAATCACTAATTCACTTCCTTCTTTACTCCACTTTGTGTCTACAGTGGATATAATTTCAATTGTAAGGCCTTACTATAATATTTAAATTAACTTTGAAAAATAAATATGTGTGTCAGTATAATCAAGAAGCTTCTGAAAATCAGGTATGATTTACTTGGAATATATGCTACAAAACGGGGATTATAACTAGGGATGGGCCCTCAAATACTCAAATTCCTGAGTCCTTAAGGCTATTTGATATTCAAGCATTCGAGAAAATTTCGGATTAAAGACTCTATAAACATTAATTTTTTTTTTCGAGTAAAATTTGTTTTAGAGCTTTAGTATTGCCTATTTATTGGTGTTTCAGAATCAATTATAATTATGAGATGAACTTAACAACCATAACCCAGACCAGTAATTTAACACTTAACTGAATGTAATATTTTGATACCAGCCACAACAGCCCTGCCTAACCAAGAGCACTTCATGACCAAACACATAGTTCAGATTTTGACTCGTGCTATAGTACTAGAGTTATATGAGCTCTCCCCATCAGTTGAAATGTTCCCCAGCTTCGTAGGTGTGAACTTACCAATTACCGGCACCGTGTCTTACTACCCGTTCGGGTTATACGCACTTACGCTGATGTGTAATGGTAGGGTGATTGTGAGATGAAATGGAGGACCTACAGTTTAACGTGGGATCCAAACCACGGTGGAGGCCTGGCATTCCACATATTCACAAGTTGTGATTAATACACATCTTGTCAGAGGTGAAGGAAGGGTTTGGCAATCAGATTAATCTGTGCCGGGACCTAGGATTGAACCCCTGATCCCCAGTACAGAAGTCCGACATCTTACCTCTAGATCGCAAGGTCACCTGATCTTAAAAGTTATGCTTGTCCAAGGTTTCATATTCCCGTACTACCACTACTCTGACATTGTCTATAGCGACCTTAAGGAAGACCTTAAGGAAGGCCTTAAGGAAGAACTTTCACAAAAAAAAAACTACAGCGATTATGGAATACATATAGTATGATTTTGGTATGCACTACCCCTCACAGCAAGGCACTTGACTGGGTTGGATGCTTTCAAAACTTCACTCAAACGAAATATTATTTCTGGATGAATCTAGTGATTCTTGCTTTTGTAAACTTAACAAATAAAACTGTTTACATAGAAATGTTGGAGTAACTGTATGAATGAAGGTAATCCAACTATTACATTTAAAATTTAGTCAATTATAGCTACCATTGTTATTATAAACTTGTTTACTTTGTTTTGGTTAAGTGAAAAGACTAGGCAAACTAGCCTTAGCTTCGCCAAAAATTATTAAAATAAAGACCATAAATAAAAGATAAAAGTAAAAAAAAATAAAAAAAAATTGCATGTTCGAAAACCAATATAACACAAATGCCATCTCAAGTAAATTTACAATTTCCAGGTACTAAAGTAAAATAGCAGAAGAACTAATTATCATCATCATCAACTGTTTCCAGCCTGTGGCGGGGTCAGTTTAGTAAAATACATCCATCTTCCACCATTCTTCCTCCTTAAATTTCTTCCATCACTATCACCCTTTCTTTTATCTGCTTCTCCCTCCTCTTTCTTGGCCTACCTTGTGGTATTTTTATTTTTATTCTTTTTTTTCTAGGAAAAAGAACTAATAATGGACCTAATTAAAAATTGCTGTTAAGTTTGAATTACAGAGCTTTCACTGACTGTCATTTGGTAGCTAAGAATCAAGGTATCAAAAATCGTGATAGTAAGATTGATTTTTGATTCTTTCATTACCAGAAGGAATAAAGTTTGACATCCTTAAAAATATATCATAACTCACAGAAAGTTGCCGAGAACCAGATCTGCGATCCCGAGCTGACCGTCAGCCTCGGTCAACCGCCATTGAGCATGCTTGAAGCAAATTTCGTTGGCCCGTACAATAGTGACAGGTTTATCTCCACGCATAGTAGCCAATTTTTGATTTGCTGACAGCTGTGTCTCTTTGTAGCATGACAACATCATGTCCAGCTCCTCGCTTTGGGAGTTCAGAAGTTCCTTGCATTCGTAGACCTATTTATTTGATTAGAAAGAAACAAACAAATATGTTCAAATACCAATATATATATATATATACTAGCTGACCCGACAAACGTTGTCCTGCCCGAACGTTGGCTTTTCGTTTGGGTGGCATAATTGATTTCGATAATAAAACAAATACTATGTGATCATCACAATTACAAATTCACAATGAACTCCAATTAGTGAGTAACACAAATATTACAAATTCAGTGTTTGTCAAGACAACATACAAAATAAAACATCTTTTCATTTTTGGCATTTCTCCCACAAATCAACAAATATCAGCTGTAACGAAAACATACATAACATAACAACAAACATAACTATGAATTATTATCAGAAGTTCAATTATTCATGAACTCTTCAGAAGGTTTTAACGGTCAATTATTTATGAACTTAAAAAAAAAATCCCCCAAAAAATTCCCTAAAAAATAAAAAAAATCCTAGAACCCGATTGCAGCGCCACCTACCGGGTCCAATTGTGAATCTAAACCATCCACGGACCCACTCAAACACACACAAAAAATGTCATCAAAATCGGTTCAGCCGTTTAGGAGGAGTTCAGTGACATACACACGTACAGAAGAATTATATATATTAAGATATATAATTTATTTTAGATATGATTTGTGGTGTGCAGTATAAGTGTGTCATAGTTACACAAGCAGAAGAAACATGGACATCGAATGTAAGAAAGACCACGAAAGTGGAGGCCACTAAGAGCATGCTGTCACCAAGAGAAACAGGATTAGGAATAAAGTTGTCCACGCAAGAGTTGGGGTACAGTGAGATAGTAGAGGAAGGGAGGGTGAGATGTTATGTGCATGTAATAAGGATGGAAAAGGAAATGATACTAAAGAGAATGATGGGAGGAACAGATAACAGCAAGTGTGCGAATAGAAGGAGAGTGTTACACCGTCTCCGTGCCTTCTACTTAACGACCACAATTAAATAAAAGGGAGATGGTGATGCTACATAAAGGAAAATATAAGCAGAATTAAAAATATAACAATAATATGGTTTATTCAGTATAAACGTAGATAAAGCAAAGTACAGTGGTCTCATTATATCATTCTGAATAATGCTGAAAATAATAACGTGAAGCGCAGAATGTAAACCTTCCATGTTTACATTTATTACAAGTCGTCTTTAAGAGACACAAAATTACGTAGATTATAATATCAAAAGAGAAGTTAAACTACCAAAAGTGAAGTGAAGTAAGATATCCACAAAATGAAACAAACATTAAATATTCTTGCCTGATGGGCTCCTCAAACAATTACAAGTTACAATACGAAAATTTACAATTACATAAAACATAACGCGAGAGTTTGACTTCCAGACGCTAGTCAAAATCTCCCGGGACTAACTATATCTTAGAAAAACTAAAGAATGAAATTTAGAACAAAATTAAATTATATAAAAAAAAATAACAAGCTTAATTTTAATTCTACAGTCGCGTGAAATAGCAAAATACAAAAGTCCACACATTTTAACAATTTACATTTAAATTCACTCAATACAAAATTACCAATGGTGGATTTCAAACTAAACTAATAAACTAACCAACTAACCAACCGCGCCTTAGTGGCGGCATACAAGTTACATTTATGCGACTGAGATAATAAAGCAAAAAGTTAAATATTAAGCAAAACACAAAATAAAGATTTTAACACGAAAATATTATAAGTTGAAAATGAATAGAGTTCTTTATAAGTAACTGCCATAGTTACGTTCCAATTTATGATGTATGAATGTTTATCCGATCATTGTCCAGGTAGACGACAATGATCCGTCCTCGTTCGTAGATTTTAGATAGTCAAAGTTTTTAGACAATGTCAGCCTGTTTTATAGTGATTTTCGTTGCACGGAAAGAGGGGAGGTAATTACTAGCACGCAGTTGCTAGCTGTCATCGGTCACGTAGTCACTTTGTAGGGTTGTTCCATCGGAAAATTAGAACAAGTCGGCGATCATTGGATGTTTGTGTTGTTTGGGGAAGTTCATCTGACATCCGTCAGAGGGCGGGTGGATTGTTGTCTTCTAGCGTTCTCCATGTTGTCATTCTTCAGATTCAATCTGACTAGACGGAGAATGACCACGCGTTGATTGTAGACTCTCGTTAGCTCGGCCCCATTCTTCACATTAGCTGCACGGTGTAGTTCAGCTTTGGTGGCGGCTAGTGATAGAAGATTTCAAAGGTAAGTTCCTGAACAAATATGAGTAATATTACAGAAGATTGTACAGCATGAAATATACTGTGTCGTATTATCTTTCCGTATTAGCCTACAGGGACTACAACAGAGAAATGTACCATTGTAGGGATTCTATTTGGGTCGGAATTATTGAGCGGGTGGTATGAATTCTTGATAGTTACGTATCAACATTATAACGGGATGGATCCAATTGTAACTAACTGTAAGTTAACGTTACAAGAGTAGAAACAAAATTAATAAAAAAAAAGTAAGTGAATAAAGCAAAGAGTAATATGGGGACATTTAAAAAAAACTGAACCAGCTACAGGGTTGAAACATTTTGTTGATGATGATGTTTATGAATAGAAGTGTGAGGCGTACTAAACAAAAATGTTTCCTACCTGTCGTTCCAGTTCTTCCATCTCTTGGATCAACTCCTCATTTAGCGGATCTTCCGCCAGAGCTCTCTGAACTAGATGAGTATCTTTCTCCAGCCGTCTGAGTTTGGAAACTAAGGATCTGAAATAATAATTATTTGACATAAGAGTTACCATAATACTCAATGGTGTGAATAGTAAAAAAAAAAATTGTATCTGTGAAAAGGTCAAGTTGAGTTGAGCATTAAATGAAATGGCAAAAAACTTACTAAAATAGACACAAAAACAATGAAATTTCATATTTGTACATTTTATTTTATGATATTTGAGAGCCAAGGAAGTGTAGAGGAGTGATCTACAGGACGTACTATGTACCAATAATGACATTCGCAGTGGAAATGTGGGTGGTGAATAATGCAGGATGGAAGCAGAATTCGGGTCGAGAGGTGGCTGAAGAGAGTGCAGTAAAGTGTGGAGGACAGATGAGGAGGCTAGGACATGGTGCAGGAGAGGTGGTGAGAAGGCTAGGACATGGTGCAGGAGAGGTGGTGAGGAGGCTAGGACATGGTGCAGGAGAGGTGGTGAGAAGGCTAGGACATGATGCAGGAGAGGGGGTGAGAAGGCTAGGACATGGTGCAGGAGAGGTGGTGAGGAGGCTAGGACATGGTGCAGGAGAGGTGGTGAGGAGGCTAGGACATGGTGCAGGAGAGGTGGTGAGGAGGCTAGGACATGGTGCAGGAGAGGTGGTGAGGAGGCTAGGACATGGTGCAGGAGAGGTGGTGAGAAGGCTAGGACATGATGCAGGAGAGGTGGTGAGGAGGCTAGGACATGGTGCAGGAGAGGTGGTGAGAAGGCTAGGACATGGTGCAGGAGAGGGGGTGAGAAGGCTAGGACATGATGCAGGAGAGGTGGTGAGGAGGCTAGGACATGGTGCAGGAGAGGTGGTGAGAAGGCTAGGACATGGTGCAGGAGAGGTGGTGAGAAGGCTAGGACATGGTGCAGGAGAGGTGGTGAGAAGGCTAGGACATGGTGCAGGAGAGGTGGTGAGTAGAAAGGATATGTTGGAGAGGCTCACTTTCCAAACTTTGTTAATGAAACTAAACATTGAAAGGAGAATGGAAGGGCAACAAGGCTTACACACTTACCAGAAAGCCGTAGGCCTCAAATTTCATAATTTAAATAATATTCGGGGTGGATAAGTCTCCCTCTTCAGCGAAAGAGAATAAAAATCAGAATGGACTGTGGCAGTCCCACACTTGACTAGTACAAGATAGAGATATTGGGGTAGTGAGGTGGACTGGATAGAACTATCTCAAGATAGGGATATGGTGTAGTGAGATGGACTGGATAGAACTAGCTCAAGATAGGGATAAAGTGTAATGAGGTGGACTGAACAGAACTAGCTCAAGATAGGGATAGGTTGTAGTGAGGTGGACTGGATAGAACTAGCTCAAGATAGGGATATGGTGTAGTGAGATGGACTGGGTAGAACTAGCTCAAGATAGGGATAGGGTGTAATGAGGTGGACTGGATAGAACTAGCTCAAGATAGGGATAGGGTGTAATGAGGTGGACTGGATAGAACTAGCTCAAGATAAGTATATGGTGTAATGAGGTGGACTGGATATAACTATCTCAACATAGGGATATGGTGTAGTGAGGTGGACTGGATATAACTAGCCCAAGATAGGGATAGGGTGTAATGAGGTGGACTGGATATAACTAGCCCAAGATAGGGATAGGGTGTAATGAGGTGGACTGGATAGAACTAGCTCAAGATAAGTATATGGTGTAATGAGGTGGACTGGATATAACTAGCCCAAGATAGGGATAGGGTGTAATGTGGTGGACTGGATAGAACTAGCTCAAGATAAGTATATGGTGTAATGAGGTGGACTGGATATAACTAGCCCAAGATAGGGATAGGGTGTAATGAGGTGGACTGGATATAACTAGCCAAAGATAGGCTAGTAGATATTAGATCTGATCTAAAAACTGTACCAATATCTAGGTTTGTGCGAAGCTCCGAAATGTCAAATTCGAGGCTCAAATTTCCTTTGCTTCAACTTTGACACCCACAATGATCTTTGCATATTTGAAACACTTTGAAAAAACAAGAAATATTCAATGTATTATGAACACATTTGAAATATCTCATTTAATATGATATATTTAAACATTTAATTATTTTTAGAAGAAATATTTAATAGTATTTTAGCACAGAATAGTGTTTAAGTGACATTTATAACATAAGTGTAGGTAAATTCAGATATGTCAACATAAAATATATTTGTTAGCTTTTTTTTTATCAAAAATATTTTTTTACCTAAATGCATTTAATGGCTAGTTAAAAATTAAAAGTAGTTTTATGTGACAACAAAATTATCCTCATCTTCATCTCCAGCCCTGACAATTGGTTTGCATGTTTCAAGCTTCAAGCCTCAACTTCACTTTGCGTTTAAAAAAGTGACTTTCACACAATCCTACCAAACTAACCTGACTTGGGTTTGAAGCTGTTGTATCGGCCGCCGCTGGTCCTCGACACTGTGCAGCTGCAGCTGAAAACGCATTCTTTGCAAGCGCTCATACGCCTCTTTACGACGTGGCTCCACGTACAGCAACAGATTGTTTACAACATCCAAGAGCATGGCATACTGCAAATACAGACTTTGTCTTCAACACAACAGATTGTTTCAAGGAAATAAATATTTAACACATTTTATGTTTAATTCCTATTATGTTTTATTTGTAGAAGGTACTAGAGAGAGAGATGGGAACAATTTAAAAGAACAAACTTGAAATGAGCTGAATCCACTATTGTAATTTTAATTCATCACTGTGAAAGTGTAAACCAATAATTTAGAAATGATACATTTTTCGGCTATGCTGGGAAATGAACCCGGGACCCTTAGCTTAGTAGACACACCAGCCGAGTTAAGGTGTCGAATTTTTTATATATAGTATTTTACTTCTAAAATAAACTAATATATATTCATTTTAAAATTCTCAATATACACAAACTCGAGAGCTTTTTTGAAATAGTCGACTCAAAAGAAAAAAACCCAAGCTCTCAGACTCCTACTAATTTCCATAGAAGAGGATTTAATTCTACACATTCAACAAAAGATTAAACAGCTCCTGTGATTACATCACAGTATGTGATACAGGTTAGCGAGAAAGACTTCTTATCAAACAAAAACACACCAATTTTAGAGACTAGTCGTCCAGATGTAAGTTATAACACTTCCCACTAAAAAACTTATTTTTAAGAAAACCATACAAGCGACAGTACAAATAAAAGGTGGAGCCACATCATTAACAAGACATTCATATTGTATCCATATCCTCACCGCGCACTTTACAAAGAAACTTATTCTACATTGGATAAAGATATTTTAGTCCACTGTAGCATTCTAAAGGCCAGTGATTTAACTCATTTGAAGTTGTCAAGTTATTTTCTTACTACCAAATTCCCAGTGCTTTCAAAGATTTCTAGAATAGAGCACTAGGCTAAATCATGGTTTAAATTAGGAGGGATAGCCAGCACACTGTCTGTGACAGTGAAATCTTGTCCTTAAAAATGTGTTTGTGTGTTTTATAGTGTTCTATCTAAACAATTTCTACTCCAGTATCACCAAGGTAAGTGTGCTGGCTATCCCTCCTAATTTAAACCAAAGATTTCTAGAAGGAATTCCATTTTTATAGCCAACTTAGATTGAAGGAAAAAGTAATAAAATTTCATTTCTTATAAAACTGTATTGTGAATTTTTATAACTTATATTTAAATTTAGATTATTTAGGATTGATGGGGAAATACATCTTATTTCGCTTCATAACCCTTGTTTAGCGAGGAATAATACATATTTGAATCAAAGTACTTAAATCTTCAGTTCACTTTTTCATCTATTCAAAAAAAAAACTTTTATTTTAAGCTTTCAGTTGAATGTCCCAAATTAACAAATATTCCAGTATTTTTCTAGATCTTGGAAGGTTATCTGTGTTTTTATGTTTTTTTCTAGAGACAAAAAAAAACCTGTTTTTTTCCCCAGTTTTCCAGGTGGGGGTGGTGGAAACCCTCTCGTTGCTATTAAGAAGCAAGAAGTCAAATGGAGGAGCTCCATTAAGCTCACTATTAGAAACAATGTATTCATTTGTCTAGTTATGTCATGTGCAGCTGTCCCTTTTGAAAAATATTAAAATCATACTATCAAAACCTCTAAAATAATATTAATCATATAGTAAAATGTTATCTATTTTGTATGCAAGGAGTACATTCATATTTTTGCTAAGGTCCTTCTTGTGAAAATTGGACTATGTCAACAAACTGCTGTGGAATATCACCTGCAGGGAGTTGGTGCATACGTCCAGGTCGTAGTGCATCAGCGTGAATGCGTCCACAGCCTTCTCCCTCTTCTCCCAGGGCCCCACCACCTCCTCACTCGGAGGAGGGGGCACCTCGTCCAGGTTGCCAGGATCGATGCTGCTCTCCCCAAATCCTGCGTAGAAGAACTCGCACTTGCACCTTGACACGATGCGTTGGAGCTAGAAAACCCAAGAGAGTCAATGGTAGAGAGGGGACCCTTGAATTACAGTAGATATTTAAGAAAATTCAAAGTACGAATCTGTAGATTTGGAATGAGACCTTTAAATTATCGAACTATAAGGAATAAGAATGATGGAATGGTAGAAGAAGATGGAGGCATTTAACTAAACTGACTCAGTCACATGCAATGTTGTTGTTGAAGGCGATGATGATGATGATGATGATGATGATGATGATGATGATGATGATGATGATGATGATGATACTGCTTACTTGAGAAAAAAGAAAAGCCAATACCTAATAATAAATAAATACTGGCCATGAAAGGAATGGAAATAATAACAAGATGAGGAATTTATATTTGGTCACCAGTGAGCACAAAAATAAATTTCAGACAAGAACCAATTTGGTTCAAGACGAGAATGCGAGAATGGTAATTTACTTGTACCAGTATTTTTGATGGATGGTATTTTATCTCGGCGATTTATTGATTACTGTGCCGATTTGGAAATAGAAAGACAAAATAGAATGCAATATTTACAGGGGTATTTCATTGCTTCCAACTGCTTACAAAGTATTGTCAAATATATTTCTGTCTATATTGGTTCCATATGCAGATAAAGTAATTGGTGTTCACCAGAGCGGATTTAAAAGGAACAAGTCAACACTTGATCAGATTTTCAGTATAAAAAAGACCCTGGAAAAAAATGAGAATCCAATGGCAATGTTCATCAATGGTAGATTATGGAACATCCAAAAAATTAGTTGGCCCTATTTAAATGTTTTTGAAGGAAAATCGAGGTAACGTGCATATGGGAATTAAAGCAGCAGAAACATTTGAAATTCATAATCATCTCAAACAAGGAGTTGCGCGTTACACATTTCACACACCCTCCTGATGGGTTTCGATAGATTGAAACCTAGGTCGGGAGATTGGGCGATGACGATATATTTTCTTCAAGAGGCAACCATTACCTCTTTGTCCAGTGGCAGTAATATAAAGTGTGAGCTGTGTTCTTCTTTCCATTGTAAAGGTCATATTGGGTTTGTATCCTTTTGTGTTTTCATTCATTTTTCCTGTAGCTTCGTCCATGTATAACAAAATGTATATCATAAAGTGAAAAGAGGTATCTCTTAAGAAGATATATTTCTTCTTAAATAACTTGCAATTTTTTTTTTTTTCAAGATTCAGATGTGGATTAGGATTTGAAGGTAAAATGAAGATTTAGATTAGAGATTAGGATTCATAAAGTAATGGATTTGACCCCATTTCTAAAAATTCCAATTCAAAATTTATAAAAAAAGATTTTTTTTTTAAATTTCTAATATCCTTAACGATTCAATGATTTCCTTGTATATTTATAATTTTGAAACCCTACTTAAAGCTCGAGCGTTCAAGTATTCACACATCAATGATAAAAAGTGTGTGTTGTTGCGTCGACTGACCTGCAGGGGTGGGTTCTCTCCCACGCTGCTGGCCCCCACAGTCTCGCTGACCACTCCACCCACCGACTGCCCACTGCCGACAAGCTGTGGAACATCGGGCAGGTCAGCTATCACCGTCGAGTCCTTCTCCTGGATGTTATCCACTGTCAGCCACATTATGTTCTCTGGAAGAAACCGACAACCCCTCAGAAACACTACCATACTATTCTCATAGCAAGGGCCCTCCCTCCATATCTGACAGTTAGAACAGTTAATAGAACTACTTTCATATATTCATATGTCAAGTCATGTGATCTAGCAGCTGTCGATTTCAATAGCTATTATCAATACAGATAACATAACAATAATATATTAAAGTTCTATCAATGTTGACCACACACCAATATGTTTGGAAACAGAAAAATAAACAAATAAATGCACATTTAATGAAGAAAGAAAGAGAAAGAGGAAAAATGTGGGAATAATCCAATGCACAAAGGTGACATCTTCTTCCTTTCTTCTGTCTTCTATAGTAAAGTAGTCACACACACATTTTAACACTAATAGAATAATATTTCAGGACTGTTGCCTTAGACAAAAAAAAAAAGGGAAAAGGAAAGACACTTTTAGAAAAACAAAATTCGTTGTTGAATTCAAAAATAAATTGTTAGAGAGACTGTGGTAAACTGTTGTTGGAGGAAAAATGAATTCCTTAAGACATTTGGTAACCTATGGTTAGTAGTTATACAATATAAATATTTACATTAAAATAATAATAATAATAATAAAATGAAAATGAATTTTAGACTTAAATCCTTAAAAAAAGTATTTTTTTTTCCAATCTCTCAAGTGAAAATTTTTTTAGAGCTCTAATAATGCTTATATTGATTCAGAACCAATTATAATTATTGGATGAACCTAACAACCAGACCCAAGACCAATCATTTAACACTTAAGTGAATGTGTAAGTTAACACTTAACTGAATCTGTATTAGAGCTCTTAAAAAATTTTCAAAAGAAAAGCTGATAAGAAATTTTTAAAAAAATGTAAGGATTAGAGTCTTGAATTAGAGATTTTCTCGAATCCTCGAATATCGAATATGCTTGAGTTCGCAAGATTCCAGTTTCCAAGTTCCCTACTTACAACCCTTTCATTATACATTCAGCTTAGTTGAGAATGTCTTATAACTATGTTGGATTTGAGTAATGAATCTGATATTTTCTTGAATCTCTAATCTCTTTAAGGATTCGAGGAATTTAAGGGATACGAGGATTAGAGGGTCTCAATCCTAATTGATATCATATTAAACACTGAAAGGTGTAAGGCCTACACAATTACCAGGAAACTGTAGGCTTCAGAGTTCACTTTCTTTTGCTGAAGAAGGGAATTGATGTACCCTGAAAATTACATAATTATGTGTTGTGTTTTGTTTTAATTGTGAGGTCTACAGTTTTCTGGTGTGTAGCCTTTGCCCTTCTATCCTCTTTTCATGTTTAATTCAATATAAACGTTTGGCGCTATTTTCCCTTTAACCAATACCATAGCCACGGGTGACTCGGCTGTGGCTTTATGCTGCCAATAATACAAATACATCCCACATTCCGAAGTGATTCCCATTATTATTCTTTATCAATTTGTGTAAAATGTTCACATAGTAAGAAGCATGTTTAAAAAAATTCTTTATCGATTTCTTTTTTTTGGTCATTTTTGTGCTTTTTAGTTTTATTTTTTAGAAAGCCACACTCCCTCTTAATAAGTTCCAATAAAATTAAATCTTGGTCAGAGGATTTAGCGGCAACCAACTATTTTACTAATGAGTCAGTAACAATAGTGTAAAGTGTAAATTGTGTTCCTATTTTTACTGTAAAAAACATTGAGTTTGTTTTAGTTCATTCCCTGTTTTATGTTTCTATCAATCTTTTCTTTACTTTCTTCCATGTATAGCAAAATTTACTTCAATAAGTGAAGATCTTTTCCTAAATTAACTACTCATGTAAGAGAGAATAGGAATTAATTATATAAATAAATAGAGGAATAAAACAACCTTGAAGGGGTAAGCATTATATTTTTGTTCAGTGGCAGAAACGTAAAATGTTACCTGATTCCTCTTTGCTCAGTGGAAGCAGAGTAAAGTAATTTATATTCCCCTCTATTAAGTGGCAGCAGCAAGAATTGAACTATATTTTTGCTTTACAAAGTAGAAGAAGTGTATATTGAACTATAATTTTCTTTACAACGTAGAAGAAGTGTATATTGAACTATATTTTTATTTTTCAAATAGCAGTGTATAGTGTGAACTATGTAGCATAGATTAAATTCAGAAATGTGTTGCAATCGGGTATGCATGTTTTTTTCAAGCGGTACTTAATGAATATTAGTAATTACCATCGAGGGTGTCATTCTCCCCAGCGCTGACCGTGGCATAGTACTGCATACACTCTAGTGACCCCACCCATGTGGTCTTGGAGACAAGCGTTCGGTCCTTCCACGTGGGGCGATGGACTCGCTGCAATATCTCCGCTTTGGCTGCGCTGAGGATCACATAGCCCTTGGTCTCACAGCCCTTCAGCAGAACTTGGCTGTTCACCAGGGCGACTGTCGACACACACATTGTATTCTGATTGTTACAGTCCAATTTAACTAAGAAGGGCCTCAACTGGCAGCTGTAAAAATTACTAGAACCATTTTCCCGTATTCATATGTCAAGTCATATGATCTGCAGCTGTAACTAATGATGGATATTATCAATACCTATAATCTAACAATTATTTTTTCCATCCATTACTGTTTCCAGCCTGTGGTCAATTTTTTATTCAAGCCGTATATTTTCCACTACCGGCTTGCTAGGCTTGTCGTAGCTTCATATGTCTTATAAGCTAACTTAAGACTAGGACAGGCACATATTAAAATGTTCATAGATGAGTGATAGTAATTCTACTTTTATTTGTGCTTAATTTTTTTTACAAATCATATTTAGAATTTATAGCCGAAGCTATTATTTAAGCTTAATAGTGGGAATTACTCCATCTAGATATCATATTCTGAAAATTGAAAAATGACACCTGGACAGCCAAAGGTCCCGGGTTCGATTCCCGTGTCCAGGTGTCATTTTTCAATTTTCAGAAAATCATATTTATATGAGACCCTATTTAAAATATCGTAAGTTACTTTATAAATCTTTATAAATAAGTAAAAATAAGTATATGAAATAAATATATATATACACACTTTATATCATAGTTATTAAATTATATTATAGTTAATAGAAGTTATCCAGGAAAGAGTGGGGGTACAGGAAGTACATGAAATAGTAGAGGAAGCAAGACTGAGATGGTACGGGCATGTAATGAGGATGGAAGATGAGAATATACTAAAGAGAATGATGAAGATGAAGTAAGTAGGAAAAAGAACACTAGAGAGGCCAACAAAGAGATGGGAGGAGCAGATAACAGAACATGTGCAAGTGAGAGAAGAAGAATGGAAGAAATTAAAGGAGAAAGAGTGGTGGAAGGATAGAGGAAGGCATTTTACTAAACTGACCCAGACACAGGCTGTAAACAGATGATGATGATAATGATATTTTTCAAAAATCAACTATCAGTAAACAAATATTTATATTAAATAATTTTTCCTGGGGAAAAAGTTATTATTTTGATAATGAAATAAAACATTCTTCTGATTTAAATTCTTAGCTAACGAGTAAAAGCCATTTATAAAATAATAGAATTTTCAAAAAATAATTATCATTTATCAATAAACTATTTAAAAAATGTTTTTTTTTTTAGAAAAACAAACATTTAATATTATTTATTATGTAAAATACTGAAAAAGTTATTGTAGACATTTTCAAATAATTTTGAATTTTCGAAAAGTAATCTTCAAAAAAAGACTTTTAATTTTAGAGCTAAATTAAAATACAGATTTACCTCAAGTTAAGGCCATATAGCATCTAAAAATAAATTTAAAGAAATCCGTAAACCATTTTGGAAAATAGCTTTAGGTACAAGCAGACAGATATACAAGATTGTTAAGGCCCTTTTTTGAGTTTTGGGGCATATAAAACATAGATCCATCATTTTCACAAGGCCGTGAATTCTCATGATTACAAGAATATGACATATATATACATGATATATAGAATATGACAAAGTAAAATGAATCCTACCTCCTAGAGATCTCATGCACGTTTGAGAGGTTATCAAAATAATGATTATTGACTGATTTTCATAGGAAGCCCTTTATTTTAAACTGGAAACTAATATTGTCAAAATGGTGTAATAAGAATTAAAAAATTAAAATTGTATTTACATTGCTGGCCTGTTTAATTAATACTGAAAAAAGAAATCATATAATAATCCATTTGGAAGTATTATTGGAAGATTTTGATTACTTTTTAGATGAACTTTATAACTAATAAATCAAACAGGACATATTTCGACAATGTCAAATTTTAGTAACTTTTAATCAATGTTGGTGGCCAAAAGTGAATTTCCTATAAAAATCAGGGTTTAGTTTAAAACAATAATTTTCTTCTATTTGTTTATATTTAAAAAGTTGAAATTTCCCTCCCAACAGTTTGGAAAAAATAATATATAAAAGTGTGTCATATAAGTCACTTCATGATGGCATGAAAAATAGAGCCAATTAATTAAGTGAGTGAATAGAAAAGTACATTATTGTTGTTTTTCTTTGAGTTGGTTCAAATCCACTATTTTATGAATCCAAATCTCGAATCAGGACCCCAAATTTACCTTCGAATCTTAAATCTTGAATACGAATCTTGGAATAATTATGAATTTAAGAGGAAATATAATGTAATAATAGAAAATACAAAGAATAACTAAATGTAAATATTCTTTCTTATAATATTACACTCATGCATTCAGTTAAGTTTTAAATTACTGGTCTGGGGCCTGGTTGTTGAGTTTATCCTGTAGTTTTAATTGATTCTAGGCCACCAATAAGCAATATTCATCATCATCATCATCATCATGATGAACAGTTTCCAGCCTGTGACCAGGTCTTTTTAGTAAAATGCCTCCATCTCCCTTCGTCCTTCCACCATTCTTCCTCCTGCATTATCTTCTATTCTCCTCTCACTTGCATACTTGTTGCTATCTATTTCTCCAGTCTCTTCCCTACATACTTCATATCCATTAATGTTCTTATAATACTCACAATAAGCAGTATTAGAGCTCTAAACAAATTTCACCTGAAAAATTGAAAACTTTTTTTTTAAGGATATGAGGCTTGAATTCAAAATTTGTTCATATACAGGTCTCGAATATTCTTAAGGATTCAAGCGATTCGAGGATTAAAAGTACAATTCTTTCACACCATAGAATTAATATATTTGTTAACATTTTCCTAGACTTTATAGTTGTTGTTTTGTTTTGTCAAAGTTAACAATATGAGGGAGAAGAAATGATTGTGATGTCAATAAATCTGATCAAAGTTCTGTACAAACAGTTGTTTTTCTCCATTGACTTTTTTTTAAATCCTCCAATGATGTATTGAAAGAAAACAATGAAATTAATTTGTACATAAGATCATGTAAAAGGCCATTAATTTCCTGTGACAAGCTCAATCTGAGCATTAGTTTATGTTACCTACTTGGTGAATAGAAGCTATTTTGAGAAGTAGGAAACATTATAACTTAAAAAACTTAAGAATTATAAGAGGGGTATGCGAAATCCACTTTTTCAATTCGAGGCAAGCTCAAATCAAATATATTTAATATTCTTAAAGCCAAATCAAAGCTCGAATATTTTTTTGTTTATTGTTTTATGTTTAGAAAACTGAACATAAATAGGATATTTTAAATGTCAATATTTTTATTGCTAAAACCTTATAAGTTATAGTCGTCAAAGCCAGAATTCTTTTTAAAACAAAGTCGAAGTTGATATATTTTTCAAAACCGTGTTGAAGTTTCAAAGCTTTGCGCCTTCCCCCTTCTGTTAACTTCTTCTAAACACAAATTCTTAATGAAGGAATCCCTCCGCAACTCACTGAGCCAGTTCTTATGCATCACGTCATCTTCCTGGCACGCCACCAGTCCCTGCAGGTGCTGCTCTCTGGTCTGCACGGACAAATCGTCACTGAACACCACGGCCTTGTTGTCTGCCTCGGCAATGAGCTGCTGCAGCATCGTCGCTGCATGGCCGGACTGGAGCTTGGTCATGGGGGAGGGAGTGGCGTGGACACTCGACGGGTTCTGTCACAAGGACAACACCGATATCGTCAGTCACATGTCATTTGGTTATTTATAGAACAAGATGCAGAAAAGAAAGATAGAAACGGCAAAGTTTACTTTTACAATTCAAAGCAAATTTAAATCGAATGTTAAAAATATTCTCAAAAATAATTTAATTAAAAAATATTTTTCATTAAGTGTTTCAAGTATATATATATATATATATATTTTATATATATCTGTGCATTGTTCATTTGGGTCACTCGGCAATTTTCTGGTTTCTTTTCATTGTTGTTATTTTGTATGCCCTCCCCCTGACCCCTAAGGACGCAGGCCGGGTACACAAGGAAATAGTACCACACGTTCAAGGTTGTACAGAAGCTGCCGAGACTAGGAGGTAGAGGAAGAAGGAGATGTAGAGCTTATCTCAGGTGATAAAGCTAGTCAGTAACCAAGGGTCAAGGCACTGAAGGGTGAGGAATGTGTATGACCTGCAGGACGACACTTTACAAACACAATGAATGCAGGACTTCTTTCGTTAATTAATTAAGTATATACTGTATATATGGGGGGGGATTGTATAATCCGTGATTTCTATTATCCGTACTTCCTTTATCCTCAATTACCCTGAAAAATCGAGAGTCTAATGTATGTCAAAAATTGAATTTTTATGAAGTTAGCATATTTGACATGTCGTTATTCCAAAATAATTGAAACAAACTTTGCACGAGCGATTCTACTTTTAAGTGTAAACAGCTTTGTGACTGATAACTCTCGCAAGTCACTCGTAAACACCATTCACCCGACAGATCTCGCATCAATTTATTGCTGCTAGTGTAAAGAGAGCTGGACAACACTCACAGGAAAATTGTTGCAATTCAATTTTCAGTGTAACTGTAGCCTAATATCAATGTCTTAAATCATTGCTGTTTAAAGTAATAGAATGAATCTTTATCCAATGTAGAATCAGCTTCTTGACAAAGTACTAGGATTAGGACCCTAGAATCTTTAAATATATTCGAGATTCGAGGATTCGAGAAAATTTTGAATTTAAGCAACTATATATATATATAAAATATATATATATATAAAAAAGAAATTTGTATTAGAGCTCTAATACTGTTTATTGGTGGTTCAAAACCAATCACAACTATAGGATGAGCTTTTCAACCAGTCACCAGACCAGTAATTTAACATTTAACTGAATGTTTTAATAATACAATGAATGGATTATAAGAAATAATGTTAACATTTAGTTACTGTTTGTCTTTTATACTATTCTATTATATTTATATATTTCCTCTTAGGTTTATTATCTTTTCCAAAAATCGGATTTGAGATTTGGGAATCAAATTGGTGATTAGGACTTGTAAAATAGTCGATTATTACTATAATGTGTTAGGGATGAGTAAGGTTGACTATAAAATTTAGTGGAAATGTAATTTCATTTTCATGGAGTGAGAGTTTAAAAATCATCTATAAAAAAACCACCTTCAGTAAAACCCAAGAGGGAATGAAACTTGATCTCCCTGTAATCAGCAGTCTAGCAAAACAATTTTGAATGATAATAACCATAAAAATAAATATCTGTCCCCTAGTAATTTTTTAACATTAAATATTTTTTAACTTTTGGAATATATCATATTTTTGGTCTAAATTTAGTTCTGTTAATTTTCCAGAAATAATAATAGCTTAATTTTCCTTCCTTTGCAAGACTAATTGGAAGAAATATGACAGGTCCATGGTTTACACCTGCAGACTACTCACCTGAATAGCACTTGGAGGTGGTGTGACAGGTCCAAGGTTTACACCTGCAGACTACTCACCTGAATAGCACTTGGAGGTGGTGTGACAGGTCCATCTGTGGCCCTGGTCCGAGATTTCAGAGGAGTGGAAGAACTGTCCCCTCGGAAGTTTTTTAACGCTTCTGTCGAAAGGTTCTTCTTAAGTTGCTGAAAAAGAAATACAGATGCATACAATACATTTACAAGATACATAAGCAGTCGCCGTAGGCTATGTAGTATGTAACCATTTATAGAATTATTGTAAAATTTATATTTTTGTTTCTTTATGTGATCAAGGTATATTTTTATTTTTTTATTTATCTTTAATATATATTTATATAAGAGATGGGAAATTAGATTCCTCAATACCTATCGATTCTTGAGTGTATCAAGAGAATTGAGAATCAAGAAAATACCTCGATTTTTGATGCCTCAATTCGTAAAAGATACTTACTTGCAAATGATTATGAATGCTTTGTTAAAAGATGAATGAACATCAGATCCTAAAGGCAGTTTGTAATGCATTTTTTAATTATTTATTCAATAAATTTTTATAATTAAATTTGAAAACCTAAAAATTGATGTTTTGTTACATGCTTAACAGTCCAATTTTATTCTGTGTTCATAACACTGATCCTCCAGAGATTTATTTTATCCAACATTAGCGTGATTCACGTTACACCTGTGTTTTCCCAACTTTCTAGAAGAAATTACTACTTTTCTAGACAACATAAATTGTAGTACAATGGAATGTATTTTTAATTCTTAGTAAAAATTGTCTTGTGTAAAGTCATGTAACCCATGTTTATAACGGGTTGATAGTGAATTATTTGTATGCAATGGTTACACTAATGATTCAGGAGAAGGAAGAAAGGCTAAAACACATATTTTAATTAGCTTCAGTTTGATTTTTCTTCAATTTAACATTTAATATACAAAACACCCCCTAAATGCCACAAACTAAAAAAAAAAAAAAAAAGAGTTCAAGTATTTTAAATAATTTTTGACAAAATTCCCTTTTAATATTTCCGTTATTTCAGAGACAAAAAGATTCCCTGTATATTATCGGTTTGCATGGCAACCCTAAAATCTGCCTTAGATGCAAACTTTGGTTAGAATGCAACCATGTATTTAGTATCCCACCGGTTGAAATAAAACCTGATTTCATTAAAAAATAGTCTTATATGACAGGTAGGATAAGTTACCAGATCTACTTCAATGTATCCATACACCAAATCATATGAAATGTATTCTAAGAAGCTGTCACTTTTGGTGTAAAGTGGTTAGGGAAATTACTTCCTAGCTCTCTACAATTAGTCAACTAATGTTTATTTTTATTAATCACCTGATGCAAAAATGAACGGAAATGCTGGAACGGGACGTGGAAGTAAGAAGGTGTTATATAGCCAAGTAAGAAATAGGTGTTTTTGTCTAGAAATGGGCCCTCAGATCCCTTGAACTTTTATTGAGGATTCAAGAAAATTAAGTGTTCAAGACTCAAATCCTTAGAAAAAATTATTCTTTTTTCCTTCAATTTTTCAATTAAAATTTGTTTTAGAGCTATTATACTGCTTATTGAAATAATATGTATGAAAAAAGTGCATTGAGCAAAAACATTTAGTAATAAATAAGATGATAAAATATTAGGAAAATAATAGGGCACAAATAAAAGTAAAAACACTCACACATATTTATTACTAGTCTAATTACTACCACTTCCTGAGGAAGATGCTATAATAGCATCGAAATATCGAAGTGTGTGTAAATATGTGTTTACTATAAAAAAATATTTGTATAGTTGCTCCAAAAAGCAATTAGTAAGGGAAAGTGAAGTATACCTTGGTCTTCATAAAGGCATCAAAAAGGGCAAAGGCGACATCTCTGTTGCTTTTGGTCCAGGCTCCTTTAAGGTCGTACACAACCAGACGATGGGTCGGAGTGTCTCGACTGCCTCCAGCCTTCTCGCTGGTGTTCAGGAGGTCCCCATGTCTGGGGAGTGTCGTCTCTCGGCCATAGGACACCTTGCCCACACTTAGGCAATAGCATTTCTCCACAGGCTGTCTCAGGGACAACCACCTGTACACAAACAGAGTAGACTATCGGTCAGCACCAGGGTTGATAACCATTAATATAACTTTTGTTACACATGCAAGAAGATATATCAAAGAAGGATATGAACAAATTAAAGGCAACTAGCACAATATGGTGTTTACAACTTAAACAAACATAGTGCACACTTCACATTGCTATCCTCCACTGATATTTAAGTTTCACGAGAAAATAAAAATAGCATCACAATTTTATGAAACTAGTGTTATGATCTAACTTTACTTTACATCCATTACTGTTTCCAGCCTTTGACCTAGGTCAGTTTATTATTCAAGACATATATTTTCCACTACTTGCTGGTTAGACCTGTTATAGCCCTCATATGCTTTATAATCTAACTTGAGACTAGAACAAGCACTACATTAAGTCCCCTGGCCGTTAATTCATCAATGTGAAAGTGTAAATCCACATTTCACTATTGATAAGTTTGCCGGGAAACGATCCCAGGACCCTTAGATCAAAGACAAACACACAATCAACTGAGCAAAGCTGTTGGATAGTGTTATACTCTACTTTTCATAAAAAAGTTTATTTTAGAAAATACACATTTTGTGTTAATTTTTTTGTGGTTTCCTTTTTTAGTAAGTTGTGTTACATGCTTCACTGCCCCCTTGTTGAGATCCAATAGAATGAAATCTAGGTCGTAGGTTTGGGCAGTAACAATCAATTTTCTTCAAAAGGCTGACATTACCTATTTGTCTAGTGGCAACAATGTAAATTGTTAACTGTGGTCTTTTCAGTTTAAAAAACCATATGGTGTTGATTCCTTTGTATATATTTCTGTTAGAGATGGGACCTCGAATTCTCAAACTACTCAAATCCATGAGTATATAAAAGAATAGAGAAGGTTACAGATTTGAGACTCAAATACTTAAAAGTTTTCTTTTTATTTAATATTTTAATGAAATTTGTTTTTAAAATATCTAATAAATTTCTTATTAGTGGTTCAGAGTCTATTTTAATTATAGGATTAACTTAACAGCCAGGCCCCAGACCAGTAATTTAACACTTAACTGAATGTATGAATGTTATAATGAATATAAGAAATATAAGAAATAATGTTAACATTTAGTTACTATTTCTTTTCTATTTTTTATATTCTTGTGCTATAACCGAACGGTAATAACGCGTTTTATAATATATAATTAAAATATAATATTTCCTTTTAGGTTCATAATTTTTTCCAAGATTTGAAATTTGAGGGTAAATTGGAGATTCAGATTTGGGAAATGTGGATTCGAGCTTACCATAGTTCCTATCCATCTTTCCTGTACTATCCTTAAAATAAGAATATATCTGAAAATGATAAAAGTTGATTTCTTTAAAGATAAATATTATTTTAGAAATATTGATATCTACCTAAAGTGACAGCTGCAAAAAACATGACTTAATGGATGAAAGTAGATCTTGTAACTTTTCTTGCTGTCAGAAAGACTTTTCCTTTATTAAAATTCTACTGTAAGGTATTAATTATATATTCCTGATTATTAAAAAACAATGGACCAATATCTTGTCTGTCAGTAGTACAATATGTAAGAATACTTATCTCATAAAATTAAGGCAAGGTTCATTTGTCTTCATTGTGACCTCCAAAAATTCTTAGATAGGAAATCATTAAAAATGATTTTGGAAAAACTAGACTTGGGCCAGATTCACTATTTGACAGTTCCGAATTTCAAATATGAATCTCTAATTTAACTACAAAGACCAAATCTCGAATCTGAATCTTGGAAAAAATTATGAACATAAGAGGAAATATAAAAATAATAATAGAAGATACAGGTAATTTAATGTTAATATTTTTTCTTATAATCCATTTATTATAACATTCATAGAATCAGTTTTTTATTATTATTAATATTATTATATTGTTTGTCATCGACGTTTATTATCATCACCATGATTATGATCATCATATCAGTATCATGCCACCGCTACCGCTACCACTACTACTACCCGTTCGGGTTATACCACCTACGCTAATGTGTAATGGTAGGGTGATTGTGAGATGAAATGGAAGACCTACAGTTTAACGTGGGAATCCGAACCACGGTGGAGGCCTGGCATTCCTCACATTCACAAGTTGTGATTAATACAAGTCTTGTCAGAGGTGAAGGAAGGCTTTGGCAATCAGATAAATCTGTGCCGAGACCGAGGATTGAGCCCCGGACTCCCAGCACAGAAGTCTGACACCTTACCCCTAGACCGCCAGGTCGCCCATAAAATCAGTTAAGTGTTAAATTACTGGTCTGGGGTCTAGTATTTAAGTTCATAGTCTATTTATAAATGGTTCTGAACCAGCACTAAATAGTATTATAGCTCTAAAAGAAACTTCACTTGAATAATTGAAAACAATTTTTTTAAGGATCTAAGTCTTGAATCTAAAATTTTCAAACCCTCAAATCTGTAATGTCCTCAAGAATGTGAGGGATTCGAGGGCCCATCCGTGGTAAAAACCATAAATTTATAATTTCTTCTTGTATTATAGAAGCAAATGAGAAGGTAGACCAAGGAAGTGTTGGATAGGTCAAGTAAAGAAAGATGTAAGAGACCAAGGACAGGACACTATTCAATAAGAGGAAATGTACGAAGAAAGGCCAAAATGGAGCGAGCTCACTAACCCCACCCACTGTTCTCCCCAGGGCTGTTTGAACAGGCGCCCGCCGCCCGGCTGATTTTACTGACCACATGGTTAAAACCAATGTTTGTTACACGAATCATCAAATATTGCTAAGTTTTACACTCCCCCCCCCCCACTCTGCAACTTATTAATGCCACCCTGATGGCAACATTTTCTGGGGAGGAGATAGTCACCCAAGAAACTAGAGTTGGGACATGATGCTGATTATTATTCTGGAATGTCAGCCTCAAGGGCAGTTATTATTAGGGACACCGAAGTGTCATGATATGTGCTTTTACAGACTTTTACTTAGTAAACTATATCTCAATAAGAAAAACCTCTTTTTGCTATATGAGGCAATTTTCCATTTTCTCCCTTTGGTGTTTTTTGGTTCCTCTTTTAGTAAGTTGCGTTGTGGTTTCACACTCCTCCCTGATGAGTTCTGATAGAATGAAACCTAGGTGGGGGGATTGGGTGGTGACGATCGATTTTCTTTAAGAGGCAACCATTACCTCTTTGTCCAATGGTAGCAATGTAAAGTGTGAACTGTGTCTTCTTTTCATTGTAAAGCCATATTGTGTTCTTATATATGTTTCTATCCACCTTTCCTATACCTTCTTCAAATATAATGCAATTACTTAGAAAACTAAAATTAATATTAAAATATTTTAAGTTTATGTAACATTTTTAAATGTATTAGATATATGGAATATTTTTAAGAAATATATCACTTGGCCTTCCATATGTGAATAATGCAGATTATTACAATTTTGATGAGAACAAACAATTCCAAATTATACACATATTTGCTTAGTATCAAATGAAATTGTTCTTTGCCTGAAATTGATATAAAAAATATTAACACCTGCACTATTATAATTTTCATCTTGGGATTCTTATAACAAATCAAAGTTTACATTCCAGAAAATAATATTTCCCTGCACTTAAGACCATTAGTAAAAAAAATAGGTTAATTATGTGTTTAATCTGGCTATTATAATGACAGTCAAATTGTAAACAAGGGCAAATTTAAAATTTAAAAACTTGAGAACTAGCCACAGTTTTTATGTCCAATGCAATTCTGACTCAAGTTTGAGTATGTTTATTTTTAGCCATTTAAAGCCCAAGAATGCCTTTTAATTACCGATTTTTAATAAATAAATTCAATTTTTTATTTAACAAAGTTTAATTATACTATTTACCACAAATCCGAGTCTTTAATTATTATTGTGATTACTATTTTTTTCCAACCTCTTTCCCAGGCTCTTCTTGGAGTGCACTTTTGAGCCATATTTCTGCATCATTGAGGTCACAGTTCATGTACACGATGGACCATTCAGCTCTTGGACGATGCTTCAAGCCACCCACCACAGAAACTATGTTTAATGTATGTTCTGAAATAAAAACCAAACAAAGACATATGTAAATATTTACAACTTACTTACTTACTAAAGCTATGTCATTAGGAACTTAAAGTTGATTGCCGCACTTACAAAAGTATGCCACCAAATCCTACTAAGTAATTCTATCCAAGTCCACCTCAGTACAATTAGCTCTTTTAGGTCCATTTCTAATGTCATCTACCGTCTTTGTCTAGGTCTTCCCAATGGTTTCTTCCCTTGAATGTGCCAGTCACTACCTGAATACGCTTCTAGATTCTCCCATTTGCGCTGTATGTCCTGCCCACCGTAATCTGCTAGATTTGATTATCCTAGCAATGTCTTGTGGTGAGTGAAGGGTATGTAGCTTATCATTATGTAACCTCCTCCGTTCCCCAAAAGCTGCATCTCTTTTTTGACCAAATATCTTCATAAGCATCTTGTTTGTTTTTGAACACACACATTTATTATAAAATCTGACAACGTCAAACATTTTATCTTAAGGGGCCAAAACGAACCCATTTTACTTTAATTATAAGAGTAAAAACTAGGGTTCGGAGAGTACTTGGATTATGAGCTTCGAGTCGAGCTCTTTTCAAATCTCGTGATCAAGATCAAAATTTTGGTAGGCTTGTCATTTTTGAGTTCCTCTTGATGTACGTACAAATAAATTTTTATAATGCAATGGTATTTAATTTAGATGATAGCATCAGTTTCATTGAAAAAGCATTTAGTGACCTAACAAATTTCTAAAATCATATAATTCAAATTTCAATATTGATTAAACTATTTGATGGGTAAATTAATTAAATATTATCCCCATTTTGAACTATCCTTGATTGAAGTTATATTGCCATACATGTTAATAATATAAAAGAGCTAAGTAATCATTCCCAAAATTTAAAATTATTATTTTTACTATTTTTACATTTTATCTTTATTAAATAATAATTTCAGTTGAATTAAAAATTTAACAGGGAGAAAAGTCTTGATTGTTTTTTAACTTTATATATTTAAAAAGGGTATTAATGGGTTTAACTACAAAACTACCATTAGTTATTATTTAGTTATAGAATATGTTAATCTGACTAAAATCATATGGTATATAATGTATGGTGTATAGAGGGGATTTTGTCCTGAATGGTCAATTTACACTCACTCTCCACGTTAATGCGGGCACAATTCCTTTAAAATTAAACTTTTCTTATCCCTAAATATATTAGGGTATTAATGTAGTTGGGTTGGAAAATAATCCATATTTAGATACAAAGCTAAAAAATAAAGTTATAGGTACCTAATTATTTATTACAAAGGAATGTAAATCACAATTTAATACACAAGAGCAGCATTACCAGCAACTTGAAATAGGAATGTTCTTATTTCTTTTAAACAACTTGATCACTGTCTAAATTTGGAAGTAAGATTGGTTGTGTATCAAGCAGTGAGCTATTGTGAAATATAAGCCAAAAAGTGGCAAAGTTGTCAGCTTTTACTGGGAATGAATCATCCCGGCCTTGAATGACAAGTCATCCTTCCTCTTTTACTAATCCGTTAACGAACTCGAGGAAGAAAGATAAGTAAAGAGAAGAGGTGAAATAATTTTATTTACTCCCATAAGGTGACGAGGTATTTCTACCTGCCCATGTAGCACCCTTAACACAATACATTCAAGAGAATATAAATAGTAAGTACATGTTAACTTCTTTTATATATTCCATTCATTATAGCATTCATAAATTCAAGCTAGTGTTAAATTAATGGTCTTTGGCTCAGTTTATAAATATGACCTCGATTATGTAGGTCTTAGGATTAAACTCAAATCAAATGTTCAATAGCTTTTACTTAAAAAAAATTTCATCTTTTAAGAAGTTGCATTGCGTGTTTAGTACTCCCACTTTATATTAAAAGATAATTATGCTTTTTCTTTCAATACACTTAGATTAAAAACATGGCTGGCACTACAATGTTTTGACCAGACAAAATATATGTGCAAAGCTCATTACACTACCTGAGCAAGAAGATATGCGTCCACCCAAGAGCTCAAAACCTCGCTGCATGGCAAAAGACATCCAATAGTAGACCTGGAACCTGTGTAGGCCTAACAGAAGATGGATTCTCTTGTAGTGTCGACTGAGCTGGATCTTGCGAGGTCGAAAGTTATGGAACACTGCCCCTCGTCTGGTTGGACGTGTCACTCCGGACAGGATCAACTTTAGGTTCTCAAACCATCTGCAAACATCCACGTTTGTAAACCATCATTTCATGGGTTGGTATTTGTATAGAGAGCTGACTTAATGAGATTTATGCACAAGATGAAAAACTTTATACGTAAAATGGTGCTTAAATACTATGTATTTATAGCATAAATGTTTGTTTCAAAGATAATTAAAAGTGAATAGGTTCTGTTAACGAAGATAAAACTTACAGAAAATGATTTACACTCAAGGTAGAAATAAATAAAATGGCAATGAGACTATCAACTACACCATCTTACTAGGAATGTCATATGTATTACTTATGTTAGGGTTACATTTTTGGGTCCGTTACATAAATTGCATTTTGCTTAAGTCGAATTTATAGATTTGTAATTTGTAGTACTGTATCGTACCTTAATTGTAACTTCATGAAAAACTGCGATATTTTGATGTGGAATGTTTATAAACAAAGAGTGTATTTGTAAAACGTAAAAATCCAAGAAGAACTAAAATGTTAACAATATCCAGTATGCACATATATAAATAGTGTATTACAGTGTCGCCAACCTCAAATCAGAAAACCCCCGCAAGTACAGTCGTTATTAGAATTTTAACTAATTTTAGCAACTTACGGCGTACATTTACATAACTGCGAATTTACTTAACTCGCAGGTTATGCAACTCGGGGGATTACTATATATACTATAGCTCATCTATTGTAGGAGTGTAGATAAGTGAAAGCTAGCAGAAGGTTCTTTATTGCAATCATTTGCTGGAAATATTATTATACTCATTTGATAACACTTTTTATTGGTAATATAGTATTAGTAAGGAAATAATAATTATTTCTGAATAGGTTGACATTAGTGACTTTCAGTCAATGTTTGCAATAAAGAACATTCTTCTAGCTGTTACTTACCTACACTCTCAAGTCTCGCCATGGATCTTTACATACATTAGGACCTACAGTTTTCAGCCTGTGGTCTGGGTCAGTTATATATTCAAGCCATATATTGTCCACTACCGGCTTGCTAGACCTGTCGTAGCATCACATGCCTTATAATATAACTTAAGACTAAGATAGGCACAACATCCAGCCCCCATATGATTTTTTTATAGCACTGCACCCCATCTTACTACCTTTTCAAGTTATACAATTCAAACCCTGATCTCCTTGTCATCGGCAATCTAATCTATTGCGAGAGTGATGCCTTAGACCGTACAGTCATCAATGTAGGTTATTGATAGTCATTAGAATAAGAATCGTAACTCTTTGTCTATGACTCTGCACTAACTCAAATACATTTGAGTTGAGGACATAAAATAATATATATAAATAGAGCCCGCTTTATCTATGCGCACTACAACTCAGATTAGAACACACAACTACATAAACTAAGCTACTGTTTAGTTAACTCTACTATTGGAGTTGAGTCGAATCCACTTTTTCTCATATCTGAATCTGATGGAACAAAAAGGAAATTGGTAAAGAATTTTAGGAGACTTAGATAGGAATATGTAAAAGGAACAAATAACACAAAGAACAAACAAAGGAAAATGACAATATACGCCAATATAAGTTTAAGCGTAGTTGGTACATTATGCGGTGATATATATATAAAATTTACTTGAAATAAATGAAGAGCGAACTGGATGAAATTTACCTTAGTTTTTATTCTCAGCCAATTAGACATGATGAGCTTTTATGTTTAGTCTGCATGCGCACTGATGTTGTTTGGATTAATTTTTTTTTTTTTTTAGTTTTATTCCCACCATGTATTAGTATCCGTTCGGTACAGTGATTACACAAGTGGTATATGGATGGGGTAGGTAGAATGTTAGAGGGAATACACCTAGATGTGTGCGGAGGGAGAGTGGGAGACCAAGACCATGCAGCCATCAATATGAGCTTTACCTAAGTGTACTGCCATACAAGAGAGCGACTGGGCAGTCCAACTCTGGACTCCCTCGACTGACGTTAGGTTTGGTCTCCAGGCTAATATTCACGTCCAGCTGCTGGGAGCGGAAAGCCCGGAATGAATCATGCTCCTGAAACAACGTGAACATCTTGAATAGGTAGCTGCAATTACAGTTCAACATGTTTTTAATAAAGGTAGGTTCTGTAATATTTGAAGATTCGAGAAAATATATATATTTTATATTATTATTTTTAATAGCGTTAGGTTGATTACATTATTTTATGAATTCAATTTACCTGAATCCTGAATCTTGAGTCCGAATCTTGGAGAAAATTATGAACATCAGAGAACTAACTGTTAAAATTCTTTCTTATAATCCATTCATTATAACATTGATACATTAAGTTATGTGTTAAATTACCGCTCTGGGGTCAGGTTGTTAAGTTCATCCTATAGTTATAATTTGTTCTAAGCTACCAATAAGCAGTATTAGAGCTAAAAAACCAATTTTAATTGCAAAAAAAAAAAAAAAAAACCAAAATTTTCTAGAATGTTTGAATCTTGAATATCCCTAAGGATGCGAGGGATTCAAGCGTCTATCCCTGAACTTAACCTCTTATACTCACCATGTTTTCTAATATTTGGATATGAGATTCAATATTTGAAAAAAATAAAGATTCAGATTTAAAAGAAAAAAAAAGTGGATTCAATCAATTTTTAGCTTTTAATAAACAACATTAGAATCACCTTGAAAATCTTAGATACCAAACAATTACAAACATAACAATAATTGGCCTCCTACTATAGCTCATATGTAGCCGACGATTTCCACACGTCCATCACAGACTCTGCCTTAAAATATGAGTGAATAGTGACCCTGGGCACGGGATGACTCCTGGATAGCTCAGTGGTTAGAGCATTGGAGTATTAAGCCAAAGGTCTCGGAATCAATTTTTGTGTCCATGTGTATTGTTTCAATTACAAAAAATGAAAAGATGTTTTTATTAAAGAGATATATATTATATATATTTGCATCCTATGTCCACTTCTTGTGTTTGTCCGTAATTTTATTTGTTCCTTTCCCATTTTCCTATCTATGTGTCCTATCATTCTTTACCAATTTCCTTGATCTCCCTTTTGTGTTTTTTTGGTTTCCTCTTTTAGGAAGTTGCGTTGCGCGTTTCACACTCCTACCTGATGAGTTTCGATAGAATGATTGAGTAGTACTGATTGATTTTCTTCAAGAGGCAACCATTACCTCTTTGTCCAATGGCAACAATGTAAAGTATGAACTGTGTTCTTCTTTTCATTGTAAAAGCCATATTGTGTTTGTTATCTTTTATGTTTTCTATCCACCTTTCCTGTACCTTCTTAAAATATATATTACAAACTACCTTAAAAGGCAAAAAGAGGTTTTCTTTAAAGATATATTTTAAATTTAAATAACATGATATTTTAATGTGGCTATCAGCTATTGGCTATTTAATCCATTTATATTTGTGTCTAGATTTTACTGATTTTGTAATACAAATATTTATCTATATTACTCGAAAGTGAATAATACTTTGTTTTCATTCATACTAAACTCAAACTGAAAAATTCTTAATCGCACACCTCTGGTATATTTTTATTAATGTGTCTAAAATGGAGATATATTGCATAAACTTACATCGATAGATTTACTATACTCAAATGGATCAAAATAATAGGCTCATTTCCTTAAGTATTTAGTCCATCTACAAAATAACCGGATACCCACACAAGTGGTAGACCCAAAATGGAAAATCTTTCTTAGTTTTATTATGTTTGTCCTTTCCATTAATAGTTTCTAACTGGCCTACCATTATTTACCAATTTTCTTATTTTATCTTTTGACTCTTTTGGTTTCATCTTTTAGGGGGTTGTGTTGAGCGTTTCACACCCTATCCTGATGAGCTACGATAGAATGAAACCTATGTCAGAGATTTAGGGGTAGCAATCAATTTTCTCCAAGCGGCAGCCATTACCTCTTTGTCCCGTGGCAGCAATGTAAGGTGTGTACTAAAAGGCCATATTGTTTTTGTTCACTTTGATTTGCTTCAATCACTCTTTCCTGTACCTCATTCCATTTATTCCAACTGGTATTAGATTAACATCTTTTATCTTAGGAAAGTTTTATATTTTAACGCTAAATGCCTCTACAATGTTTAACTTAGTTTATGTTTGACAAACATAACATGCATCGGGTAAAAGAAAATGGTGGCGGAATCTTATCCATATAAGAGGTGGGCAACTATTCAAATAGATAGATTTTGTAGGGCTTCTTTCCCCTCCCTCCAAGCCAAAGGAGGTACAAGGGGCCTACCTCGGCAAATGTTTGACAATTGGATGTCTCTTAGAAGCTAATTTGGAGTTTATTTTAAGATTGTATCTTATTCCAGAATATTATAGGGGAGTGAAATAAATCTTGAGAGGGACTAAGTTTATTTCCAAGACGAGAGGTGGGGAAGGGGGGATCCAAAACTGCTTGAGAGGATATTACAGCACCAGCTGTATTTTGGGGACCCTCAACTCCTTGAGAGCTCAAATATTTTATATAATAGAGGAAAATGATAAAACTAAATAAAAAGGAAAAAATAAACTAATAAGAGTAAATTTGGTGAAGAAAGCCCACTCAGGCCAAGAGGAGAAATGTGTGAAGAATCCAATGCACAAAGGTGACATCTTCTTCCTTTCTTCTGTCTTCTGTAGTAGAAGTAGTCACACACACATTTTAACACAAATAGAGTAATATTTCCGCATTGTTGCCTTTATCAAACACAAAGAAGAGAGAGCGTACAAATAACACAAACACTGGATTACTCCATTTTGAATTTTCAGCTCTAATAGTGTTTATTGTTGCTTAAGCCTAAACATATCTATTGAATCAACTTAACAATCAAAACCCAGACAATTAATTTACCACTAAACAAAATTAGGGGTTTGCGAGTACTAGAAAATTCGATTTTGAGTAGAGATTTAGTTGCTGCTTGAACTTGACTCAAATATTTTTTACAAAACTCGAGAAATTTGAGTACTTGGAATTTTCAATTTTTTTCCTGAAAATTACAAGTTTAGTTAATTTGAACTGATGTTATTTCATATTAAATAGAATCCTTCAACATTTCCTTTAGTCTATTTTAAAAAGAAATAAGTAGAACACTTATATTCATCAATATCATCATGATGAACTGTTTCCATCCTGTGGCCGAGTCAGTTTAGTAAAATGTCTCCATCTTCCTCTAGCCTTCCCCCATTCCTCCTCCTTTAATTTCTTCCATTCTTCTTCTCTCACTTGAACACTTTCTGTTATCTGCTCCTCCCATCTCTTTCATGGCCCACCTTGTGTTCTTTTTCCTACATACTTTATTTCCAAAACTTTCTTTGGCATCTTTTCTTTTTCCATCCTCACTACATGCCTGTACCATCTCAGTCCTGCTTCCTCTACTATTTCATGTACTCCCTGTACCCCCACTTTTTCCCGGATAACTTCATTCCTAATCCTGTTTCTCCTTGTGACAGCTAACATGATCTCTACTCTCCTTGTCTCTCCTACATTCAATGTCCATGTTTCTGCTGTATATGTGACAATAGGTACAAAGTACTCCCTGTACAACACTTCCTTACACTTTAAGGGCACTTCTTTTCTCCATAGCAGGTCTCTTACACACCTATAGAACAACTCTCCATAGCAGGTCTCGTACACACCTATAGAACAACTCTCCACAGCAGGTCTCTTACACACCTATAGAACAACTCTCCACAGCAGGTCTCTTACACACCTATAGAACAACTCTCCATAGCAGGTATCCTACACATCTATAGAACAACTCTCCATAGCAGGTATCCTACACACCTATAGAACAACTCTCCATAGCAGGTCTGTTACACACCTATAGAACAACTCTCCATAGCAGGTCTGTTACACACCTATAGAACAACTCTCCATAGCAGGTCTCTTACACACCTATAGAACAACTCTCCATAGCAGGTATCCTACACACCTATAGAACAACTCTCCATAGCAGGTCTGTTACACACCTATAGAACAACTCTCCATAGCAGGTCTGTTACACACCTATAGAACAACTCTCCATAGCAGGTCTCTTACACACCTATAGAACAACTCTCCATAGCAGGTCTGTTACACACCTATAGAACAACTCTCCATAGCAGGTCTCTTACACACCTATAGAACAACTCTCCACAGCAGGTCTCTTACACACCTATAGAACAACTCTCCATAGCAGGTATCCTACACACCTATAGAACAACTCTCCATAGCAGGTCTGTTACACACCTATAGAACAACTCTCCATAGCAGGACTCTTACACACCTATAGAACAACTCTCCATAGCAGGACTCTTACACACCTATAGAACAACTCTCCATAGCAGGTATCCTACACATCTATAGAACAACTCTCCACAGCAGGTCTCTTACACACCTATAGAACAACTCTCCATAGCAGGTATCCTACACACCTATAGAACAACTCTCCATAGCAGGTCTGTTACACACCTATAGAACAACTCTCCATAGCAGGTCTCTTACACACCTATAGAACAACTCTCCATAGCAGGTCTCTTACACAAATATAGAACAACTCTCCCTGATGTCCTTTTCTCGTTAGATCCTCTCTACTTCCACCTTTCACCTCATTCACGCTTCCAAGATATTTTATGTTCTGTACTTTTCTCAGAACACTTACATTAAATTTATTTAAAAACCCAAATTTAGTTGGTAATTTTTTTTACAGAAAATTTTCACTCTAGAAAATGTAAGTTTATATTTATGGTTTATACAAGGATTTATTACAAAAATTCAACTTGAAATGTTTCTAGAAGGCCTACAAATATTTCCCCATATTACTAGAACCTTAGAAAATACTCCCTGTTTTCATTCAAACTCAATTTGAGCTCAACTCAAGGTACAAAATGATCACACCTACACCTATAAACAGAATGTATGAATGTTATAACTTATAATGAATACATTATAACAATAGCTATAAGTATTTAGCTACTATTTATATTCTTTATCACTATATTTATATTTCTATATTCTCTTATGTTCATTAATTTTAAAAAAAATGGATTTGAAAAAGAGATTCATTGGTGAAATATAGATTTGGATTAAGAATTTTGATTCATGAAATAATGGATTTGAACCAATAAAAAAAAAATCATGGGTACAGTACTAACAACATTATTCACTATCTAACCAAAAGAGTGTTGTTACCACATTTTCCCCAGATATCACACCTGGTTACTGGAGTACTCAGGGAGTTTGTCTGGAGCGCAGGGCATGACCGAGTGATGGTCGTTAGGGTCGGCCAGACACATCCAGTTGAGCTTGGTACTCAGTTTCAGGTTGGGAAGATGGAGCATCCGGCAGTCGTCGTACTTGGACGCTGTCCTCACATACACATTCAGCTCACCCTTGAACACGACCTTGGCTGAAAAATACCATGGTCGATATGCAGAGGTATGGCCATTAGATAATATCTTACCGAGGAGATAAATTGTGCCGAGCTGTATCTAGATAATAAACATTGAAATTAGGATAGAAGAGCATGGCCTACACTTACCAGAAACATTTAGGCACAAAAATGTACAATTAAAACTAGAGATGGGCCACTCAAATCTCTGAATCCACCGAATCCTGACAATTATTCAAGATTAGAGGATTCGATGGTCGAATCTTTCGCCTCATAAACAATGCATAATATTATGAATTCAAATATTACTTAGTTAGACCTACTTGAAAAGTACAACTTAATCCGTAATCATTATTTTGTCGGAAAAAAGAGATAAGCATGAATAAAATCATTATATTTAAAAAATAAATTGTTAGGTGTAGAAAATCTAACATGCCTAATACCCTACCCCCCACCTCTATGGGAAACTTACACTCAACCATTACAGCGCATACTCGCTTCTGAAACTTTCACCTCACTAATCTTGTAAATATTTTAATAAACACATTAAAACTCTTCAAAAACTGAAAATCAAAACTAGAATTACAAATAAACTCGAAATTAATCAAACAAACTAAGGCTTTTATTTTTAACAAAAACAGGAACACATGATGAGCACATGATACAAAGTGAGCCGCCATGACATATAATTTACTCACCAGAGTGATGATTAACTAAACAGACTGTTAATTCTTACTACCCGACTGGTTTTAATTATCTACAATTATGCAAGGAACCTATTTATTTCATACACTCCTTAAGTTAGATATTTTGTTGGGTTTCATGAAAAATAAATATGGTCAACAGTTAGACACTGATAAAACTGTTTATTTATGGCTACTGGCCTACGTAATGTATATCGAGTGTGTGTTTAAAATCAAATCAGGTAATCTGATCACTTAGTAAGTGCTATCGAGCTTTAAGAAATAATAATAATAGCTTCCCAATTCGTAATTTGTTTTTAAATTGATTTTAACTAAGAGTTTATTATTTTTTTAAATTTGTTATTGAGGTAATTGTAAAAATATTCAAACGTAGTCCTGCATAATAAAATGGGAATGAACATATTGCAGGAGTGGAAAATAAGTTCATGTTTTAAATAGAATGTATTCTCAGAAGTCAATATATTGCAAGAATAAAATATATAAGGTAACTAGGCTTAATCTATTTGTTTATTTCATATTTTTTTTAGAAACTTAACTCATTCTCTCAACACGTTTAAAAATAGATAAAAAGACACTCAAATTTTGATTGATTTGATTTTTAAACAATAATATGAGTATAGATTGTTTAATTTGGTTGGATTTTAACCAGTATTTTGCGAGGGGTGGTTGGGGTTGATTAAAATTGAAAGCATGATTGAAATAATCTTAGCTAACAGTTTAGGCCTATATTGTGTAATGTAGGTCTATTTGTAAATCATTAAAATCTCTAACAATATGCTAGGATTCAGATTCGAGATTCGAAAATAAAATGTAGATTCAGATTTGAGATTTGGATTCGAGAGATAGTGGATTCGACCCATCTCTAATTAAAACATGAAATAAATAAAATTATAAAATTGTAGGAAAATAGAGCACAAACAAAAGAAAATACACTTAAATATTTTAATGCTCCTATTGCATCTTCCTCAGAAGTATTGTAGTAAGACATAGCACCTTCAGTGATGCCAACTTGGTTGTATGAAATTATAGATTCTCTGGAGGTTTATATATTGTTCTGTGGATGGGTAGGTGGTGCTAGTGTTGTGAAAAGATTGAAACTAGGACGACGCTTATTATTTTATTTGGGCTTTATTTTTCTACAAATATATCATTTTATTTATTTTTTTATTATATTTTGCTTAATGCAATTTATTTGATAAATAATTAAAACAAAAGAAATAAATCCCCGAAAATTGTTTCGTTGTGTTTTAATTGTGATCTATGAAGCTAGGTTTTTTTTTTAATACTCCTTTCAATGTTAGCTAATAATACTATTGATAGCTCTTTGAGGTTTTCTCTACTAAGAAATCAAGGTTTACTCTACTAATAAGTTTAGTTTCACATTTCAAGTGCTCTCATGGGGAGTTTTGATGGATTAAAACTTAGGTCCAAGGATTAAGTGATACATCGATTTTCTTCGAGTGACAGCAATGTAAAGTATGAACTGTTTTATTTTCATTGTAAAAGCCATGGTGTGCTTGTCCCCTTTTAGTTGCTTTAACCCGCTTTGTAGGTACCTTTTCCATGTATATTTAATTAATATAAAGTTCCCTGTGTTTTTTATATATTTTAGAATGAAGTAGAGAATAATTACATATCATTTTTCAGAATATTTATTAGTGAGAGATCAGAAAATGCTGTTCAAAATAAGATGATTTATTTGCGCTTTATGGATAATGCAGTCGTTACATACATAAATGTTTCAAGTTAAATGACACGTGTTAGAACAAATGTATTCCATAAACATTTATTTAACGCTTGCAATTAAGTGTCTGGAATTAACAAATATTCCAGTATGTTTACTAATTATTTTTGTAATATTCCCTGTGTTTTTATCACTCTTACCGTGAATTAAAGCCACTTTTATTTTCCCTTTTTTTCTAAAAATTAAAAATTTCCTGCTTTTCTCTTGTTTTTTACCACAAAAACTAAAAATTTCCTTCGTTTTCCATTTAGTTTCAAAAACTAAAATTTTTCTGTTTCTCCCTTGTTTTCACCCAAAAAAACAAAAAATCGCAGTGTTTCCATATTTTTTTAAAAACTAGTTTTTCTTTTCTCTCTTTTTCCTTCAGAAACTAAAGATTCCTTTCCTTTTTATCCTTCAGCAACCAACAATTTCCCGCGTTTTACCCCCTTTTTTCCCAAGAACTGTGAGAGAGTGCGTGCGCACCGTTGGTCCAGTCCATGGCGACATCGCTCCACGTCAGCTCCATTTCCTCCGTGGTGTTGTAAGGGTCGAGTGAGGCGTGCAGGAGGACTGTCATTTGATGCATGAACATGGTGAGGCGGCCGTGGAACAGCAGGCGCATCTTGTCCCAGAAGGGCAGAGGGGGACTCGGGTCCTGGGACGGGGGGAGATCCTTTCAAAACCTGGGGGCAGACCAACATGGTCGCGTGTATCTTTTACAAACATGAGACAAAAACCTAATATAGTTGATTAATATTAGTCTGAGTGACGGACTAAACGTTTGTCTCATTTAGTTTGCCGGTGACAAGTAGGCTGAGGTTTGGATCCAAGTGGGGTATATTGAGTTTGGTTTTTTTATTATTATTTCCCATCCTCCCTGCCTGCTACATTTTCTACATTTCCTCCTATTTCTAACTTCCTTATACATAGAGGTGTACCGATTCAGTAAAACCGATTATCGATACTCATTACCGATTGTTTAAATTAATTGTTCATGCTACGATTATTTACACCTATTAATCCTGATTATCGATTATTTATTAATAACTATTGGGAAATATGCTTTAGAGAATAATAACAGTTAGTGTAACTAATACAAAAAGATTGTATGTATACAAAAAAATATTTTATGCATAACTGACGAAAGTTGGAACTAGATTGTTAGTTTTATCAACAGTATGAACCTAAATTTATTTATCTGGTTATGTAATCTTTGTGTATCCCGTAACCCTGATGCAGTTTGTATATAAGTGGTTTTTTTTTCGATTTTGATAACTAAACTCCTACCTAGAAAATTTTGATTAAAATTTTACTTTAAAAACAACGATTAATCGACATAATAATCGCCGATTACAATAAATTGCCAATTCACTAATAATCGCCCGATAACGATTCATCGGTATCCGCATCAGTACACCCCTACTTATACATAATAGGTGTAAATTAAACATTGAAAAGAGGATAGCAGGGCAAGGCCTACACACTTACCAGAAAACTGTAAGCCTCAAATTTCAAGATTAAAACACAACAAAACAAACATTTATATTATTTTTGGGGTACATTAGTCCGAAAATTAAATAATTGTGTGTTTTAGTTTGTTTTAATCGTGAACGTTGAGGCTTACAGTTTTCTGGTAAGTGTGTGAACCTTGCCCTTCTATCCTACTTTCAATGTTTAACCAAAAACTAAAATTAATAGTGGGGATGGGGCACTAAAATAGAATTTTGAGATTCGAGGATTAGAAAAAATATCGGATTTTATATTATTTTTTTAAATCCAGAGCTACATGAATGTACACAAAATAGTATTTTTTTCAAACATGAAACAATTTGAACTTTGATTGGTTTTAGAGAATATTTAATATAAATGACTTGAGTTTACTGGTTTTCACACAGTTACATTGATAGTTAATAACAAGGTAGAGGGTGACCTGGTGGTCTAGAGGTAAGGTGTCAGACTTCTGTGCTGGGGGTCCGGGGCTCAATCCTCGGTCCCGGCACAGATTAATCTGATTGCCAAACCCTTCCTTCACCTCTGACAAGACGTGTATTAATCACAACTTGTGAATGTGAGGAATGCCAGGCCTCTACCGTGGTTCGGATCCCACGTTAAACTGTAGGTCTTCCATCTCACAATCACTCTACCATTACACATTAGTGTAAGTGCGTATAACCCGAACGGGTAGTAAGACGCGGTGCTAATAATAATAATAATAAGGTAGAGTTAGTTTAAAATAAAACTAAATGTATGTTAACTGACTAAGATTGCACTGAGCAATGACTGGCTCCCAGCATGGTCCGAACGCGTAGCTGATATGTTGGATCTCACAGTTAAAGTCATGGTAGAACTTGAGAGTTGTCATGCTCCTCTCGATGACAGTCTGACCCCAGGGATCCCCCAACTCTATCACAACTCCTCTCTTGGCTGTAATGAAAGAGCAATTTGATAAACAATATGTATTAAAAGAAGAAAATATATCTTCTTAGGGAAAGGAGGTGGTATGTTTTATTATTCAGTACTTTCTACATTATCTGTGGTGGTAAGGAAATATTTAGCAACCTAGATCAACCCAGCGATACCCTTTGCCTCAAAAGTAAACAATGAATAAGAACACCTGAATAGGAATGAGTAGTTTTTTTGTGTTTTTTTTTTTGTTATAATGACATGTTCTCAATTTTTCTAGTTTTATTCACAGTTATTATGTGCTTTAAAATATAAAATTATGTTTACATTTCATGTTAAATCGTTCATACACATGTTCAGTTTTACTTGCCTGACCATCATTGAAGTAGGGCGGAACTTTAATCAAAATTTTATTAAATAATCGAAAATTACCACCCCGATTAATTTGCAACCCGGTGATGCAACCTCAGATAGTCAAGAGTCAAGTGTATATGGATGAAGGTAGAGTAAAGACGACGACCAAGATGTAGATGGTCCCTACCCCATCTAAGTAGTAGAGTAGAGTTGAGGACCTCTATTCCAGCTTAGTACTGCAGATAAGCCTCCCCCCATTAGCCCAGGTACCACACGCTACACGCTGGCATAGCCAACCACTTCCCAAGCGGATGCACTGGTTACCGACTCCCACCACTAGAAGGTGGGGTTGAAGCACATGTCAGATACCTCGGAGCCCTCAGACCAGGCTACGACCATAAATGGCCAATGATGGTTTACGGTCAAGGCAGGGCTCGTGTGTAACAACACAACTAAGTGATAATAAAATACATAACCACACTACATATAATTGAGGGAAATATTTATCCTTGAATAAATCTAAGACATGCAAACATATTTTTGGTGCAAAATAATGATAAATATGGCTTTTAAATATCAAATTATGCAGTAAATACACCTTCACCACATTTATTTCAATAATATTCATGTATATAGGTGAATTAAATATGTAATAGCATACATTTGCTTTTGTATAATAGATAATAGTTGGATAAACTAATATTTGGAGTCCAACAGCGCTTTTTTCGAGAAGTTTAGTAACTATAACATAAGAAGTAACCAGGCACATTGGTTCATTTGAGAAATGATTTTGTTATTTTTATGAAATAGAATGGGGCTTATTTTTATCTAATCAAATTAGTTTGATTAACTTGATGTTTGACTGTATAAGAAGTTATCAAAACTCATGCCATTAGTTTTTTATTTAAAAACTCTTTTAGTCAATGTTAAAAATTATTTTTAGATTCAGTTTGTATTTATATCAAAAATACTTAACTAAGAATACATAATGTTACGTCAAAAATCTTCCTCAACACTTCTGAGACAAAATTTTATTTAGTTTTTATTGAAAAACTTATAATTAAAAAATAAGTTCTTGTAAGATATTTAAGTGAACATATTTTTTTCCTTTGAATATATTTTTTTTAAAGATTACAAAATTTAGATTTATTATGTATGAAAAAAGTGCATTGAGCAAAAACATTTAGTGATAAATAAAATGATAGAATATTAGGAAAATGGTAGAGCACAAATAAAAGTAACAACACTGACACTGAAGTGTGTGTAAATATGTGTCGGTGTTGTTACTTTTATTTGTGCTCTACCATTTTCCTAATATTCTATCATGTTATTTATCACTAAGAATTTAGATTTAGTGTTCAGACCTATAACAAGTAAATCAAGAGTTTTTGTCCCTTTTCCTGACCCTATTCAAAAATATTGTTGATATCTACAACTACATTTAACTTAATTTAAACTATCAAATTTGATCCCTTTCTGATCAAATTGCCATCTTAGCGTCAAATATTATCATCAAATTATTTATTTCTAATCAGTGTAATGAATGGAAAAGCTAGGCTTAGACTAAAATTATAAATCTGAAAAGTAAATATAAGCCTAAAGAGGATTTTTTTTTTCCTGTTTCTCATCTTATTTAGCGAGGAATCATGGTTTCTGGAGTGAAAATTTCTTGAAGTCAAAATCTCATTCCCGCACAAGCCTAATGGTTGGAAAAAAGTACGAGGAAATGAACATAATATTTATCTTGCAGCTAAAAGAGGAGCACCGATCCCATTTTACACTGCTGTCACTGTACAGTGAGCCAATGGCCGCACATTATAAATTACCTCCCTCTACATATATTAAAAGATGATAACATGAGGATGGAAAAGGAAAGAATCCCAAAGAGAATGATGCAGCTAAAGTATGTACGAAAAAGACTGCAAGGAAGACCAAGGAACAGATGGGAGAAGCAGATAGAAATGTGCAAGTGGGAAGAGAAGAATGATGGGAGGTATTTTACTAAACTGACCTGGCCAAAGGCTGTAAACAGCTCATGATGGCGATGGGGGTTGATGATGAAGCTTTTAATTGTTTACATTTGAAGAATAGGGATGTGCGAGACTTGAAAATATCTAAAAAAAATTGAGAGAAAAAAATCTGGATCTCATCTCGAAAGATAGAAAAAAATGAATCTTAAAAATTCGAGAAATTAAAAAAAAAAGAAGCAAATAATGGCCCTAAGAAATTAAAAAACCAATCCTAGAATTTATTATTTCCAATAATACCGTAATAACCCAAAAAACAGCCTTTATTAAGAAATGTTATGGTTATAAATATTATTTTTGAATATCAAACTTTGACAATATAAGCTGTTACACTACAAAATTAAATTATAAATGGTGTTCATTGTAACTACCTATCACTATTTTATTAATTGCATTTAAAACGTGTATGGTCAATATCTCAAGTGTTTGAATGAACCGTGTATAAGACAATCTAAAGCAAGCGCCAGCTCAACTGTCAAAAAGGAACTCTATAAAGTAATATTTAGTTTAATACACATAATTTATTTTTGTACATTTCTAATGAACGTTTTATTGTCTTGTTTCTTGTGTCTCGAGACTTTTTTATATTCCCGTCTTGAGATTGTCTCAAATTGAACCAATGGTTCTCGCACATCCCTACATTTGAACAACTAATCAATTTGACTGTTTAATTAATTCAAATATTATCACAAAAGAAAATAATCTAATTTAATCTCGCCTGGTTAGATGTTAGTGTTGCCAAAGTTGTGGCTATATATTCCACCTTTTAGCACTAGATATTTGTTTAGATATCAAAGCTATTCAGTGAACATTGGAAATATACATACCTCTCCTAGTTGCTTCTTGCTCTGCCCCTACCAGCCGCCCCCAGATGTGGAAGTCCCGGATATCTAACAAGGGTTGCGGAAAGTCTCGCAGTTGGAACTTCCATTCCTTGCAGCTGGCGCAGATTGAGCGACACCAAAGAGTCGTGAACTCCAAACCTTCCTCTGGCCACGGGCTGAAAATAAACGCAGTACAAGTACTATTTAGTACTTATTTCTTTATTTTAAGATTTTTTTAAGTTTCATTAAATATATTTTTTAATTAACTTATTTTCCACCAACCCCTCAATATTGTTTTTATTTCCATGATGTAATGTTACCTCAACTAACCCAATGTATTTAATACAATAATAATATAAACATGTGAAGATTCACCCAACTCAAGCCAAGACAAACCCAGTTAAGACTACTTGAACAACATCATTACTTCTTCACCAAATCATCAGTTCCAGGTAAGATGACAATATAGTCACGTATTTTAAGCTCGTAAAATTTAAATGTTTTTACCCCTAAACCTTCACAACCAGCATCAATGGGTCAAATACATTATTTTATGAATTCAAATTTTAATTATTCCTATGAATCCTGAATTCAAATCTTAAAAAACATGGTAAACATTTAATATACCGTACTATAATAATTTTTAAGTTGCTGTGGTAAGTAGAATTGGTAATTAAATGTTACCATTCTTCGTTATAGCACATATAACACCTGCTTCAGTAGTCTAATGGTCTGTGTTCTGTGAACTGGTTGCAAGTGTTCCGCCAGTGAAAGATGCCACAAGAAAACAGTTCTGAGTGGTTTTAACTAATATGACTCTAGCAAAGACAGCTACGTGCCTCGACCTCTAAACTGATAGAATATCATATTCTTTAAATTGAAAAATGACACCTGTACACAGGTGTTCCACAAGTTTTTCTTATGATCAAAAGTGTTCCGTTACTTCCAAAAGGTAGAGAGCCACTGAGTCTAAGGCGTCACTCTCACAATAAACTAGACTGCTAATGACGGGAAGATCAGGGTTTGATCCCAGTTGGATGTACTGAGGGGGGTTTTTACATAAATCGTTTTCCACTCTTCCTCCACACATCTTCATTTATTCTTCCTTTATACTCATCCTTTCTGATGACTAACACATTAGTATTATTAGTACATATGCAAGTAAACTGAACAAGTATTAAGACGTGGTGGTAAAAAAACAAATAAAAATACACCATATAACACTTATACAGTTAGTTAAGTATTAATTGTCTGGAGTCTGGTTGTTACATTTTTAGTTTTTTTCTATAACCATTATAACAGTTTAAAAACTCTGAAAATTTTAAAGATTTATCTTCCCAAATCTCAAATCTGATATCTTTTAGAGTTCTTGAAACTCAAATATATTTAAAGCTTAGAGGATTAGAAGTTTCCACTACAAAAACAAGGTAGACATATCTTCAACATGAAGTTCTAGCTTTAGAGCAATGTTTCCAAAATAAAATAAGATAATCAAAACTAAATAAATACAGACGTTGTATTTGCCCTCTAACAAAGTTTAACTTATTAATAATCTAATTTATAAGAGAACATCTGAATGAAATATAGCAATAATACTAGAGATGTCATAATTCACGTGTTTTTTTAATTTCAATTCTTAAATTTTGACAATTTTTTTATTTTCGATTATGATTCTTTAAAATTTACAAATTCAATATTTTTCCTTGCACCCAAATTCACATTATAGCTAAGTTATTTATTTAAATATAGCATTGTAATGTATTCACAACAACATTTTAGCTTAGTCGGTAGCGTGTCTGTCTCGACTGAGCTAATGTGTCGGACCACTACTACTTCTTGAGGAAAATGCTATAATAGCAACGAAATACTGAAGTGTATGAAAATATATGTTGGTGTTTTTAATTTTATTTGTTTTATTTCTCTACAATTCTATCCTATCTATTTAGTAACATATTTTATTTTTCTTAATACACTTTATTTCCTACATATTATAAGTTTACATGAATTAATTACTACCTGGTTCTTCCCTCCCTCAGCTCCTTCACCCTCTTTCCTCCCGTAAGGTTACGATTGAAACCAACCTGTCTGGATCTATTTCCGTCATAACCCGGACAGCATTCTCCGCTCCGTGCATGGAAGGATCGGCAAGAGAGAAGACCTGTATATCGTTCATGAGCCAAGCAAAGAGTCTGGTCCGGGGAGGTGCGGCGCGACTCATCTGTTTAGAGCGCTGGATGTAGATCTCAGCGTTCTTCTTGTTGAGACTGGCGTAGAGCTCCTCCACCTTGCCGGCCGGGAGCAGGAGGTGGGCCTTGCATAGCTCTGCCACCTTCATGTCGAGCATCTTCTGACGCTTCAGACTTTCCTTGTACTCGTCCTCCAGAAGTTCATAATTGTCGCGGAGACGAACTTCAAACGGATCATCACTCATTTCAAACAGGAACTCTTTAACCTGAAGTTATATTAGGAATAATTAATTTATAGGTTATTTTTCAAATCATTTTAGTACCCATTCAGGTTATAAGCCTTAATTAATTATGCTAGTTAAGAGGGAATGAGGAAGGCATCCTTTTGGAGGTAGTGTACCTACATTTGCATGAAAAAGAATGTGTGAGACCAGCCGGGATTTGAACCCCACTTCCCAGCCGCTGGCAATCTAGTCTAACACAAGAGTGATATGTAAGACCATGGGAACACCAATGAGAATGTCTTGATAATAAAAATTAATAGGACAAATAAATAGATAAATTAGCCTAAATTGATACAAAACATTTATCAATATATTTGATTAGCCCTTCAAATCTTCGAATCATTGAATACTTTTTGTAAAAACTTAACAACCAGACTTAAGACCAATAATTTAAATCACATAATGTGAAAAATAAAAAAAATCAGAAATTTGAAGAAATGATTACACCAAATGGAGAAATTAATCTCTTACCATGGTCGTGGGAGGGAGGGTGGGGGTGTTATGGTTCTCAACACTCCCCCACTCCCACCCCCTTCGACATCCACACACATTGATGTAAGCATGAACTTATTGTCAAGATTATCTACATTAATCTGCCACGGGCAGAATGACCAGGGTTTCAAATCTTGGCCGGGTGTAGAGGCTGATTTTGTTTGGAACAACAGTTTAGAAAATTCAAACATTTTTCTTTGAGGCCAACAGTGATAACATTTTACTATATTATTCGTGTTATTTTATAGTTATTGATAATATCTCGAGCCCAGAATTGTATGCAAAATTCATGTTCTTTCTTCCATATCTAAATGTATGCAGAAATTATATACTTTGTAATTCACACAGTAATAGACCATTTGGCCAGTGTTTGATAGTGTATGTAAATGCATATTTTGGGGGAAAATCATTTTGCATGCATATTTAAATTCTTAAGGTAAAGACGCATATTTTACACGTAACTGACATATTAAATGATTACTTGTCCCCTTTATGTCATCAGCTAGTTACTAATTAATTGTTCAATCCTCTGTCCCGACACAGATTTATCTGATTGCCAAACCCTTCCTTCACCTCTGACAAGATGTGTATTAATCACAACTTGTGAATGTGTGGAGTGCCAGGCCTCCACCGTGGTTCTGATCCCATGTTAAACTGTAGGTCCTCCATTTCATCTCACAATCACCCTACCATTACACATTAGCGTAAGTGCGTATAACCCAAACGGGTAGTAAGACGCGATGCTAACAATAATAATAATAATAATAATTAATTAACTAAATCTCCATAGTCAATTGGGTATTGGGTATAAAATAAAACAAAACTAGTGTGTGTGTGTGTGTGCATGTGTGTGTGTGTTCTGATGATGGTATGGAGAAAAATATATGGTACATCCATACCCACTTCTCTAAATTACCTGAAATAATAACAGAGTTGGAGGCTCGAATTAATTATTCGCAGTTCTCAATTTCTCTGGTAGATCAAATTTCAGTAGCATTGTCTTAAGAAACTAAAGTGTTGCGAACAGTGCATTTGATAAGCTTAGTCAGGTACTAAATAGTTGAAGTGATTTTTGTTCATTCGTTTTTTGCACATTATGATGCATATTTTTTCGTGAATATTTGCACGCATACATTACTATTTGATTGTGAAAACAAATCCGAGCTCTAATAATATCTCTCAAAAGTGACTGCTGCAGATCACATGACTCGATGTAGGAATATATTAGGAATCGGTTCTCACTGGATTCCTTTGAATCCCTTGAATCCTTAAGGATATTCGAGATTCGAGGCATCAAGACAATTTCTGATTTGAGACTCAAATCATTCAAAAAATATTTTTTAATTTTTCAAGTGAAATTTGTTTTGGAGCACTAATACTGATTATTGGTGGTTCATAATCAATTATAATTATAGGATGAACACTTAACTTTTAATTATTTGTTTTACATCCATTTTTTTACACCCATTATTGTTCCCAGCCTGTGGTCAGTTTTTTTATTCAAGCCAGATATTTCTCCACTGTCAGCTTGCTGGGCCTGTCGTAGCTTCATATGCCTTACAATCTAACTTAATATTAGAACAGGCGCAACATCTAGTCCCCGGCCCTTAAATGGTAAATCCATATTTTCATCAATGATAAATTTTGGCCATGCCAGAAATCGAACCGGGAACCTTTAGGTCAGTAGGCAGACCTGCTACCGACTGAGCTAAGGTGTCAGAATGAATTCAATCTAGCTCTAAAATATATTAAAATTGTTTTAATCACTTTAGTAACTATCAGATATTGTTCTTCCCACTAAAATCAGACTAAATTTAAGGTATTTTTATCTAAATTGTTTCTCACTCTTCCTCTTCAACAAATGTTAATACATTTACTCTAAATTTCACCTTCTTTAAGTGATTTTGTGTTCGTTCCTATCATTCCTGGATGTAACTCCTTCCCGGACATCAATTTTTTTTTGGTAACTGCGTATCACTAAACGTTCAGGCTATACACACACTGACTAATAACACTAATGTGTTAGGGATGAGGAAGGTTGAATTAATAGGAAATGTACACACATTTGCATGGAGGGAGTGTGGAAAATGTATTAAGAAAAGCCCTCCTCGGTATACCATACCAGGATTCAAACCCTGATCTCCCCGCCATCAGCAGTACAATCTAATGAGAGAGTGACGCCTTAAGCCATGTGATCACAAAAGCGGGTCAATAATATAATTAAATGTGGATGGATGACGAAAAATAGAACCTGTGCAGAAAATATTTTGACTATATAAATTGTTTATTTTAACTTAAATTTGTCATTAATTTTACTAATATTTAATAAATTAGAATATTTTTTTAAAATAAATATCCAAAATTTACTAAACATTCTAAGTACCTAACAAACATTGTAATCGTAGAAAACACAAATAACTAACAATCAACCTTACGAGAGATTGTTCACATATACCTTTATGACTAGATCTGCAGGCAAGGGGCTGTCCGCAGTGAAAGGAACCTTTTTCTTTTTGTGCATCAGTTTTAGCCACTTGAAAATACTGACAAACTCATTCTGGATAGCTTCAGCGTAATTGTGGTCATAAGGAAAACTCGCTTTGAACAGCTCTATATTCACACCCCTGAAAGATTATAAAAAAGACGTCAAATGTCTTCAAAGAGAATATAAAGTAGTGCCATATATAGAAATACATCTGATTGGCTGAGCATGCGACATCACTCAGTACAGTACTACATACACAAAGTTATATGGAATACAAACTAATTTGTTTAAGATCAAGTCATATTTTTGAACTTTAAATAGTAGTAAATAAACCCTTAAAATCCACATCATGACCAATTAACATCATTACTCTTCTATTTAAAAAAATATGAATGTATTAAGGATTGGGCTTCAAATCCTAAGAATTCATCGAATCCTTAAATATATTCGAGATTCGAGGATTCAAGTCTCAAATCCTTAAAAAAAAAAGTTTTCAATTTTTCAGTGAAATTTGTTTTAGAACTCTAATACTGCTTATTGGTGTTTCAGAATCAATAATATAATTATAGTACAAACATAACAACCAGACCCCAGACCAGTAATTTAACACTTAACTGAATGTATGAATGTTATAATAAATTGATTATAAGACAGAATGTTAACATTTAGTAACTATTTGAATTTTATGTTATTATATTATATTATATTTATATCTCCTCCTGTGTTCATTTTTTTTTTCCAATAATAGAATTCGGATTCAAGATTCTGGATTTGAAGTTAAATTGGAGATTAGAGTTAAAGTTAATAAAATAGTGGATATGACCCAACTTGAGTATATGTGTCTGTCTTCGTATTAACATATAGCTGCTGTGTACTGGGTGGGTAACCAATAACATAATCACATTCCTCCAAGTGACACCACTTTTTTGTTATCTTTGCATATTCTATAAACATCTAGAGACACTTGCATCTCCTGAACTGTTAAATGCAATAGATTCTACAGAGGACCTAACAACAAACCATAGGTCAAGTACTAGATGTCAGTTGGATGCACTGAGGGTAGAATCTTGCCTGTATGTTTCACAACTCTTTATCCATATCAGGTTACACTTTTATACTCGATCCTGTTTTTCCATGTTTCCCTGTGTCCATGTCAGAAAGAGTTCCTACTTTTCTAGGCAGCTTAGATATGAAAAAAAATTAACTAAAATTTGTTTTCTGTCAAAGAATGTAAAAAAAGTATAGCTATAATACAAAGTTTGATACATAAGTGCAAAGTGTTTTGTTCCAAAATTGATTTTTTTTAGTATTCAAGTAAAGCAATTTCTAACAGAGATGAATGAAATGGTGAACTCGTAAAATACGAGGGAAAATTTTTGTTGATGAGTAAAAAAAAAAGTTTTATTAGTTCATTTCACTATGGTTGAGCCGGATCCTTCATAAGTTATCCTGTTGATATGACTACATAGCGACTATCGTCAGATTATTTCAATATTATGGTTTAAATAGATCATAAGCTATGGATAAAAACAGTACATAGCGACTTTTATTTATTTATTATTATTTAGGACTTCGTCTTACTACCCATTCAGGTTATACGCTTTAGTATTAATTACACTAATGGATTAGGAATTGGCAAGGTTGAATTTAAGGAAGTGAACCATTGAATGGAAGAAATGAAACCCCTCCTTTACCATTGGATTTCACATCGATCTCTCTGTCCGCAGTTGCTCAACACGAATAGCGGTTAGTAACTACGACACCAGCGGTCGCATCCTCTTCAGTGAATGTGATTATTTCTCTTTGATGAAGCATAGATCTATTATAGAAATAGTGATTCTCTACAGGTATCAATTCTTTAAGTTCAGAATAAGCTTATTAATAAATCGGTCAAATGAACTATTAACCACTAGCAACGAAAACAAAATCGCGATAACTTGGCTTCTTGTTGCATTCTTATCTTGTTTGTTTGAGTGTGTGGTGTTCAGAAATGATGCAACCAATCTGTTTCAGTTTTTTTCAAAAACATTAATACAATATTTTTTAGTTTGGTATGCAGTGTTACATAAAAATAAAAGTGAAAGAGTGCCTGGTTTAAATTTTTTAACATAAAGTGTGTATAGTCCGATCATGCTAACAGGTAAAATTTTTGATTGACTGGTGAGTGCTCATAACATTTTTCAAGGCATATATTATATTATATTATAAATATATAATATTATATTAATATATATATATATATTTATTAATTAATATAATTTTCCAATAAAAACTAAATAACATTTTGTCTCACAAGTGTTGAGGAAGATTTTTGACCTAACATTATGTATTCTTAGTTATGTGTTTTTGATATAAATATAAGCTGAGTCTAAAAATAATTTTTAAGATTGACTAAAAGAGTTTTTAATATATTTTATATATATATATATATATTGATATAAAATGAGGGTTATGTTTTTTCCTTTGCCCCATATATTAAAAAATAGCATTTTTAAAGTTGTAGCACCGTTGCACTGAGGTATTGAATTGTTTAAAAATATATATAATACTCACCATGTTTTATTCCAAGGTAATATAAAGCCATCTGAATTTGTACGCTCATTTTTAACTTCTTCACTATCTAAAATTCTTGACATTTTAAAACCATTAATAGTAAATGTATCCTTAGCATCTATAGCAATTTTTATGCTAGTCGATTGAACACCCAAATTATTTTGGTCTAGGGAGATTACTAACTCATCTGTAACAAAGAAAATCATTTTTTAAATAAACACATGGTTTTAAGGTGGTATAGAAGGAAACTTGTATTATCGTTGTTATTGTTGTTGTTGTTGTTGTTGTTTGTTATCATCATCATCATCATCATATCATATCATTATTATATCATTATCATATTATCATCATTCATCATCATCATCATCATCATCATTATTATTATTATTATTATTATTATTATTATTTATTATTATTATTATTATTTTATTATTATTATTATTATTATTATTATTATTACACTGTCTTACTACCCATTCGGGTTATCACCACTTATGTAATGTGCAATGGTAGGTGATTGTGAGATGAAATGGATGACCTACAGTTATCATATTGTGTTGATTATATTGATACAATAATTCTATTTTTTTTTGTGATTATTTTTATTCACCCAACTACTCAAATCTATATAATTCCTTTACCAATTGTTTAAAATTGCCATATCAAGTCAAGCCCGTCATAATGATTGTATTCGAGATCCTTTTTTGAGACTATTACAAGTCTTGAATCTCTCAAATACCACAGGATTTGAGGAATCATGGATCTGGACCTCACATATCTCGTTAATAGCTACCAAACCTTGTAGTTAACCATCTCCTCCCATTTGATAGGCTTTGTAAAAAGTATAATTCAAACTTATTTAAGGTTTTAGTTAGTAGACACCTGCATTGGTGGGCATGTGGACTTAATGGCAGGCTAATTTAGTCTGTTTTACAGTTTAAGTCAGACTTCAAAAACTGGCCATGTGTAATGAAAATATTTCCTTAAATTGTTTCTCACTCTCCCTCCAAGCAAATGCAAGTACATTTTCTTTTAGTTATATCTTCCTAATCCTTACACTAATATTGTAGTTAAATTAAGATTGTCCAAACGGGTACTAAGACACTACGATAAAAAATGTTTAACTAGTCCATTGGGGTTTATTACGTTTATTAGGTTCTCTATTAGATTAAATGTAGCCCAATCAGGTTTACTATGATACTGACCTGAAGTAACATCCATTCTGTGTCTAGAGGAAATTGTGATCCCTAGACCAATTTGACCTTTCACTCGAAGATTCAAACATGAACTCAGGACTTTCAATTTCTCGTTGGTTTTGTTCAACCCTGTGGGCGTGTCTTTTAACGCTGAAAAAAATAAATAAATAACAAAGACATTAGGTATGTGCGACATGTTATATCATCGTCGTCGTCGTCGTCGTCATCGTCATCGTCATCATCACCATCATCATCATCATCATCACCCATCACCATCACCATCACAATAATCACTTCACCATCACATAATCATCATCATCACCACCATCACCATCTACCATCCATCATACATCATCATCATATTGTTCCCTTAAGTCACACATGCAGCAGAAACATGAACATTGAATGTAAAGAGAGACTAGTAAATTGGAGGCCATGAGAATGAAGTTTGTGAGGAGCATGTTAGCTGTCACGAGGAGTAATAGGATTAGGAATGAAGTTATCCGGGAAAGAGTGGGAGGTACATGAGGTAATAGAGATGGATCAGATGACAGAAAGTGTGCAAGTGATAGGAGAAGAATGGAGGAAGTTAGAGAAGGAAGGAAGAGTGGTGGGAGGATAGAGGCATTTTACTAAATTGAACCAGCCACAAGCTGGAAACAGTTGATAGTGATGATGATATAGAGTCGAAACTGATATAGTTGGCTTATCACAGGGTTTTCAAACTGGCATCTCACAGCCCAAATATGGACCTCAGGCGTGTTTTATTATATCCATTAAGTGTTAAAAAAAAGGTTAATACAGGAGAATATTTTAATTCAAAATACAAGTGATATTAAAAAAATTCTAAATATGGGGTATTCCAAAATTCCGAATTAACCATTTTTATGAGTATCTAAGCAGATGGTAGACAATTAAGCCATAATCTCAAAATATGCTACATATAAACACACACATTTTATATATGCGTTAGTATAAAACACACATAGCCAATACATACATGCATGAAAAAACAAGAAAAATTTAAAAACAAAACATAAAAACTTGGAAAAATTAACATTTAAATTGGCAGATGTAATACATTGAGTACGGGCAACGTGAAAGGTGTCACAAGAAGTCAAACAATAAAACCGAACCAACACATTTCCTATTCCAGGAAACCAGCTCTCAGCTGGTGCAGAATTCCCTGCTTACTACTGTATTCTATAACTCTAATTTATTGGACATTCTTGGCATTTGGGGTGATTTAATAAAGATCTTTAAATTAGGTTTAAAATGAGTACAAACTAAAGAAATAACAATGTATAGGCTTAGAAATATCTAAATATTTCTTTCTAAAATTTAAATTAAATGTTATTTTTTACAATTGTTTATATATTTATATCATGGAGAGTTATGGTGGGTTCTAGTTATCCAATTTTTCGAAATAACTAAGTAAAATTAGCAGATCTTAGTGTGTACAATTTAAATAATAGTAAAATCAAAAATTTCACATTAAAATTCTAATTCTGATACACTTAAAAAACTGGAACCTTCTGACATGATAAAGGTTGTTAAGTGGCAAAAAAAATCAAAGTATGGCAAAAGAAAAGAAACAGGAAAATTTAAACTATTTTCAATTTTCAATTTAATTAATAATAAATTATATAAATATTTCAATACAATGTATTATATTCGTATTAACATAGTCATCATTGTTTCAGTAAAATTAATGAATAAGTTTTATTACACAAGTTTAACAGAAATCAACAACAGTTTTTGAAATTAAATTAGCATACTATGATAAATTTTTATGTATTCAGTCTTAGTGAATGTCAAGTCCACTTTATTAATCTGAAGCCAGACAGATCAATTAGATTAATTTACTAATATTATAAATGCGAAAGTTTAGTGTATTTGATTTTTTTCTCAATTTACGTCAAAATACTAACAATTCGAATGAAACTTGGTACGTAGATTAGAATATGTCCCTGGAAATAGAATTATAGACTATTCCCAACCTTTATTTTGAAATTAAATTTTACAATATAATGTTTAAACTTTTCGTCTGGGTGCAAGCCACGACGGAGTAACAGTAGTAATATAGAATATTCCCAAAACTAAATTGAAGTCCAAATATTAAAAAAATGTTTAATGTATATAATGTTAGAAAGAAATATTATATAGTGCATAATTATAAGACTTTAGTTATTAAATATCAATTTAAAATGTTATAATACAAACACGATCAATAAATTTGATATTAATTGATAAATGATAATATGATCAAAATATGTCATTTAATTATTTTAGATTTTTGTCATGTGAACATTAATTTTAATGTATACCCCATTTAACCAGAAAAGTAGTGTCTCAGATTGACGGATTGCACTATGACCCATCTTCTGCACTATACCAGGGGTTTCCAAATTAAAAGTGCCCGAGGACCACAAGTGAATCCACGAGTCTTGTGGCAGACTGTATCATTGCCTGGTTGGTGGAAGGTAATAGGACTCACGTGAATACACAAGTTATTATAAAAATAAAGAGTAGTTAAAATTATTAAGGAATGAACACAAATTGGGTCTTTCATGGAGTTTCTCCATGAATATCAAAACTTTCCTTTTCCCACCTAAAAACGTCAATTTTACCAAATTAAATTACTTTTCCCACAAAATTCATAGACCCCAAAAAAATACATTGTGGGCTGCCAATTGCAAGCTCTTGAACCATACCATAGTGGAATAACGCAAGGTAAGCTTGATACCTTGGAGGGTAAACCACTGGTTCATCTTACCTACTAAACCTGTCAAGAAAGCCCCCTCTCAACTAGTTAGTGTTGGTTTATCTTACCCACTAGACCTGTCAAGAAGGCCCCCATCTCTCAACTAGTTAGTGTTGGTTTATCTTATCCACTAGACCCGTCAAGAAGGCCCCCATCTCTCAACTAGTTAGTGTTGGTTTATCTTACCCACTAGACCTGTCAAGAAGGCCCCCATCTCTCAACTAGTTAGTGTTGGTTTATCTTACCCACTAGACCTGTCAAGAAGGCCCCCATCTCTCAACTAGTTAGTGTTGGTTTATCTTATCCACTAGACCCGTCAAGAAGGCCCCCATCTCTCAACTAGTTAGTGTTGGTTTATCTTATCCACTAGACCCGTCAAGAAGGCCCCCATCTCTCAACTAGTTAGTGTTGGTTTATCTTACCCACTAGACCTGTCAAGAAGGCCCCCATCTCTCAACTAGTTAGTGTTGGTTTATCTTATCCACTAGACCCGTCAAGAAGGCCCCCATCTCTCAACTAGTTAGTGTTGGTTTATCTTATCCACTAGACCCGTCAAGAAGGCCCCCATCTCTCAACTAGTTAGTGTTGGTTTATCTTATCCACTAGACCCGTCAAGAAGGCCCCCATCTCTCAACTAGTTAGTGTTGGTTTATCTTATCCACTAGACCCGTCAAGAAGGCCCCCATCTCTCAACTAGTTAGTGTTGGTTTATCTTATCCACTAGACCCGTCAAGAAGGCCCCCATCTCTCAACTAGTTAGTGTTGGTTTATCTTATCCACTAGACCCGTCAAGAAGGCCCCCATCTCTCAACTAGTTAGTGTTGGTTTATCTTATCCACTAGACCCGTCAAGAAGGCCCCCATCTCTCAACTAGTTAGTGTTGGTTTATCTTACCCACTAGACCTGTCAAGAAGGCCCCCATCTCTCAACTAGTTAGTGTTGGTTTATCTTATCCACTAGACCCGTCAAGAAGGCCCCCATCTCTCAACTAGTTAGTGTTGGTTTATCTTACCCACTAGACCTGTCAAGAAGGCCCCCATCTCTCAACTAGTTAGTGTTGGTTTATCTTACCCGCTAGACCCGTCAAGAAGGCCCCCATCTCTCAACTAGTTAGTGTTGGTTTATCTTACCCGCTAGACCCGTCAAGAAGGCCCCCATCTCTCCAGCGAGTGTGAGCATCTTGAGATGTAGGTTGGTGCTCCAGGCGGCCTGGACAACTTCCAGAAGGTTTATATTAGTGTCTCCGTTGATGAGTTCATGATCAGCCTGGGCCAGTTTGATGTATACCACCGCATTCTGAAAGGGTCACAGACTAGAGTTTACTTTACATCCCGAAGAACCCACAGGGGACAGTATACCAACATAACAAATGAACAAGACTGGAGGATTGTGATATAAGTCTTTGATGATCATTGGTGTTCAATAACTAAAGATTTCATTTCACTAAGTTTTAGTAGTCAGGAGATATATATGAATTTAGAGATTAAACCTAAACTTTTAATTAGAGTTGGGTCAAATCCACTATTTTATGAATCCGAATCTCAAATCTGAAACCTCCAATTTACCTTCACATCCCGAATCTCAAATCTGAATTCGAATCTTGGAATAATTATGTACATAAGAGGAAATGAATATAAGATGATAATATAAGATACAACAAGTAACTAAATGTTAACATTCTTTCTTAGAATCCATCGAGGGTCTGGAAGTTGGTGTTTTCAGTGACGTCAATAGCAATTATAACTTGTATATATTAAAACATTTTTTGAAACCCTGATATTGAAAACATGACAGATTCCTCAACCAGTGTCATAAATGAACAAGAAAAACAGTTGGAATTTTTTATGTACTAAGTAATTTTTAAGAGCATCTTTTGTATTTCTTTAAGTAAAGTCTATTTTCGCTTTTTGAGGTAATTGTATTATCCAACACCTTATCTCAGTCAGCGCGTCTGTCAACTGAGCTAAGGGTCCCGGGTTCGATTCCCGGCATGGCCGAAAAATTTGTCATTGTTGAAATGTGGGGATACCCTTTCATAGTGATAAATTAAAGGCCAGGGACGAGATGTTGTGCCTGTCCTAGTGTTGAGTTAGATTATAAATCATATGTAGCTACGACAAGCCAAACAAGCTGGTAGTGGGAAATATATGGCTTGAATATAAAATTGAACCGGACCACAGACTGGAAACAGTAATGGATGTAAAGTAAAGGTAATTTATTATATTTGGAAGGTACAGGAAAGATAGAAATATATATATATTTTTTTGTTTTTCCCTCTTTTAAGAAGTTGCGTTGCACGTTTGTTTCACAATCCTCCCTGACGATTTCCAATAGAATGAAACCTAGGTCGGGGATTGGGTGGTATTGATCAATTTTCTTCAAGAGGCAGCCATTACCCCTTTGTCCAATGGCAGTAGTGTTCTACTTTTTACTGTAAAAGCCATATTGTGTTCGTCCCTTTTATATGTTTCTATCCACCTTTCCTGTACCTTATTCCAAATATTATAAGAGCAACTATTGTATTTTTGAGGATATAAAAACAAAGTTTTAAGTGCATCTTCTTTGTTTTTAAGGGCTTTTTTATTTATCAAAGCATTATTATATAATTTTTAAGTACATTTTATAGCTTTAAGGGCATCAACTTCAGGGCCTGATTATTGCAGTCATACATTCAGTTAAGTGTTAAATTACCGATCTGGGGCCTGGATGTTAAGTTCATCCTATATTATTATTATTAGCACCGCATCTTATCACCCGTTAGGGATATACACATTCATCCTATAATTATAATTGGTTCTGAACCACCATTAAAAAGTATTAGAGCTCTAAAACAAATTTCACTTGAATTTTTTTTTTAGTCTTGAATACGAAATATTATCGGATCTTGAATATCCTCAAGGATTTGAAGACCTATCCCTATTTTTTAATAGAAGATCAGGTTTGAAAACAACTAATTTCTATATTCAGCAATTTCCATCTTGTTGTACAAGACAATTTACATGTTTTGTTGTGTGTCTGGCTATAGATATATAAATACTTTAATAGCTCGATTGCATTTCTACAACAACAACAAAAATATTTTATCCCAAAAACAGTTTACCACAGAGCATTTAACAGTTTTTTTTCAAATTCAAAATGTAGTAGGTTGGTGTTTTATATACTGTTTCCCCCCCTCATTTTGATAAAGGCAATAATGCCAAACTATAAAAACTTTTGTGTGTGACTGTTCATAATCAAGCAGTCAAAAGAAAGGAAAATTATGTCAAATTCGTGCAAAAGACGCTTCCCACATTTTTTTTACTCTTTTCCTAGGTAGGCTTATTTCACTTAAATTTTCACTTTAATAGTTTATTATCTGCTCCAGTGGCCGCATGGTCTAAGGTGGTACTCTCGCAGTAGACTAGACTGACGATAACAGGAAGCTAGAGGTTTGAATCTCAGTCAGGTGTACTGAGGGTGGTTTTTTCCAAAATGGTCTTACACTCTACCTACAAATGTTGGTACACTTCCTCCAAATATGAGCTTCCTTACCATCCCTAACTGAAGACAACATCCTGTTCAGTCTAATTACTACTACTTCCTGAGGAAGATGCTATAATAGCATCAAAATATTGAAGTGTGTGTAAATATGTGTCAGTGTTGTTACTTTTATTTGTGTTCTACCATTTTCCTAATATTATATCATTTTATTTATTAAAATGTTTTTGTTCAATGCACTTTTTTCATACGTAATAATTAACATCCCTAAAACCATTGGTGTAATTAGTAATAACCCGAATGGGTAGTAAGAAGCGATGATAAAGATAAAATTAGTTAATTTTTTTTTATTTTAATCAATTTTCATATTTATTATTTGTAGAATAATTTAGCAACTGGGCCTCCTCATTGTTAAACTAAATGTAATAAACAAATGAAAACTGTGACTAACTTGCAGCTCTTCCGACTTGATGCAGGTGTAGCGACTCCTGACAGGAGCCAACGTGACCAGCTTTGCTCCTTCCACACCTACGGCTAGCTTGCCTGCTTCAGTCTCCATTGTTGTACAGTCCAAGCGCAACATAATACATACTGAAAAAAATAAAATCCCCCCCCAGCCTTGGGTCACATGCAAGAATAAAGAGAGTAGGAGATGACCTGCTTCGGTGGTGTCTCTTTCAAAAATATCGGTCGTTTGTACTGGGGGTCTTTTTTTCCAAAATGGTTTTCCACTCTTCCTCATCCTTTGCTCATTAGCGTAATTAGTACATGTGTGTATAAACTGAACAGGTACAAGGTGGCTACAAAACATATTTTACAAAATTCCCTGACTTTTCCAGGCAATATTTTTCAATTTTTCCTCACTACTTTTTTTCAATTTTAATGGTGGATGATGACTTTTGTTTTATTTATCATTGATCACATATTAAAAAATGATTGTATCTACTAAACATAAACAGTTTTATCAGCTATTTAAAAAATTAAAATGTAATTTTATTTAGGGAGGCCTATTTTTAACTTTTGTTTTTGTGATTAGTTGCGAAATTAATGGGATATTTAAGACATATTTTTTAATTCCCTGACTTTTCCTTTTTTTTAGTTAAATTCCTCGACATTTCCCTGTTTTCCCTGTCATCCAAAAATTCCCTGACTTTTCCAGGTTTTCCCTGTTTTCCCTGTCTGTAGCCACCATGAGGTAGTAAGACGCGGTGCTAAACCAAAAAGTAGTAGGAAGTGAGTGAGATTGCACAGAAGAAATGACATCATTTGAAGAAAGTGAGACATGAGGGGGGTCCAGAGCAAACTTCTACCACACTTCTTCCTCAACTCTTCAAAGAGTTCTCGTCAGGACTATTGATATATTTTTGTTTTGTAAACATGGCATGTGTACACCCCCTTTTCCTCACTTCCGTTCTTGCATACGGCCTTTAGTCTAAAATGTTGTACAGTCTGTACATACCATGATGGGCCCTATCATCAACCCACCGTAGCTTCAGTATACATTGTCGGATTTGTCAGCGCTAGAGATTATGTTGCACCTATAGTTGGCTATGGATCAGCAGCTGACAGGGAATAGATATAAAATACTATTTGTGACCATAAAATGATCATTCGATATTTAACTTTTGTAACCAATCTTGAGATTCATGAAAAAACCATCGACACCCATTTACAATTTAGAGAAATCACATTATTTTGTGAAAAAAAGTTATGATGGTAAAAATTTGAATTTTTAATCAAATTGAATATTGTTGTATAAGCTATTATAATTAGACAGATGTATATATTTTAAAAAAAAAGTAAAATGAGGGACTATATTCTTCATGAAATAATATTTTAATAGTGAATCAAATTAATTAAACTCAACATTTTTAAAATAAAGTAAAAAATTCCGAGTACTTGAATTTTTCAAGTTTTGAAATTGATTATGAGTAGAGTTTAAGGATCTACTAAAACTCAACTTAAATTTTTATTAGTATTCGCTCACCCTTAGCTGAAAGGCGTGATGGGGAAAAAAACCCCAGTAAAAAGTGCTTTGCTTCCCCCTGCTATAGTTCTGGTAATATTTTCAAGTCAAGCGACCCTATTTCATGGCAAGTATCTTCTCACCTTCCTTGTCAGCTATTAGGAATGTGTTGACGTCAGTAAGTTTGATGCTCATGGTACACAGCTCCAAACACCTCTTGGTGTCCATCTTCTGTCCCAAACGCTTTCTTGTTGCTTTCTGTGTCGAGTTGTTCGAACATCTGTATTCAAGTAGACACCTGGGAAAATATACGAGGAAAACAACCGGGGTGAAATCAAACAAAGCAATAGAAATATGGGTGTGTGAAGCTTCAAAACTTCAACTTGGCTTCGGAACAAACATGAGCTTCGACTTCGCTTCGAAAAAAATTACAGCTTTGTTATATTATTCATTTATAGCAAGTGTTACTAGTTACGTATCAAGCCCCACGTTGTGTCGCCATTTGTTATATTACATAACTTTCGTCCAAGATAAATGCACCACGTTGGAACGCCAATTGTTATATAATCATTTAAGAGCTCCTCAGTTGGAAGTCATTTATTATAGATTATATTATGCCCCACAGTAAGTCGTCATTTCTATTGTGCAACAGTGTGCTTTGCTTATAATGCCACCTTTGTCTTATCATTAAACTTAAAAATGATCACACGTTACATAAAGTTTGATGTCAATTTATTCAATTAAAAGAAAAACATATTTGTATTAATATTTAAATCGAAATACGAGGGCCTAGCAACTAATTATCACCGAGCGCTTAAAATACGTCCATTCAAGACCGAACACATGTCTGTCTGTGACCACGACTGATTTCACAGTCAAGAGAAATTTCAAAATCACTGTATATATCTGAGCTCAATAGAAGCTTCTCGGAGGGACATTTTCTAACGGTGAATTACACACCTACAAACTAAAAAAAAAAAACCTACTGCTTGTAGAACATTCTGGGACAGGAAATTACTCTAAAAGATCTTAACTTAGTTAGATTACGTTGAAAGACATTAAGTGAGGTTGGCTCCAGTAGATGCTGCCATCTGACCTCGGGGCGAGAACTAACTAGTAAATAATTTAGAGGAAGACATGATTTAAGCGCCAAGTAATAGATTACGAAATTTAAATGAAGTAAAATATGTTTAATTATATGTATAATTAGGATGATATAAAATGTTTTTGAATATATAAATAATTAGAACGATAATATGGTCAATGCTTTCAAATACTCCTTAGGGTCAAATCAATTACATTACAGCTTCAAAGCTTGATTAATAAAAATATTTACAGCTAAAATACTCTAATTTGTATTTAATCACTGCCATTCTGTGCTGTTTTGTACATACAAATTAATATAAATAATTATTCATATGGTGAGAATCATAAGTAATTTGAATTGCATTTTGTGATAGTAGCTTGAGTTATCAGATTGAAACAAAATATTACAAACAACTGTGTAATAAAACAACTTTCCAATTAATTTTAGTAAAAAAAGTAATTTAAATAACAACAATATACCATTGTTTTAAACGTAAAACCATCAACAAAATATATTCAAATTTCAATTAGGCTTCTAGAATATTTCATACATTCGATTCGAGTTCACTTCAAATTGAAAAGGTGGAGTTCGCACACCCCTAACTAGAAATATTGAAATTTTGTGAGACGTGGTTTCTAAAAACTTTTATTTAGGACATTAAGATGGCTATTAAAACCAAAATAAAGTTCATTACAGTATTTTTGAATAATAAGACCTGCGGAAAATAAAACCAAATAGTTTATTTCCATGATAATTTGTTGATTTAAAAATGAACTACCATACCTAGAAAAAAATATGTCAGTCTAATAAATGTACCCTTTATCAACAAAATTTGTAAAAGATGTGTTTGAACTAACGTAACGACCATAATGTGAACAAAGGCAAATATTTAAAGATAGAAAAGAAGAGGAAATAACAATAACTGAGTCGGTGTTCTTCATTGTGTTTGTTGGTGATGGAAAAACACAAAATGGAAGTTATGAGCACTGGGGGACCACCGGGACCCCGAAAGTAGGAATGGGTGATGGGGGCTGTGGGAATAGGGTTAAAAGTTACAGAGGAAAAACATTCTTTCCAGGCAATTTCACTTAAACATTCAGTTTTTTCAATAATTTATGTTGGGCTAGGCCATAAATAAACAGTAGAAGAACTCTAAAAGTAATTCCAACTTTGAATATGACAAAAATAAAAATTAAATCCAATATTTTGGACTCGGATTCAAGGGTCCCTCTCATCACTATATCACCTCCTCTCACCTGAGCCCTTGGGTGATGAAGGAGCCAAGAGGAGGACTCCACTCCAAACGGAGGGTGTCCAACATGGCGTTGAACTTGGCTTGGTCCGGACCATGGCTCCTCAACTTGAGAAGCACAAACCCCAAGAAGAGTGGGGTGCCCCAGCAGTGGTGTTTCTTGAGCGTGTGAATGTAGGATATGTGTGCAGTGGGGCCCAGGCGGCAGTGCAAAGACTCGATGAGTAGCTCGGTGCTCCAGTGACGCTCCCCAAACACTAATCGAGACAATGGCCACTTCGACTGAGAGTCTAAAATATACAAATATACTGTAATTAGATCAATAAGGTAAGGTTAGAACATTTAGTTAAGGTAGTTATAGTTTAGGGTGTCTACTGAGTGTGAGAAACCAAAATTAGTGACTTTTGGTGCCCTTTTATGACCATAAAATTCCCTTGGTAATAAGCCGAACATTATATAATGCATATATATAGGAATAATGCACTCATACGCAATATTAAACTTTAATTACATGTCAAGCATTAATCTTGTCCTTTGTATCACGGTAAAACAAACAGGCAACTTGCGGCTAACACATGGATTCATGGGTAGTGGGTGTCTCAACATTCGACGTGTTTGCGTTGTCACGATGCGCAGGAAATTCAAACAAAAATATTTTTATGACTTTATGGTCAACATATTGAAAATTCGTGACCTTTCAGGGACTTTCGTGACCTTTTTTTGCAAGAAGTAACTTTATCATGACTTTAGTGACTTGCGTGAGCTAGTAGACACCCTGTAGTTGCAAAATAAAACACGAGCTCTTTTCAGCAACCAAACTGTGCAATATACTTGCTAAAACCAAACCTAAGACAACATTCAGGCTCATTTCGATGAAAAACTTAAAATTTGTTCTCCAGCAATACAACTAAAATAAATCATTATCTTTGAATTGAAAAATGACACCTGGACATGTGAATCAAACCCGAGACGATGTTCTGGAGTCATTTATCGATTTAAATAATATAATATCATTACAAGCTAAAGCCCATAATCTGGACTTTAATCAGTGTTACACCACTTAGGTGGTCAAATCCCTGAACAAAGAAATAAGCAACCTTTCACAACTAAGGATTTGGGATTGGGCCCATCAATATATCATCAAATCCCGACAGGCCCCTAGAGTCAACCTTAAGTGTCCTCTCCCTCCTACCAGCACACTTGTTATTATTATTATTATTCTCTGTGGTTGTGAAACGTGGTCTCTTACCTTAGATGACAAAAACAAATCCTAGACGTTTGAAAAAAAAGGTACTTGGAAATATATTTAGTCCCAAATGCATGAGGTTATTGAGGAGTGGAGAAGGTTACATAATGATGAGTTAAATACTACCCTGTACTCATCATAAAACATATTTTTTAGGATAATCATGTCTCGTAGATTATGGTGGCCTGTTCCGGGTATCACTGGCAAACCCAATGGGATGAGACCATTGGTAGACCTAGACACAGGTGGGAGGATAGCATTAGAATGGACCTGAAAGAAAGAGGGTGTAATGAGGTGGACTGGATAGAACTAGCTCAAGATAGGGGTTGGGTGTAATTATGTGGACTGGATAGAACTAGCTCAAGATAGGAATAGGGTGTAATGAAGTGGACTGGATAGAACTAGCTCAAGATAGGAATAGGGTGTAATGAGGTGGACTGGATAGAACCAGCTCATGATAGGGATAGGGTGTAATGAGGTGGACTGGATAGAACCAGCTCATGATAGGGATAGGGTGTAATGAGGTGGACTGGATAGAACCAGCTCAAGATAGGGATAGGGTGTAATGAGGTGGACTGGATAGAACTAGCTCAAGATAGGGATAGGGTGTAATGAGGTGGACTGGATAGAACTAGCTCATGATAGGGATAGGGTGTAATGAGGTGGACTGGATAGAACTAGCTCAAGATAGGGATATGGTGTAATGAGGTGGACTGGATAGAACCAGCTCAAGATAGGGATAGGGTGTAATGAGGTGGACTGGATAGAACTAGCTCAAGATAGGGATAGGGTGTAATGAGGTGGACTGGATAGAACTAGCTCAAGATAGGGATAGGGTGTAATGAGGTGGACTGGATAGAACTAGCTCAAGATAGGGATAGGGTGTAATGAGGTGGACTGGATAGAACTAGCTCAAGATAGGGATAGGGTGTAATGAGGTGGACTGGATAGAACTAGCTCAAGATAGGGATAGGGTGTAATGAGGTGGACTGGATAGAACTAGCTCAAGATAGGGATAGGGTGTAATGAGGTGGACTGGATAGAACTAGCTCAAGATAGGGATAGGGTGTAATGAGGTGGACTGGATAGAACTAGCTCAAGATAGGGATAGGGTGTAATGAGGTGGACTGGATAGAACCAGCTCATGATAGGGATAGGGTGTAATGAGGTGGACTGGATAGAACTAGCTCAAGATAGGGATAGGGTGTAATGAGGTGGACTGGATAGAACCAGCTCATGATAGGGATAGGGTGTAATGAGGTGGACTGGATAGAACTAGCTCATGATAGGGATAGGGTGTAATGAGGTGGACTGGATAGAACTAGCTCAAGATAGGGATAGGGTGTAATGAGGTGGACTGGATAGAACCAGCTCATGATAGGGATAGGGTGTAATGAGGTGGACTGGATAGAACTAGCTCAAGATAGGAATAGGGTGTAATGAAGTGGACTGGATAGAACCAGCTCAAGATAGGAATAGGGTGTAATGAAGTGGACTGGATAGAACCAGCTCATGATAGGGATAGGGTGTAATGAGGTGGACTGGATAGAACTAGCTCAAGATAGGGATAGGGTGTAATGAGGTGGACTGGATAGAACCAGCTCATGATAGGGATAGGGTGTAATGAGGTGGACTGGATAGAACTAGCTCAAGATAGGGATAGGGTGTAATGAGGTGGACTGGATAGAACTAGCTCAAGATAGGGATAGGGTGTAATGAAGTGGACTGGATAGAACCAGCTCATGATAGGAATAGGGTGTAATGAGGTAGACCGGAAATAACTAGTTCAAGATAGTGTTTTAATTTTGTAAGTTCGGCGATGAACTTTTGAGTTCCTAATGCCATAGCTAAGTAATTAAGTAATGGATATTATTATTATTTTTCTATCTGAAATTAATCCAAATACTGCCATCTATACGGTGCAATTCTCAGTGCAAAACAAAATCAGCTGTTGACAGTAAACATTGCAGTCCATACAAGAGCATCAGTTCCTCTCTTAACTGAAGAAAATACTGTGGTAGTGTAAGCTCATCTTTAAATATGTGTATTTTTTAGTTTTATCTAAACAATTTCTAGATATCATATTCTGAAAATTGAAAAATGATACTGGACACGGGAATCGAACCGGGACCCCGAGTCCAGGTGTCATTTATCAATTTTCAGAATATGATATCTAGATGGAGTAATTCCCACTAATAAGCATAAATAATAGCTCTGGCTATTAAATCTTAAACAATTTCTGCTCAGCTAAGGCTGGTAGCATCCCTCCTGATTTAAACCCTAGTAAAATAATCTGTATCAGATACTACTACTTTATTTCCCCTTAAACTGTCAGTGTGTGCCATACCTTGCGACTACTGCTAGCTGACTGACGATAAACTTCACGTCTGTCCGGTTGAAGCCGATCGACGCTGAATGCACCTCGTCAGTAAGCCTGATTAAGGAGGACACATTCTGTAGGTCAATGTAACCTCGCAATGTGCACCTCTTTAGAAACCTCTCCCATACACTGTGTGGTGCATTTCTCTCTTCAGGTACTGGTCCCAGGGTGTTGTTGAGAACAGAGCCGTCATCCTGAACAAGGAGGGGGAAACCAAACAAACAAGAATGAATGTTATGTTTGATGTAGTATTATGAACAACAGTGTTTGAATAGTTTAGGAGTTGGTCCTTCATATCCTTAAGAATATTAGAGATTTGGGGATTTAAAAAAAAAAATTCACATTCGAGATACAAAATATTCAATTATTTTACCTATTTCAAATTTTTGATATAAAATATGGTTTTCAGAGCTATTAGGCGTGTTTATGAGACAGACTTGGTATCACTGTTTAGGACCAGAGTGTTTTTGTGCTCCTGGTATCACTATAACATATGAACAGTGATATCACTGAAATGTATCCTATTGTATAAGTTTCTGGATATGCTTCTCACAAAGCAGAAAAAAAATTAAACTGTGAATCATGTGTTGAAACTATAGTAAACGAAACAGAAAGTGAAAGTGATGCGTTCAGACAAATAAATAGAGGTGGTTTACAACGCCATCAGATGTAGTGTTTAAAACCTGTAATATTATTCACAGCTTTGCTTTGTGATAAGTACGAACAAATGTTTTTAGAATCAAATCGCCAAAAACTTATACTCATAAATTAACTTAAAAGGTTATGTGTAGGGATATATATGGGCGTAATGAAATTTGTGTTTGTGGAACTGCTGTGCAAGATTTGTTATTCACCCTTTTGCCGACATTTTCCAATATTTTGCTCAACAATTACAGTAAACATAAAAATGAAGTAATTTTAGTATATAAATCCACTAACAAAAGGCAAAACTTGCAACTCTTTAGTGACTTCTGATTTGTTTTTTCCAACATCCTACAGTTTGAAAGACGATTATGTGTTGTAATTTTAATGAAATAAACATTAAAATGTTTGTGTTTAGTTGATGGACTTAAGTTGATCATGTAAAAATACTATAGGTAAATGTAAAATAGAAAGGTTTCAAGAAGGATATATTCCACACGCAAACTTTATGCATTAAATTAAAATGTGTACATTACAGTAATCTTTGTAATTTACACACAGACATACTACTAAATAATCAAGGTACATTATTTGTTAAATAATACAAACATGGTTGTACTAAACACCAAATACTAACAATCGCCTTATTATTTCAGTGAAGGCTGTGCACTAGCTACCTGCCGCTGGTAGGACCACTATTTGGGGTTCTTGAGACATTGCCAAGTCAATGCTACGGCCTGTAACTTTAGACAGCCGTGAACCAACACATAACATGTATCCACAACTGCCTTCAGCATACATGATGTGCTAGTATTTTTACCAGCGGACTTGCTGATATGACTAGAGTCCTGCAACTCGGTGATGCAGTGCTGTGCTAAAGAAGGCAACTTCTTATCACGGGTCCTCTTCACAGATGAGCCAATTTCTCAAGGAGGGGTTCTCCGACAGCTGTGACATGTATGGACTGATAATAACCCATACATCGCACACAGTAAATGGCACACGTTTCTTCCCTGCTCGTCACGATGGCGCGACATACCTACACCTTTTGCAGGAGGTGTTACTGGTTTACTTGGAGGATATGCCATTAGATATATGTAAGGCAATGTGGTTCCAGCATGAAAAGGCCCCAAATTATTTCATCATTGTGGTGCATCAAAACCTCAGCACAGTTTCCATAACGGTGGATTGGTAGGGGGCGGACCCGTAGTGTAGCCACCACGATCATCTGACCTCATGCCACCCGACTTCTACCTGTGGGGCCACGTAATGTGTATGTCACACCAGTCGACACTAGGGAGGAGCTCACCATTCAGCAAGCAATTGTCAATATCAATACCACACCAGTCCGCTCTGAAGGTGTTCAATGCAAAATGCTGCAGCACTGCACAGCATGCCGGTCCGATGGTGGACAACAGTTTGAACAATTATTGTAAACTTGCAATTTTATAAACCCATGTAGTGATGGGTGGAACCAGCTGACATAAGCTCGCTCATCAAAGAGTCGTTTATGGAGAGTCGTTCATATGAGTCATATCGTTCACCGCATGGCTCGCTCGCTCCCAATCCCTTCACCCCTTTACCTCCCTAACTTAACGAGTGAGCGCTAGCTAGTTCTCAAAATTCTCGTTCCGAGCGTGCAAATCTGTCCCTTCCCTTTCAACTTATGAACGAATTAAGATTTATATGTAATTTATCTGAAGCCTATTGCGTTTGATTCTTTAATTTTATTACTTACGCATATTACTTATAATAATTAACCTTAGCATATAACCTTTGGTGTCTAATCCACAGAATTATGTCTATTGATATTAATAAAAATAGTTAGTAATTTAGGCTGTGCTGCTATCTAGTAATGGTAGTAAGCATTTATAGTTGATTCTTTCATAGTAACGAACGAAGAACGACAGAAGAGTCGTGAATGACAAACACTCCTGACTCTTTCTAATGTAGTGTGTAATGGCAGCGTGAACGACTCGCTCGTGAAGCGAGAGTCGTTCGTTCACAGCTCTCGTTCGAGAGTCGTTTGTTCACAGCTCTTGTTCGAGAGTCGTTCAATTTGAATGACTCACTCCCGAGCGACCAAACACTAAACCCGTGTGGAACGATTAGCAATAAATGCTCATGTCATTGTGTAAATGTGTGTAGCCTCATTCTCCCAGTGGCCTTCCTGCCCTTGCACATTTCCGGCGCCATTTTTGCCTAGAAGGGATTTCTACCGGACAAAAGTTTACAACCATCTACCTCCCCTGAAGCGTTGTATCATTAGTGCATGTACCCCCTTTGTATGGACGAGAACAATAGTATTTTGGAATAACTATACCCGCATTTGTGCGGAGGTAGAGTGAGAACTTATTTATAAAAGAACACACTTATTACACCCAACCAGGATTCAAACGCTGACCTCCCCATTACCGGCAGGCTAAACTAAATGAGCTTGACGTTCAGACCATCTGCCCGTCGATGTGGGTGATGGAGTACCAAGTTCTAATATCAATTTACCTGATTCGTGGAGGTGGTGAGAAAGTTGGTGAGCACCCATGGATGAATGTCTTTATGGTTGTATGTGACAGCGAGCGTGTCCAAGAGAACGTTAAACGTCATCACATCGTTGTAATCAAGCTGTAAACAACAACTTAAGATGAAAACAAACGCAACAACCTCTCATCCTTTTATTGTGTCCCTATTTTATTAGGTGTATGGTTTATTGTTTGTTTAGGTTATCTGCAACTTACACTGTGTATATAAAGACACAAGGTGAATAAACTGAAGTACAAACAATGCATCAGCATGGTGTCTACTCAACTTGACCAATGAAAACCCCGACTTTTTCCCTAATTTCCCCTGATCATTTCCAAAAATTCCCGACTAAAAAGTATGTCACATCCTTCTAACTTGCCCCCCCTCCCTCATTTTTCTACTAATATTTTGTTATGAATAATAATAAGTTAAAAAATTTAAATAAACATTTTTTTTTAATTTGTATTAACATTGTTTAGTAGGAATTAAAAATATATTACATATAGTACACAGCTACAAAAAAAAATGACAGTTTGAATCACATAATTTACTGATTTAATGATTATTATATTTCATATTTTGAGTAAAACAACATTTTCCCGGATTTTTATTATAATTTACCAAATTCCTGACTTATTCCTATTTTTTCCTGATCACTTCAAATTCCCGTTTTCCCTGATTTTCCCGGATGGTAGACACCCTGATCAGGAGTACAATAGGTCCTTGACTTCCCAAGGACTCCAAACATGTGGTCCTCTATGTTTGCTACACTATACAGATTGGCCAGTGAGTCATGAAAGGTTGAATCAGGTTGGCCTTAATAACACAGATCTAACATCTCTAAAAATAAGTGCTGACATGAACATACCTTGCTGTCCAAATTGAATTTCTCGAGTAATAAGACACTTTCTTTGTTGCATTTGACATTAAAGTCATCCACGTGCAGACTCCAAACGAGCAGCGGTACAGAACTAGCTGAACAAAAATAAGCATGTATTTATTTGTTTTTAACTAGTTATGTTTTTGTTTGTTTATCCTGGCACTTATATGGATCAGTGTTGAGGTACATTTCCTCAAAGAAGGCCGGTCCATATGGCCACCGCAAAGGATTGCTACACATATTGAGCTAAGGAGTAATTCCCTTACAGACAACAGCCGCATGCATCTGTCACCAACGACTCCGGCCACAGCGGCCCCACTCCTCTTGAAGCAGTCTAGTTACACATTTAAGTACTAATTACACTAATGGATAAGAGATTGAGAAGGTTAAATTTAGAGGAAGTGAACCCACAATTGAGTGTAGGGAAAGTGTAAAACCATTTAGGAAAAACCACCCCAGTTCACCTGACCGAGATTCGAACCTCGATATCCCTGTCCTCGGCAGTCTAGCTCAACACAAAACCAGCGCGTTAGCTAACTACACCATCGAGGTGGGTCATAATATATTAAAATTTTATTTTTTGTAACGTTGTGGAAACATTGTTAGTTTTGAATCCAATGAAATCCCTTAGCGGAAGCCTTCCGGGACAAGAATAATGTCCATCATGCTGTTTTTACACTTTGTTTCTAATGAAAGCTTAGTCTCACCTTGGTGAGATCCACTATGACCCCATCATATAAGCTGACCATAGTGTAAACAAGCAAGGTAAGCACGCTACCTTTCAAAGTAAACAAAGCGTATTTTAATTAACTCACATACTGTTTTTAAATCTGTTACTGTTTCCAGCTTGTGGCTTGGATCAGTTTCTTATTCAAGCCATATATTTTCCACTACTGGCTTGGTAGGCCTGTCGTAGCTACATGTCTTATAATCTAACTTAAGACTACAACAGACACAACATCCAGTCCACGACCGTTAATTTATCAATGTGAAAGGGTAAACCCACATTTAACCAATGATAATTTTATTTTTTTATATATAAAAATATACTGTACTGTATTTATTCACTTCTAATCACGGTATTAAAAAAAAGCAAGTAATTGTAAATAAGAAAGTTCATAAACCAAAACCAAATACTTCCCACCTATAATATGAAAGAGTGTTTGTATCTACCTGTAGACTCCTGCGCTCTACCTGACGGAGAGAACCACATGTTGAGTTTGAAACATTGTAGGGTCGAGTTGAAATCTGTGTGACTGTCCCTCATGCCGGTTAGGACCGAGTCCTCCACTTTCAGACAGAAATTCTAACAACAGACACAGTTTGGTTTTAAAGAATGGACAAACAACAAGGTTTTAATCTGGTTTACACATATGATTATTTTTATGAATTTTAAAAGTGGCACCCGGACATGCCCCAGGACCCTTGGCTTAGCATGACAATGCTCTACCACTGAGCTGTCCTGGATTCGTCCCACGTTTATGATTCCCCCCCCCATCCCCCTTCATCAATTAGATCTTCCAAAATGTTGCTAGTCATGTACAATAATTGTAAAGCATTATCTTTCTCTATTAACCATCATCATCATCATCATCATCATCATCATCATCATCATCATCATCACCACTCACCACCACCATCATCATCATCATCACCATCACTCATCCACACACCATCATCACATCATCATCATCATCATCATCATCACCATCATCACATCATCATCATCATCATATCACCATCATCATCACCATCATCATCACCTATCATCATCATCAATCATCAACATCAACTGTTTCCCACCTGAAGCTGATAAAATTCCTATTTACTTCCACCATTCTTCTCCTCTCACTTTGTTATCTGCTCCTATTATCTATTTCTTCGTCTCCATGCGGTATTTTTCTTACGTTTTCATTTCCTCATTCTATTTATTATATTATTATAATCATCACTAAGGATAATTCCACCTATGCCTGTTCCAAGACAGGATTGAAAGGGTGAGGGGCAGAAGTAACATCTTTGTTAAAAAAAACAGGGTTCATCTGGACCAGATCATAGCACCCTGTGGGGCCCCTAATGGCAGCCCATTACATGACTTAACCTACTTCTCCCCTTGGGTCATTTCATTTACTCACACTCTTCAGAAAACCAGCCGGAGATATTCAACCAGCAATGACCTAAGCGAGAAAAGGACACCCAGTTTGGGATTTAGGACAGATTAAAATTCAGCACATGGAATGTTTGTAGCCCTAGTACCAAAGAAATGGAAATATGCAGAAAACTCGAGAGTAGAAATGTTTATAAAGTTGTTATAACAGAAATAAAAGAAGGGACCAAAGATGTAAATGGATATTTTATCATATTCAGTGATGGGGAGGAAAACATAAGAGCCAATAGCGGTGTAGCAATACTTTCAGACAAGAAATGGAAATCAAGGATGAAGAGTGATTGCGACAGCGATACTAAAAAATTGACCCAAGGACACTTGACAGTGATAGGTGTGTATGCTCCTGAAGAAGGACGAAAGGAAGACATGGAAGGGTTCTATGAAATTCTAAATAGAAAAGTGGACAAGTGTATCAAAACCAATCATTTGATCGTTAGCGGCGATTATAATACTCGGATAGGTAGTGTGCCAGTGCCACAAATTGTTGGTCAGCATGGAGAACCACACACATATAATAACGATTATAGTTTGAAAATTTTGCTGCCAGTAAATAATATTAAGGGTAGCTAATTCGTTTTTTAGGAAGAAATATATCCACAAATATACCTGGCGTGCCAAGAGGAACAAGACTTATAGTTGATTAGATGTACTTGTCAGTAACAAAATATGTAAACAAATACAAGTGAATGTATAGAAATGTAACAGAAATAGCTGATGAGCAAAAATAAAGAAAGAAGAATTAAAAATGAAGATTTTATAGTGCAGCTAATACAAGGTGAAACAATACCAAACTTGTACCAATACAGACTGAATATTTTCCTAAAATGTTTGGAAACAAGTGACAACATATAAACAAATTGGAAAAACATAAAACAATGCAAACAGGCAGGAAGTAAAGCATTTTATAAGAAAATGAAGAGAAAAGCAAAAAAGACCAAGAATTTGGAATATGTATTATTATTATTACCACCGCGTCTTACTACCCGTTCGGGTTAAACGCACTTACGCTAATGAGTAATGGTAGGGTGATTGTGAGATGAATGGAGGACCTACAGTTTAACTGGAATTCGAACCACGGTGGAGGCCTGGAATTCCACAATTCACAAGTTTGATTAATACACTCTTGTTCAGAGGTGAAGGAAGGGTTTGGCAATCAGATAAATCTGTGCCGGACCGAGGATTGAACCCCGGACTCCCAGCACAGTAGTCTGACAACTTACAATTCTGAATATGGAAATTGCAAAAGTAATAGAAAAGAAGAAAATGCTTACACCTATCTTAAGATGCACAGAATAACAAATAACAAGACTAAGACAAAGCAGGCAAATGATTTGTAAAGACAATACATAAGAGTCATGATCAACAATTATAGGTAGAATAGAACATGATCTACATGGTAGACAGACAAAGCATATATAAATGATGAAACAATGGAACAAGCTTGAAAAAGACAACACAACTTAACATAATTCCCGAGCAACAGTGGATATAAAATACTGTGTCTCGATGAAGAACAAACAGGAAGTGGGACAGAAGAACAAGATATCCTGAGATATGAAGGGGACTAGATCTCGATTAAAGAACCTGAATGAAAATCACAAATTGAATTAAAATCAACTGGACTAAATGGGGTGAACAGAGAACTTCTGAAATATGGAGGACGATTCCTGAAACTAAGGCTCTTACATTTTTATAACCTGTACTAGAAATCTTACCAAGTCCCAGAGGCCTGGATGACTCGCAAATTATATCTATATTTAAAAAAGAAAAATGTAATGATTGTAATAACTATAGAAGCATAAGTCTGATTGATACAACTTTTAAGTTATATTCACGAATCATCTATCAGCGCCTGCAAACCAACTATCTCTAAGAATCTAATGATCAAAGAACAAAATGAATCCAGTAAACGAGGATTCTGCACAGTTAGCACATCTTTAACTAAACAAATATTAGAAAAACACAAAGTTTAAAGATGGCACAAAATGTATATTTTAGCTGTCAATACTTTTATTAGAAATGAGCCCCTGAGAATACAAGTGGTGTAAGTAGTCACTTATTTTCATATTTGAGTTAACAATGTAAGCATGTGAAGAATTATTCATTCTGTCAACTGGTAAAGTGGTGTAGGTCATACTTTGTATGTTTGCTGCTAGATTACACTAAATATTTGAGCTTGTTAACACACCAACGCGTTTGTTGACAGAACAAGTGGTGTAAGTCATGATGTGCTTTGGAATTTAGATGGCCTGGTTCAAATTTCTAAGCTATAATGACCACACTTAGTGATTCTACGATCGAAAATGAATTAATCAATTCATCATCTGGTTCCGAGTATGATCCAGAAAGTAGGCCTAGATAAAAATATATTAGGCATTTTTTATTTTAGGCGGGAATATTGAACAATAAAAAATTCCAATTTAGTAGATAAGGCCAATTATTTCACGCGAAAAAGTTAAGTTAAGTTTTTACGTTGCTTAAGAAAGTTGTGTTTTGTGTTTTTATGTTGCTTAAATTTTTTTTAGTTGTGTCTTTTAACACATTAGATTTTTACTTTTTGTCATTAGTTATTTTCAAAATCTTGTTTAGCGTTAGTGATAATAAATCTCTATTGAAGTTACAGTGCTACTATGAAAAATAACTTTGTTTAGTCTTTCAAAGTGATGGGAGTGACAATGTCCATGTAATGCGTGTCAAGTTAGGGAGATTTAAATTTAATATAAATTGCGTTAAATTTAACATAAATAAGTTTTTTGATCTATAGTTTTTTTTGGGTGGGGTTTTAATGGCAAAGTCAACGTTTTTAAAGCTTTGCATACCCCTATTTTTTTTTTATAGAAGAGGAAATTAGGGAGAATTGGCACCCATAAAAATGTCTAAAGTCCATTTTGATTTAAAATTGCCATTTGGTTGCTTTCAGACAGTAAATAAGCGTCCTCACCTTTGGTATGATTGCTGTGAACCTGCTCAAGATATTTTCATCTTCTTTATAATACTGCGGTAAATTTTTGGGCATATGCAAACCATCTTGAGTTTGTTTCCGTTCTTGTACAAAAATATAGAAACCTTCGTTTATCACAGCGTTTGTATGTTCAACAGCAATGTTCAAAACCTAAACAATGAGAGAAACACAATTTGTATAAAAAATACAAGTAGTTCAACATGCAATGCAATTTATTAATTATTATTATTATTATTATTATTATTATTATATTATTATTATATTATTATTATTATTAATTTAGCACCGCATCTTACTATCCATTAGGGTTATAGGCTTAAGTACTAGTTACGCTAATGGATTTTGAATTGGAAGGTTGCATTCAAAGGAAGTGAACCCGCATTTGCGTGGAGGGAAAGCGGAAAACCTACAATTTAATTATGTCTGATTTTTGTCAAGTGAACAATAATGTATAATGTGCTCTCCATCTACCCAGAAAGGAAGAATTACCACGATGGGTTACTCTATGGTATGGCTTGAAAAATGGATAGGGTTGACTAGCATTTTTTTTTAAAGTGAATAACATACATTTAAGCTATTTTTTTAAAAAAGTTTTTAATTAATACAAGTTTGTAGCCTGCAAGTTTTCCTATATAAAATTATGTTGTGTTCCACAAATTTTCCTTCAGGCAGAATAATCATCCACCCTTGTGCTATAGACAATGTTAAGATTCAATGTGTTGTTTAGGGTTGAGCTGTTTATTTTACAGGGCCCACTAGGGCTATATATGCATTCAAATCAACAAAAAAGGTTACGGATACAAAAGGTAGAGATTAGAGTAACTGTACCCATGTTTGCATGTAGGAATAGTGGGAAATAGTTTAGGAACTGCCTTCCTTACAGTTGACCAGAATTAAAACCTTGATCTCCCAGTCGCCGGCAATCCTGACCTAGCGTGAGAGTGACATGTTAGATACTGCGACAACCAGTACACTTGTTCTGCTGTTCTTAGTTATGATAGAGCTAGATATCTATATTATTATAGAAGAAAATACTCTCAAGGGTACAGGGGAAAGGGAGGAAAGTTCCAAAGATCAAATTGCCATCCGTTAGACATAGTGAGACCTTTCTAACACACTTTAGATTATGGTTAAAAGGGGTTTATGTCATATTTATATTAAATTAAAAAGGATTTGCTCATGTCCTTATGGAGTTTGAGATACATAAGTTGTCCTGGAAATGTGTATATTGTGACTTTTCCTCTTTATCCAGTGTACCCTTAAAATGCAATCAACTGACATCGACAGACAAGGGTCCCTGGGCAAGTACAGCTGCCTCCAAAGATATTCCAAACGACAGCTCTCCCAGACAAGTCTGCGCGGCGTCATCTTTCTTATCGGCGTGTCTCAAGATCTTGGCCGTGATCGAGTTGACCGTTATGTTGACTAGAAGAGTGCGGGCGTTGTGGACGATGCTGCCGTCTAGGTGAACCTCTGCCGCCGTGGCATGGACCAGACACTCGGGCCGCGCCGTGCGCAGTATCATCGTGTTCACGTTATATACATGCACAGCCATGAACTGAAACATAACCTCAATCAAAGTACGTTACAAACACAATTGTAGTGCCTGCCACCACGATTCAAAACTAGCTAGTGTATTTTGAATTTTTGTTTAAGAATAAATGGGCCTACTGTGACCCTTTATGTGTATTTGGTTGGATAAATGTAGCATCAGACTAGACTCAAGGTTAATTTTCATATAACTGCTTTGGTGGCTGCATGTTATTTATTTAGCACCGCCTCTTACTACCCATTTGGGTTATACGCTTAAGTATTAATTACTCTAATGGGTTAGGAATTGGGAGGGATGAATTTAGAGGAAGTGAACCCACATTTGTGTGGAGAGAGAGTGGAAAACCATGTTATACCCACAAATGGCCTAGTTATTTTTCACTTGGTGATCCAACATAACTTGTGCTACGCACATGTATGAACACAACCCCTTTTCACGACCTTAACTCGCACACGCCTTATTCACGTCTACCCACCGCCATCTCACGCACTGACTGTCCTGTAGTCACCAGTCTCGCCAACCTCACGCAATAAGTTTCAGTGAGTCTCTAACACTTGGCCATCCTGTAGCACTCATCGTCCTCGATGAAGTCTGTTCACACATGTAATTTACAAATACACTGTCAATTAATCCTTAAACTATCTTATTACTAGACGATGATATATACAATGTATAGACATTGGCACACAATGTCATACTAATCACAACACTCCGGTGACAAAATCCTTTAGGTACTTGGGCCGACGCCTTTCTCTAATAGGCCGAGTCCGTGGGTTGTCATGGTCTCTTCCAGTTTCATCAACATCAGAACTGTCTGAAGATGTCACAGGACTGCTATCAGGTTTGGTTGTCTTCAGCTCCGCTCCATTTGACCTATCATCTTCTGACTCATCACTCACAGGTTCACAATCATCAATCTTGTCCTTGTTACCCCATGACTTGAGTTGAGAAACGTGCGCAGTGGTGGCATAGTGCTTCTGTTTAACATCTCCTGTCAATTGACTAACTCGATAAGTGTTGCCATCTGGGAACACTTTCAACACCACAAGAGGACCTCTGTACTTTGACTGCCCCTTTGTTGGTTCGCCAGTATACACTGGTGAACGTCGCATCATCACCACTTCTCCAATGTCAAAACTTGGATGAGTATACCTTCTCTTATCAAAATATGCCTTCTGGTGGAGCTGTTCTGCCATGATTTTGTTGCGTACTGTTTCCTGTATTTCTGCGGGCGGTTGGTACGTGCTGTTTCCAGGTACGTCGGTGAGACTCCTAAGTGCCCCATCGTGGTGCCGAGGTCGATACCCGTGAAGTGCCTCAAAGGGTGATATCCCCGTCGTCTTGTTGATAGCAGTGTTGAGGTCACGTTGAATCTTCTTCAAATTCTTATCCCAGTCCTTTAAGTCTGCTCGCTGGGATGACACCGATATCATTGGTGTCAAGGTTCGGTTCACTCGTTCTACCTGCCCATTGGCTTGGGGGTGCCTGGCCGAGTTTAGTACATGATATATTCCACGTGAAACACAAAATTCTTCAAATACATGTGAAGTGAAACACGTTCCTCGGTCACTGATTATTTTCTCAGGTAGACCACGCTCATCAAAAAAAAGATCAAGGCACTTCAATACACTTTTGGTGGATGTATCACGCACTGCATAGAGATGCACAGATTTTGTCAGGTTATCCACGATTACAAGTAGTTCACAATTACCCTTTGAGCTTCGTGGAAAAGGTCCTAAATGATCGATGTGCACTATTTGAAAAGGACGAGTGCCTGGAGGTATTGGGTTAAGCAGCCCAGCTTTTCGTCCCCTGGGACCTTACTCAAGAGGCACTCAAAGCAGTGAGCTATATGATGCTTAACATATCGTTTCATGCCAGGAAACCAATAGTTTTCTTTTATCTTAGCAACAGTACGGTCAACTGCGAAGTGTCCAGACAAGTCATGAAATTTAACAGTAAGACTTTTTCTCATCACTTTAGGGATAACAAAAAGTTTGGATGTCTGCTGATTATGTTTCTCAATTTTGCACACTTTCCCATTTACAAGTTCCAAATCAACTACCTTGTTATGCTCAGCTTTATTTCTGTGTTGTTGGGGCAATTTAAGTATGCGCATAATATCCCTTAATTCTGGATCACTATATTGCATTGCTAGTACTTGATCATCAACAGATAGGGTTAAAAACACCTCACACCTATCACTCATCACTTCTGCCATAGTATCTTGTTCACAGCTCACTGGTGCACGGCTCATGGCATCCACGTGGGCCATCTTCTCATCTGGTCTATGTTTTACCTCAAAGTCATATTCCTGTATCAAATTGTACCACCTAGCAATCTGTGGGTTGGTCGTTCGCTTTCCATTCATGTAAACTAATGCTTGACAATCAGTCACCACTGTAAATTTAATGCCTAGCAAGAATTGTCTCAAGCGGTCCATGGACCACACTATAGCCATTAATTCAAGTTTGCTTGAATGGTAATTAGCTTCCACATCCGTAGTTTTCTTGCTCACACAGTATGTTAAGTGCATACGAGCATCTACACCTTCTTGTAGGAGCATTCCAGCCAACCCCTGAGCACTTGCATCTGTGTGTAGTTCAGTGACTGCATTAGGATCGTAAAGCTTAAGCACAGGCTCCTGGATGAGAGTAGTCCTGAGGTCTTCAAATGCCTTATTCTGCTCTTCGTCCCACATATACTGACAATCTTTCCTTAATAAGCGACTGAGTGGTTCAGCTCTTTCGGCATAGCGAGGTGTGAACCGTCTGAAGAATCCAGTGAGCCCTAGAAACCTTCTTACCTCATGGACAGAATTGGGCTTGGGAAACTCGCTGATTGCCAATAACTTACGTGCCCCGGGTTGTATGGTGCCTTCTCTAATCACAAACCCCAAGTACTCAATGGTCTTCTTCCCAAACTCGCATTTGCTTAGCTTGCATGTAAGGTGAGCCCGTCTCAAGGCTTCGAGGACCAGTCTTAATCTATCTAGCATTTCTTGGCCAATGTTTTGCGGGGATTAGGATGTCGTCCAAGTAGCACATCGCTATTGTATTTCGTAATCCACCTAATGCACGGTTCATCACACGCTGGAACTCGGCTGGTCCATTAGTCAAACCAAATACCATTCTTTCAAATTGACTTGTTTCCTCTGGTGTAACGAATGCAGTCTTCTCCTTCGCCTCCTCAGTCAAAGGAATTTGTAAATATCCGTGGGCTAAGTCAAGTACTGTGAACACCTTGCTACCAGAAAGTTGTTCAAATTGGTCGTCAATGTGGGGTAATGGATATCTATCCCTTATGGTTTGTTGGTTTAGCCGTCGATAATCAACAACCAGTCTATTTTCTCCGGTTTTCTTTCTTACCAGTAGCACCGGACTCGCATACGGCGACTTAGTTTCCGTCACAATGTCGTGATCCTTCCACTCCTTGACGATTTCTCTGATAGCTTCCTTTTCTTGTATGTTCGTTCGATACGGTTTGCATGCAACCGGTTTGCTGCCAGGGGCCTCAACTATGTTCATTTTGGTCAAGTCAGTACATCCTAACTCTGACAGGTTGGAAGCAAAACAATCACTAAACTCATTCACCAAATTCACTAATGAAATTATGTCTTGTTCGTTAGCACAATCATCAATAAGGAGGTCTTCTCTCCCGATAATCTTACGTGTTGAGCCATTGTCATTGATATGTTGTGTAGGCCTATATAGGTCAACATCCACTATGTTCACTAATTCACCACGACCCACATTGACATTTTTCTTCATGTACCTCTCTTCAGTACTTGTATTTATGATTTGTATGGAGAACTCCCCGTTCTCATCTGGCTTATAAACAGCGCCACCAAACATTAGCTGGCCGTCTCGAGGTACATTTGACACGACTTGAACAAAATTAATGCTATTCCCTTGCAATTTGTTGGCTGATAGTGTCCGCAGTTTTATTGGTTTATCCTTTGTCAATATTGGTAGATTTAATTTCTTGAAGGGATCTTCGTCGGCATTTCCGACAACTAAATGTTCTCCTAACTTAACAAATGCCACACTTGGCAGTTCTGTCCAAGTCCTTCCGATGATGACCTCAATACTTTGTGCATTGTCTGGGACAACCAGCATCTCCACATCACCCCCTACTGCACTATCCATAGATATATCCGAAACTATTCTACCCAATCAAGTGATCACATTTTCTGTGTTCCCAAACCCATGTAAACTCTTTTTACAAGGTTGAATTGGCAATCCAGACTTTATGGCTGCTGTGGCTTGTATTGTGCAACATGAACTGCCTGTGTCTATCAACGACATAAATGATACAGGTCCTATCTTAACTTCTTTCAGGTATTTCTCCAAATCTGCAGTTATGTTCTTCTCGGTGCTAGTGATTTGAATATGTTCTTCCACTTGCCTGTTTCGATTAGTACAGAAACGCCTGGTATGGCCCTCTTGGCCACAAGCTAAACATTTTATAGGTCTTCTTGTCTCCGAGCAGTCTCTAGAAATATGTCCATATTTTTGACAATTAAAACAACGTGGCTCCCGTTTTTCATTTTGATAATACACTGAATCTGGCCGCTCATGCTTTATTTCACTTCTAGATGGTCGGCCTCTTGCTTGACTAGTCTCTTGTGAGCTGGTCATGTCACTTCCGGTTTGTAGGCCAAGCCTAGGTTGCTCATTTGATCTCCACGAAATCTGTTTCCCAGGACGATCTGTAACACGTTTTGATCGCTGTGCATTCACTTCTTCGAAATCCCTTATGTCATGAAGAAGGTCATCCAGGTCCTCATGGTGTTTGCTCATGACGAGAGTACTTAATTCACGTGACCACAGGCCAATTGCAAGTTGTTTCTTAGTGTCTGTGAACTCTAATCCCAGGGCCTTACATAGCCGCACTTTATCGTGAAAATAAAAATGCGTGTTTTCATTTTTGTCTTGCACACGGTTCTTCATTTGATCAAATTTTTCTGGGAGGCTTAAAGTTCCCACAAAGGTCCGTCGAAATTGGCGTTCGAATTGGTCCCAACTGACTATTTCTGATAGACGGGATCGATACCAATGTTGAGCTGCACCTATGAGGTGAGTCCTAGCAGATTCTAACTTGAATGGATTCTGCCATTTATGGAGTTCTGCCGTGGTGTTGATTATTTGTAGCCACTCAGACGCGTTCATTCCTGATGACTCGCCATCAAAATAGGGGATGGTTTTCGCTAAGTCAGGCATTATATTATAAGTTGGTTCTGGTATTTGCTGTTGTTGCGATCTCATCATTTCAAAAAGAGTTTGATCACGCTGGCGGTTACTTTCCAAAATTAGGTTCAGAACATCCTGCATAGACATAACCAAGTCCGTCTGATGTTCTGCCACTACCTCCTCATGGCTTATAGCTCCTTCCTCCAAATCGTTTTGGTCTTGCTGTTGCATTTTTTTATTTGATTTTTGAAGGGCTATTGGAAATTAAATCACAATTTGTTCATTTTCAAACACTCGTAACTCAAGATACATATATATAAATTATTTAAATGTTTTCCACGCTAGCAAGATGGCGACCACGGCGTACCCACGTTTTCAAGTCTTATTTTATCGCTCATCATCCATGACAATTTGTTTATTATTATTATTATATATTTTTTTGCAATTGCAACCCGTTAATATTACTATTTAAATTCAAGACATATACTTTAATGAAGTTTACAATCGTTTATCACAAACTTAGATAACGCGTCAGGTGTTTTACGCCATTAAGCACAAGTGATACCGGTTACGCGTTTAACAAAGCAATTGATATATTATTTTTTTGTGTTCATCCCACTTCTGATTTATTATACCCACAAATGGCCTAGTTATTTTACACTTGGTGATCCAACATAACTTGTGCTACGCACATGTATGAACACAACCCCTTTTCACGACCTTCACTTGCACACGCCTTATTCACGTCTACCCACCGCCATCTCACGCACTGACTGTCCTGTAGTCACCAGTCTCGCCAACCTCACGCAATAAGTTTCAGTGAGTCTCTAACAACCATTTAGGAAAAAGCACCCCCGTTCACCCGACCGAGATTCGAACCTCAATCTTCCTGTCCTCAGCAGTCTAGCTCAACATGAAACAAGTGTGTTAGCCAACTACACCACCGAGGCGGGTATGAATTAATAAAATATACTTTACATTCAATTATTTAATTTATAACCTCTCACAATGTCAAAAAAAATTGTTTATGTGTCATTTTAACCATTTCTAACAAATCTTTTTGTAATCAAAGCAACTATGATACTAATTCACAATATCTTTTAAATCAATAACTAAAAACATCAAATTTTTAGCAATATTTTATAAATGTCAACCTATCAATTTATTTAATAATTGTATCAAACTTTATTATTTTACATTACAGGTACAAAATTAGCCTAACCCCCCTTTATACATCATTTTATATGTATTTAATTGGTTTTATATAGAAACCTCTCATAGTGTAGTTGTACGTGTTATTTTACTGTGACATTACCATTTTATAATATGTTCAGTATCATCTTTTGTGGAGTTTATAATTAATATTATTAAAAACTTTTTCTATCCAAGTATTTTACAAACTCTACTTTTGAAAATCCAAGTCTTCTTTTATATTTAAATTATGTTCCTTACCAAATTTGGTTTTTAGAATGTATTCTAAAATGTTGATAATGGTAGGTTTGTGAATTGAAATCACAGCTTACCTGTGCAAATGTGATAATGGCGGGAGGAATTTTCTTGTTGTGGAAGTTAATTTGATGAGGGATCTCCACAGCGTCAAACAACTCTGGCGGCAACTTGTCATTCTTGACGTCTCCACTGCCAACATCTTTATTGACGCGGACATCCCGGACAATCACAGCCAGTAGCTTGGTCACCTCACTGCTGAAGAAACTGCTCCGGAATCCAATTTCATCTATATGCTGAATTCCAAAACCTCTTTAGTTAGCATGGACCTGTACATCTATATGCTGAATTCCAAATACCAATTTAGTTAGCATGGACCTGTACATCTATATGCTGAATTCCAAAACCTCTTTAGTTAGCATGGACCTGTGCATCTATATGCTGAATTCCAAAACCTCTTTAGTTAGCATGGACCTGTACATCTATATGCTGAATTCCAAAACCTATTTAGTTAGCATGGACCAGTACATCTATATGCTGAATTCCAAAACCTCTTTAGTTAGCATGGACCTGTGCATCAATATGCTGAATTCCAAAACCTCTTTAGTTAGCATGGACCTGTACATCTATATGCTGAATTCCAAAACCTCTTTAGTTAGCATGGACCAGTACATCTATATGCTGAATTCCAAAACCTCTTTAGTTAGCATGGACCAGTACATCTATATGCTGAATTCCAAAACCTCTTTAGTTAGCATGGACCTGTACATCTATATGCTGAATTCCAAAACCTCTTTAGTTAGCATGGACCAGTACATCTATATGCTGAATTCCAAAACCTCTTTAGTTAGCATGGACCAGTACATCTATATGCTGAATTCCAAAACCTCTTTAGTTAGCATGGACCAGTACATCTATATGCTGAATTCCAAAACCTCTTTAGTTAGCATGGACCTGTACATCTATATGCTGAATTCCAAAACCTCTTTAGTTAGCATGAACCTGTACATCTATATGCTGAATTCCAAAACCTCTTTAGTTAGTATGGACCTGTATAACTATAAGATGTAGGCTTACCATAATTATTCAACTTCAAACCGGGGAAGTCTAGGTAGATAGTGAAAATAAAATAATATATTTTTAGAGTAATTTTATTGTACAAGTATTTTCATATACAGGCGCGGATTCAGGGGAAAGGGGGTGTCAAAGGGTCAATTGACCCCCCCTACGAAAGTTAGAAAATTAATACAAAAAATAAAATGAAAGTTAAAATTTTAGAAAGAAAATACAACATAGATACAACATAGATACGTAATACAATATTGTATCTTTTTACGCACAGACAACTCTTAAGGCGGGTCCACACGTACGTTATTTGTCCATGTTTATTCAATGTCCGATATGACTCACGCAAGTGTGGGAAAAATATTTGTTTTCATGTACGAATATCTATTGTGCATACTGAGTAACGAACATTGTTCCACATAGAAACTGTAGACAACCACACATCAAAGAAGACTAATAATCGCCTGAGAGCAGTTCATCCACGAATACCGGATATAGAGTATGTGTGGACAGCAGGAGCGGTAGAACTGTGGGGGATTCTGCCCCCTGGAAATAATTTGTCCCTCCCTGGAATGAATCCCCACCCCACAGATATATTTCAAATCCTCTGATATTATCAAATATGAAGCTGAAAGATGGCCTTAAATCAAACTCCAAATGGCTTCTGGATGTATTCTTTTGTCAAAAATTTGCCGGAGAAGACCGCTTCAAATAACTACTAGACTAGAGGCATCCAACTGGCAGAAAAAAATCTGAGGAAGAAAGCTCTATAAATAATTTCCAAGGTCATCCAAATTTCATAAATGTCTAGGGGAGGACAACTCCAAATAGCTTCTAGACGCATGTCATTATGAAGAATTTTCAGGCGAGAACCACCCAAAATAGCCTATTTTCTGAAATAATTCAAATTTCAAAATTTTGTCAGTGAAAGACCACTTCAAAGATTATCTTCTAGAGGTATCTAATTATATCAAAAATTAAGGTAAAGAACACTCTAAATAAAGTAGCCCCATGACTTCTTTGGTGCTGACTGACAGCTGATGGCTTTGAAAAGTTACCAGACCAAATTATGTATCCCTACGCTGAACCATATGATCTGCAAAAAACATGTGTTTAACAGTTGTAACTTCTGACAGTCAAAATTTAGGTATATACCTAAATGTTGACTGTCAGAAGTCAGCTGTGAACTGTCAGTCAGCACCAAAGAAGCCATGGGGCTACTTTAGCTTCGAGTGGGCATCCAAATTTTAAAAATTTCTGGGTGAGGAACACTTTAAATGGTTTATAAAAGAATCTAATTTAAAAAAAAAATCAAGGCGAAGATTACTCATAGCTTCTAGAGTAAACCATTTTTTCAAAAAAATTGTTTATATAAACTATCTGATTTAAAAAAAATTGGAGAGGATGGCCATGGTTTAAAACATCCATAATATCAAATATGAATGAGAAACTATTAAATGGCTTTAAACTGAAATCTAACATTGTAAGTAATTGTGTTATTTATAACTATGACCCCCCCCCCTCCCTATGAAAATGATCTGGATCCGCCCCTGTTCATATACATATGTACTTTTTAGTCTACAAAATATTCACTAATGGAAATTTTCTTGTACCATAATTATGATCATGCGCTTGGCTTAGACTAGTTCTAGGTTTTATTAAACCATTTATATTTCTCACTAGAATGTACTTTTCTAAAGAATGGATTTATCATTTTTAATTATATAGTATTGTATCCTTGGATGTCTAAACAGTGACAAGAGTCTGAAGATAACAAACCACTAAATTCACACCAACACCTCCACTACCACAGCTCCAACTTACGCCTACATCTCACTCTGTATAACATAAAGTTATTGTACTATCTCTAACTTCACTACTCCATTTTGTGTGTTGTAGGCAAGTAGGAAACATCAAGTGTGAGCTGTTTCTGTATGTGCGTGCGTGTGTGATAGTTTAACCGGGACCAAAATGAAAACCGGCTCGGATGTCGGAACGTACCTCTTAAAACGGGACAGTTCCGGTCAAAATGGGATGTATGGTAATCTTAATAAGATGTAGTCCAAATATCACTTTAGTTGGAATGAACCTGTACATCTTTAAGATGTAGTGCAAATACCATTTTAATTAGCTGCATGGACCTGTACATCTATAAGCTGTAGTGCAAATACCATTTTAATTAGCTGCATGGACCTGTACATCTATAAGCTGTAGTGCAAATACCACTTTAATTAGCTGCATGGACCTGTACATCTATAAGCTGTAGTGCAAATACCACTTTAATTAGCTGCATGAACCTGTACATCTTTAAGATGTAGTGCAAATACCACTTTAATTAGCTGTATGAACCTGTACATCTATAAGCTGTAGTGCAAATACCACTTTAATTAGCTGCATGGACCTGTACATCTATAAGCTGTAGTGCAAATACCACTTTAATTAGCTGCATGGACCTGTACATCTATAAGCTGTAGTGCAAATACCACTTTAATTAGCTGCATGGACCTGTACATCTATAAGCTGTAGTGCAAATACCACTTTAATTAGCTGTATGGACCTGTACATCTTTAAGATCTATTACAAATACATCTTTAATTAGCTGTATGGACCTGTACATCTTTAAGATCTATTACAAATACATCTTTAATTAGCTGCATGGACCTGTACATCTATAAGCTGTAGTGCAAATACCACTTTAATTAGCTGCATGAACCTGTACATCTTTAAGATGTAGTGCAAATACCACTTTAATTAGCTGCATGAACCTGTACATCTATAAGCTGTAGTGCAAATACCACTTTAATTAGTTGCATGGACCTGTACATCTATAAGCTGTAGTGCAAATACCACTTTAATTAGCTGCATGGACCTGTACATCTATAAGCTGTAGTGCAAATACCACTTTAATTAGCTGTATGGACCTGTACATCTTTAAGATCTATTACAAATACATCTTTAATTAGCTGTATGGACCTGTACATCTTTAAGATCTATTACAAATACATCTTTAATTAGCTGCATGGACCTGTACATCTATAAGCTGTAGTGCAAATACCACTTTAATTAGCTGTATGGACCTGTACATCTTTAAGATCTATTACAAATACATCTTTAATTAGCTGCATGGACCTGTACATCTTTAAAATCTACTCCAAATTGCACTTTAGTTTGTATAGTGTGTGGAGTCAGCCTATGTATACACACAAACCACAGAAGAAATAATTTGAATTATTGTGCATAGAATAAAAGCCAATAATTTACCATTTAAAAATAGCAGGCCTATGATTTAAATAATTATTACTGGATGAGTAGTAAGACTGTGTACAAACCAATATTACAAACTTATTCAAAAAAGGTACAGGCTATGATATTAAAACAGTCTCTGAATTTCTGGTCCTGCCCTACTTACAACTGAGAAGCCATTCCTTGCAATGTGTACATCCTTCAAAGACAAGTAAGGAATTCCTATTCTTCCTATCTGAACTTCAATGTGGAACTTGCGTTTGAATAGCCACGCCAGCAGCTTTGGTAGGACCCTGAAAACATTTTGACATATTGGTTTATTCTATTGAAAACCCCATTTAATAACAATATAATAAAATAAGGAGTGCCTCAACCTGTAGCGCTAAGTTAACAATGTTAATACAATACTATCTAGCACATAAATTGAATGCGAGTCTTAAGGGTTGGCGAAGTTTTCCAATTCAATAAAATCCAATTTTTTTTAGGCGAGAGGGAGGGCTGGAATCACTTGAAAATAACATTCTCTTTTCCATCTCCTAACCCCTCTTTCCCACACCTAAACAACACTTTTATCAAATTAAATAATAATAATAATAATAATATTTAGCACCGCGTCTTAGTACCTGTTCGGGTTATACGCTTAAGTACTAATTATGCTAATGTATTAGGAATTGGGAGGGTTGAATTTAGAGGAAGCGAACCCACATTTGCGTGGAGGGAGAGTGAAAAACCATTTAGGAAAAACCACCCCCAGTTCACCCGACCGAGATTCGAACCTCGATCTCCCCATCCTCGGCGGTCGAGCTCAACATGACTAGCGCGTTAGCCAACTACGCCACCGAGGCGGGTATCAAATTAAAGAATGCCTTGAAATGAAATTGAAAAACAACTTAACATTATTAAATTAACTTGCCTACCTATGTAACTTATGTGGTTTAAAGATTTTAAGGAGCGCTTTCTAAATCAATTGCTTAATAATAGCTCACCTCGGTGGCGTAGTTAGCTAATGCGCTAGCTTTGTGTTGAGCTAGACTGCCGAGGACAGGGAGATCGAGGTTCGAATCTTGCTCAGGTAAACTGGGGGTGGTTTTTCCTAAATTATCTTCCACTCTACCTCCATGCACATGCGGGTTCACTTTCTCTAAATTCAACCCTCCCAATTCCTAGCTCATTAGAGTAATTGGCACTTAAGCTTATGACCCGAACGGGGAGTAAGACACGGTGCTAAGTAAATACAAAATAAATTGATTAATAGCAAATGACTTATTAACTAACTTAATTCTAGCGCAGACACAACACCCAGCTGTGAATCCATCACTGTGAAAAGGAAAAATTAGTAATTTCACTGATGAATTTTTTGACTGTGTAAAGAATAGGACCTGGGATGTTTAACTAAAGTTGTGATGTAGCGTGTGGGGAGAGGGGGGTTTACAGAGGCAATTACCCTTGGTGCAAAATTCTTAGGGGGGCAAAATTTCAAATTTGAGAAAGTAGTAATAATAAATCAAATATAATGCGCTCTCCCCTTCAGGTTGGTAGAGGCTTTCATTGACTTTATTCAGTTAAACAAGAAATCAGCTTATGTCGTCATTACAAAAAGAGTTGAGACAAGTTGCAAGCAGGTGGCCTTGAACTGGAGCACTGATACAACCAAGAATATGACAATCCCACAACTATGATTGGATGCATTAGTGGTGTAGAGATACGTATTTTGGATATGAATCCCAAAGCAGTGTTTATACCATTCATTCAATCTGGTTGGTGTGCATGCAGTTGGTGTTGGGACAAAGTCTGTGACTTTCTGTGGTATTCTGGAAAAGGTGTACACATCCTTCTCAAGCTCTCCTCATAGGCAGGATGTTCTTAAGGAACATTTACCAATTCACTTAAAGAAATACCCGCCTCGGTGGCGTAGTTGGCTAACGCGCTAGTCGTGTTGAGCTCGACTGCTGAGGACGGGGAGATCGAGGTTCGAATCTCGGTCGGGTGAACTGGGGGGGGTTTTTCCTAAATGGTTTTCCACTCTCCCTCCACGCAAATGCGGGTTCACTTCCTCTTAATTCAACCTTCCCAATTCCTAGCTCATTAGAGTAATTAGTACTTAAGCGTATAACCCAAACGGGTAGTAAGACGCGGTGCTAAATAATAATAAAAAAAACTTAAAGAGATCATGTGACACAAGATGGAGTTCTAAGCATAAAGTTGTACGTGTACTTGATGAACACACCAAGGAAATAAATCCTTTGGAAGTATTGAGAGGCAGGCCGGAAGAAACTTCTCAAACCAAGGGTGATGCTGGGAATCCGTTAGTTCACATCGTGACATAACCTTTTTTCTCATTTTTTGCATTTTTGGTGCTAATAATAACCAAAGTGAGTGATGCTCAGATTTACCGGCAGCAATGAGGACTTGCGCTTGATCATTGTGCGCAAAAGTTTAAAGCATCGGCTCTATTTTGCCAGGAAAAACGAGACTGTCTAGTGTCAAAGGCAACTGAGAAAGTTCCACAGATGTGCTAAACGTAAAATATATTTACAGATAGAAGAGCTGGAAGAATTAAGAATATGCCTGGTGAACAGTTGTGATCCTAGCTTGACCCTTTCTTTTTTTTATCTGATAATCAATTACATGATCCAAAGGGCTAGAGCTCACTTATAGAACTATGGATTAATAATAATTGAAATTTTACATAAGTTTAAATTTTAAAAGATTAAAAGACATTATGAATATTTTATCATAAAATAAATATAAACAAAAATAAATTTAAAAATTAGCAAAACACACAAAACATAATATACAGCAGTACCAGTACAATGTTAGAGATAGGATAATTTTGAAATATGTGTGATAATATTGATGAATACAATTTATCAATAAATGTGAGATAAACATTAAAAGATAAAAATAAGTATATAAAGAAGAAAAAAATAATAGTAGCAAATAATTAATAAGAAAGTACTTTAAGATAAAAATAGGTGACCTGGTGGTCTAGGGGTAAGGTGTCAGACTTTTGTGCTGAGGGTCCGGGGTTCAATCCTCGGTCCCGGCTCAGATTTATCTGATTGCCAAACCCTTCCTTCACCTCTGACAAGACGTGTATTAATCACAACTTGTGAATGTGAGGAATGCCAGGCCTCCACCGTGGTTCGGATCCCACGTTAAACTGTAGGTCCTCCATTTCATCTCACAATCACCCTACCATAGCACATTAGCGTAAGTGCGTATAACCCGAACGGGTAGTAAGACGCGGTGCTAATAATAATAATAATAATAATAATAATAATAATAATAATAATAATAATTGTATCACGGTTCTGCAGATGTACACCATAGGCTAAATAAATAAATAAACTAGCCTAAGCTTCATCAGCTATATGCTTTCCTGCAAATCCAAACATTGTTCGATACTGAAAAAGATGATTTTATCAATAAGCAAATACAGAAAACATGTGCTAGGTACACAGAGTTGAATGCTGTAGCTACAATTGCCGAAATAAATTGTCTTTAGTGCCACATTGTCTTATACAAGGAAGTCAATTGTGATGAGCAGATTGCTAACTAAACAGCTTTAGATTTGCTTTGATAAGTTTACAAGTGAAAGCTGAAAGAGAGTTTAACGTAAATTTGTTGTGACATTAATTATCTTTTTTACTGTTTCAACTGCCAATTCTAAAATTAATTAATTAATTAATTATTTTTAGCACCGCGTCTTACTACCCGTTTGGGTTATACACTTAAGTACTAATTACACTAATGGATTAGGAATTGGGAAAGTTGAATTTAGAGGAAGTGAACCCGCATTTGCGTGGAGGGAGAGTGGAAAACCATTTAGGAAAAACCACCCCCAGTTCATTCGACTGAGATTCGAACCTCGATCTCCCCGTCCTCGGTGGTTTGGCTTAACACGAGCCAATTCTAAAAGAAGTTTCTGAAAACTTAAATTAATCAAAACATATCAGATATATACAATGAGCCAAGAAAGACCGAGTAATCTAGCAATACTGTCAATTTAGAGAGAAATTTCAATAATGTTAAGGCCTATTTAAAAATTCACACAAATTAAAACAAAGCGATTTTAAATAAATGTAAGTATCGTAAAGTGGAGTGACTTTGATACCACTTGCTTTGTTTGTTATTTTAATAATTAATTCAATAACTTGTATGGATTTTTAATATTCTTTTTGTGGGGGGTCATTCTAATATATGTTTGTTTAGGATAAAGGGTCATTTGGAGAAAGGATTCATTCTTGTGCAGATCAAAGTTTAATATCTTCTCAGAAAATTAATGAAAACGTGTAGCCTTCAAACTTTTGAATGTGCAAACTTAAGTATAATTAGAGATAGGGTAAAATAGCATTAATTTTCATTTTTTTTAGCATTAATTATTGGAAATTTAGCGTTTTGTGGATTAATTTAGCATTTTGTAGCAAAATAGGTAAAAATGTCTTTCGTCAATGTTTTTAGGGCCTATACAAAGGATTTATGATAAAAGCAACGACTAACGGAATGTGGCGATTAGCCGGATGGGCTGTGGAAGGTACAGGATGCAAGTAAAACCCGAGCTGAAGCACACAGACGAGTGAAACTCAATGATTTTTTAATCACTTATTTCCGCTGAAAAACATCGTTTTATAGAAATTATCAGCATTTTATTTAAATGCACAGCATTTTCAGGGAATTCGCGTCTATTTCACTAAATAGAATAATTTAGCTAAAATACTTTCAAAATCACGTTTTTCGCGTTAATTCGCGAAATAAAAATCGCTTTAAACACTTTCAAATGCCATGAAACGAAAAGAAAACTTATAAATACCCTATTTTCGACCCTTTTTTATTCTTTTCGCGTTTTTCGCAAAAGCGAATCTACCCTATCTCTAAGTATAAGTATTAATAGTATTTTTGAATTATATTATGAAATAGTGGCTATCTGTGACTGCCTTAGCTCAAAATATAATCAAATTGTTCAACTAGTTTCAATAGAATGTTTATATTTTTAGCATGGGGTGACACCCCGAATTAATAAATCATAATTAGGCTAAATTAAAGTAAAACTATAAATCTCTTAGGCCTATTTTTTTTCTATCATTGTATTTAAAAATAAGTTTAGGCACTAAGTGTGATAGCTGGGACATATTTATTAACACATACTTAGGCCCATCATTTCCTGAGCTGTTCTGGTTTCTCCACTAAAGAAAATGGTTGGACAAGATAAAGCTATAAAGAAGAACTTGCTTAGTGGATTTAGAGCAACCGATTTGGTCCCCTTTGATCCAGATAAAGTAATTCCCAAAGTTCTTGGCAACGCTTGTGACAATGCAATAGTAAATGATAGTCTGATAGAATATTTAAAGAGTACAGGGTATAATGATAAGAAAGTAAACCAAAAGAAAAGGGGGAAGATGGCGGTAGTTCCTGGAAAGAGTATAGGTGCTCGCAGAAATGAAGAAAGTGACAGTGATACAGATGTACATTCTACAATTTCATCCAACGACAGTGAACCAGAAAATAATTTAATGAATGCAGTTGAGGAGGTACAAGTTTAATTTCTGCAGCCTACTCTTGAACATATCAATATTGGAAATTGTGTACTTGTTAAAGTTTTATCTGGAAAATGCAGGTCTGTAAATTTTCATTATGAGGCCTTAATTCAAGATAAAATTGGTGACAAAGAATTTAAAGTAATGGGAATTAAATCCATTAACAACACAAAAACGGTTTTTAAATTTGTGGAAAAAGATGTCTTCAATGTTGAAATCGGTGATATTTTGGCCATTTTCTCTAAACCGGTCGTGGAAAAATGGGGGAACGGGTTTCACTATCATTTTGAAGGAGAAGTTAATGTAAAAGAATGTTAGTTACTGCTGCATGGTAAATATTACATCCATAGTATGGTAACAGTATTGTTTTTAAAACCTGTTTAAGTTATGTTAACTTACCTAAATTTATTCAATAAATGTATTTTGCACTAGACATTGATAATACAAATTATAAATTAAAAATGTACTACCATTTTATTGTAATAAATGTAGTTAAATATGAACAGTAAATGTTAAAATGGTATTGTATCCAAACAAAATAAAAATTTGATGTGTGAAACTCTATAGTAATCAAAGTCATCCCAAAGGTTAGTTGAATTAAAATTGCTGTGTATTTAAAACCAACAAATGAATTTCAAAATGGGGTGAGATTGACTCTTTCGGTCTTAATTCTTTTATTTTTAAGCAGTACCAAGTGGTGTATCAAAGTGACCCCATCCTATGGGGTGACTTTGATATACCATTTATTTATTTTTTCTGGCCTGCTTGTCAGACTTTTGATAAAATTGATATTGAATATTTGTATGCTTACGCGGCACAATTAATAATCCATTTTTATTTCAGTTTTGTCTCCAAAATAACTACACTAGCGTAAAAAAGATTATCAAAGTCACCCCACTCTACAGTAGACCTATAGGCTACTAGCAATTTTACTTTAAATGTGGTATATCAATATTGTCTTAAAACACAATACATGTGCTTGAGGGGTGAGGGGTGAGGTTCAATATTGGACTGTCTGGACTCGGGAGTGACGGTCCACAGATTAGGGGGCACAATATTTGCCTTACCCCGAGTGCTGGCAGCTAGGCTTGCCAATCCTCCCAGATTGGGCGGAAGTATTCCGGAATCATGACTATTCTGCCGTCTCCCGGGAATCCTTATCCGGGAGTTAGATATCTCCCGAATTTCACAAGAAATACTGTACCAAAAACTTTTTTGGAACGTTGCCTTTCGTATTTATGGACCAAAGAAAGCTGAACTTCAAGTCTGCTATAGGCTAACTACCAGCTATCATGTTCTGAATTCCACAAGTTTATGATGTCAAATAAAACAATTTTGGCAGCTGCTAATTGAGTTCAGAAATATAAATTTAAAAACTAAAGTTTGAAATAAAATATTTTTGATAAGTTTGTATGTTGTAATTCATACTCGTTGTTTTTCAGTTGATAGTTAAAATAAAGTTCAATTTGCATTAGAAGATTGTTCACTCTCTTGAAATCGTATTTTTTATCTCCTGGAAATGCATGTTATAGAGTTGGTAAGCCTACTGGCAGCCCACCTTGCACCAATGGTTATGAGTGATTGAATCATATGAGTAATGTTGAAGGCCTACTGTGACCTCGGTGAGTTTGGGATTCAAACCTTCCCTCAAACTTGAACGCCAGAAAAAGTGTCTTCTAAACAATAGATTGAAATAATTACTTACTGTGGATTATGGCCTTTCAATAATATTCATTTAAAAGGCTATACCTAGGCCTAGTTAAAAAAAAATTACCGCTAGAAATGGGAATTGAACGTAGGTACTTCGGTGTAAAATATATGTTTTTAATATTTATAAATACTCGTAGTTTGATTTTATTTTTATTTGAAATATTAAGAAATATTATTTCAGATAAGGTAAGGTTAGGATGACTTACCATGACACTGTACAGTAAAATATAATACATATCAAACAAATGGTTCCAAATGGATTCATAGTTCAACATAGTTCAGTTTAAAACATAAATAAATATTTATAATAACGTGTCATTATATATAAAATAAATTCATTGACAAAATGAAACCGAAAGAGAAATGTCAGTTTCAAGTTTATCTTAAAAAAATAGTCGAGGTATGGCAAACTATGGATCGATGATTGGTTTTCAATCTATCGACGTTTTTATATCGATCTTTCAACTCCAGTGGTATCGATGAAACAACGATGTTTCAAAGGGTGAGCCAGTGTAATATTCAGCCCATAGATAAAGAAATGTTCAGCCCTAGCAGATAAATAAAAGAATGATATAGAGCATCCCACATACTTTCTCTCTCCTTTATCTTAAAATAAAGACATTTAATATTATTTATTCATCCTAACCTGAAACCTGAAGTAAACAAACATTTCCATATCACTACGCGAAGAAGCAACATGATTGGTAAAACACCAGTGCAATATTTTTAAAAAGGCGCGACTATGTATGTATAGTAAGTACGATAACAAAGTAGGTCACTAATAATTCTTGCATTTGTTAATTCTTTTAAATTTGTAAATGGTAACTATTATATTATTCTAAAATACTATTCAACAATCTTACAGAATGCTGAAAAAGTATTTACAAGAGTGTAGAGACTTAATCAGTGTCGAATAAAGGTTGAATTACACTGAGACTGGAATAAAACTCTTTCCTATATTCCTCGGTGCTGTCACTGACATCTCCAGTATTTATGACCATAAGGTAAACAACATTGCCTGCTAAGTCACCCAATTACCACATCTTAGCCTCCTCCCTTTAATGTGCGTCCACAAAAATGTTTCTAATGTCATAGTGGCATCGTTAAAAACAATACATTTGCACATTATGAGCTAACAAACTGAGCACACAAATAAAGAAAATTAGTTCACCACTTCAAGAAAACTCAGTTACTAGCTTGGCACATAGTAGTTGAAAAACCTCACGGGGCAATGGCTTCCTAAGGAGGTAGGCAAGCTGGTCATTTGATGTGGTTATCGCAGCTCGATGTCCCCATGTTCAAATCGCCCCTGAACGTAGTGGTAGTGAATGTCTATGTGCTTGGTACGCTTGTGGTATTCCGGAGTCTTCACAAGTTTTATGCACTTTGATTGTCAACAAAGATCACCGTTGGTGCAGCGGCTTCTTCAAAGATGTCCATGAACATAGTTCTAAGCCACATAATTTCTTTAGATGCTGCTGAGACTGCCATATATTCATCTTCAGTAATTGAGAGGCTACTGTTTGCGGCCTAGTACTGCTCCAAGTAATAGGACCATCCGAGATCTTGAATATGTAGCCCGTTGTAGATCGTCTTGTATCGAGGTCTCCGGTATAATCAGAGCCTGAATATCCCACAATCGTAATTGGGTCTTTCGGACTTTCGATACACGCCTCCATAGTTGGTTGTGTACCCTTTTTACTATCTCTGGGTACATTTCTCCGACACCCCTAGCACCGATGTGTCGTTGGCGCGAACTGCCCATTCTTGGTATTCTTTCGCACGGGAGTATTTAATTCCATAAAGAAACAAAAGACCAACAACTATATCATGTTTCACTTATGTTTTATTCTTAACTTCTTAAGGTCAGGTACACCCGGATCCCTCTTTGACACACTCTCAAGTCCGGCCTTTCTTTCGTTTGTCTTTCTTTTGCTAGCGTCCGTTTCATACCTCGACCGGCACTGCACTCCCATACTTCCTTACACCACCTCTTAGAGAGAGCGAGGTGCTGTCTAGCGGCACACCTTTCAACCAAACCATCTGGTGTGACGCAGACGTAGACACTCCCCCCCCCCCCCCTTTTACAAAGCAAATTTTTAATACACAATCCAAAAAATTACAAAATGTACTTAAATCCCTAAAACTACATAGAATTCAAACATGAACAAAAATTACAAAGAATATTTCAGATGGCCACTTAAATACACAAATTAATACCAAAATACATATGAAGACTTACAGACTAAACCTTAAAACTAAAAGTATCTCCGACCCGTTTCAACCAACTTCGTCAACGGATCAGCGTAAACCAAACAAGCCAAAAATATGTCATACTCACAAGTTATGCAAACCTAAGGGGGCCGGGGGGGTCACCTAGTCCGAGGAATCCGAACCGTGGTATGGTTTCAACTGACTGACGTGAGCTTTCCGAGCGAGCCGACCCGACTCCAACTCTTTTAATTATTGCACCGTAACAGGTGTCAAAAACCATTCAATAATAGCCGGAGCGGACCACCTAAAGTCAAGTTTAGCGGTAACTCCTTCTCCTGCCTTGCTTATGTTATGCATTTTCCACACTACCCAGTCCCCTACCTTGTATGAGACTGGCTCCCTACCTTTGTTGTATCGTCGGGATACCACTTCATGGGCCTTCTTTAGACGTTCGAGAGCCTCGGCCCAATGGTGTACTGACGACCGGGTGGGCCTCTCGTCCCAGTCCTCCGGGAATATCTCCCACTGGAGATTAATCGGTTGTAATGGCTCATACCCAAGTAAGAGTTCAAATTGGGTTTTCCCATGGCTCGCATGTTCAGCTGTGTTGAATGCGAGTTGTAGCCATGTCAGGTTCGTATCCCAACTCCTATGATTTGCGTGATGATACGCAATAAGCGCATTTTTCAGATTCCGGTAAAACCTTTCCACCTGGGACGGGTTGGGGCAGTAAGGCGAAGTAGTAATATGACGAATGCCCCGCGCAAAGCACATGTCTCTAAACGCCCCGGACAGGAACTGGCTCCCATTTTCAGATACTATAGAACACGGTAGTCCAAAGTTTTGGAAGATGTTTTCATCCAGAAGTTTCCCTACCATTTCTGCCGTTGCTCTTCTAGCGGGCATCAAATAAACGTACTTAGTAAATCCATCTATTGCTGTCAGAATATGCGTATGTCCTGCTTTCGACCGGGGTAGTGGGCCAAAGAAATCGATAAACAATCTTTGTATAGGAAAGCTTATCACTTCTGAGCACGACGCGCCATACCTTGTCATTTGAGCTGGTTTGGCAGGGTACACGTCCCGCAACTCCTTACGCGTTCCCTTATATCTTTTTCATACGTTCCCAATAGAACATCTTACCTATCTTCGCAATTGTTTTCACTATCCCCAAATGTCCCCCCAAGGGACATTCGTGGTAATACCTTATCACGAATGTCCCCCCAAGGACATTCGTGGTAATACTTATCACTACGTCAGTATGAATCTCCGGGACAGCGACCTTCCAACCCACCTTCTCTGAGGGTTTAGTTAACAGGAGTTCTCCCTGCATTTTGAACCTATCCATTGGTTTTCCTTCGGAAATATTCCTACAAATCTTTTCCAGAATGGGATAATTTTTTCTGAGCTACTCTAATGGACGAAAAAATCTCTGGCATTTGTCTCAATATCCCCAGTGGAACCGGGTTCAGTGTTTTCCCCTCTACTGGAGCCAATCTCATCTTCTTCAAACATCTGGGGAAAATGTTTCATTGTAGTCTATTCCCAACGTATCGAAGCCATCAGAGAAAATGAAATAGCACTGAAAGCGACGGATCAAGGTAATACTGGGTGAACCAATGTAAGGTTATGTAACTTTTGTAAGAAGAAGTGGCATACTAAGAGTGAGTGTTGGAGTAAAAAAAAATGTGTCTCCTTCGGAGGCAAAGAGAAGAGCAAACTGGCAGCAAGACGCAACGTAAGTCGTTATTTTTTCAGTGCACATCAGTGCCTCTTTAATACGCGTGAAGATAAATACGGAAAAAGCTATTATCCATGGTATCAGTACATTGACGCTAAAGCAACGTCTCATGTTGTTAGACGGTATGTATTCATAGCCAAGGTATTACACATAATCAAACATAATGCAGATGGATTCTCACAAAGACAAACAAAAATACAAGCTTTAACATAAGTACGATGTTAACACTTTACACCAAACACAGAGACTGAGCGCTTAGCTATCTCTCTTTTGTATTTTTCTTGTCGTTTACATTGTGCACCGCTAGATGGTGCTACCCAGCAGAGAATACGAAAAACAACTTATTCCAATACTCCTCCTGTTTGGGTATTCTAGTCCTTAATATTCCCTTTGTTTGAGTATTCTAGTCCTTAATATTTAAATATTTGCACAATACATTGAGTCGCTCTTTGGATAGTGCTTTGGTTAGTATGTTAGCCAGTTGCCTTTCTGAGGGTACATATGACACTACTAACTCACCATTATCTACCTTTTCAAGTGCGTAACAGTACTTTATATCAATGTGTTTGGTTAATTTGTGAAACTATGGGTCCTTTGATAACCTGATTGCACTTTGATTATCAACATAGAGGACATTAGCGCTATTGCTATCATACCCCAAGTCTAACATTAATCTTTTTAAACATATTGCTTCTCTGGCTGCAGTAGCTGCAGCTACATACTCTGCCTCAGTCGTACTTAAAGTTACCATCTTTTGCCTTTGTGATGTCCATGTTACAGGGCCAACTGCTAACATGAATATAATATATTCAGTGGTCGATCTCTGCTTGTTATATCGCTAGCGTAATCAGCATCTGAGTATCCAGCAAGGCTTATTTGGTTTTCTGTTTTTCAATAAGTTATACCTATGTTTATGATAGTTATTAGATTTCTTATTATTCTTTGGGCAGCCTGCCAATGAGTGTCATTGTGATTATTTAGAAATCTACTGACTGAATTGACAACAAATTCTATGTCAGGTCTTGAATACAATGGCTAGAAACATCAAGGATTCTACTGCTTCTCTAAACGGTACATTTGGCTGAGCTACATTTTCTTTGATTACAGGCCCTAATGTGACGTGAGGGTCGGCTGTTTGTTCCCTTAGACTCGGTAATTCTAAATCGTTTAATGACCTCCTCTGCATACCCCTTTTGATGTATGAACATAGTTTTCTTATTTCTATCACGCTTTATTTCCAAACCTACAAATGTTTCACCACTTTCTATAGCGATTTTAAATTATTATTTAAGCAAGTCCAAAACTTTCTGAAGAGCATGTTGACTTTTTGAGGCTATTAAACGATCGTCTACAAATAAAATAAAATATACTTTTTCATTATCAAATTCTCCAATAAAAATACATTTGTCAGCATTACTTTCTTTGAAGTCAAAGCACTTCCGGAATGTTTTGAACACGTTATTTCAACACCTTGGTGCTTGCTTTAACCCGTACAATGCCTTTACAAGTTTACACATAACAGGGCATTGCTCGTCCTTCATGATAACACCTTCAGGTACCCTCATATACACTTCCCTATCTAACTTTCCATAAAGGAATGTACTTTTTACATCAAACTGCACTATGTAAATATCTTCATGAGTTGCTATGGCTAGAAACACACGAATGGAGTCATATCTCACTACTGGTGCGAGTGTCTCAGAATAATCACGACTCGGTTGTTGGAGAAAACCTCGTGCACACAGGCGATCTTTGTATCTTTGTCTCTTCCCCGCTGCATCCTTTTTGGTCTTGAACACCCGCTTGGAGTCTATAGGTTCAAGGTGATTGTTTGCAGGCACAATACTCCATGTGCCGTTGATCTCATGTGTCTCAATTCCTCTTGTATAGCTCTTTTCCGGTGATCTTCTTCTGGAGTTGCCATAGCTGCTTGTATAGTAGAGGGTTCCTCACATTCTACCATGTTTACCTCGTATCGGGCTGGTTTTCTGATTATGTTCCGGTGTCGAAGTTGCGTTCTGCGTCTTGGTCTGGATGAGTTGCATATTTGTTTGCTTGTGGCAGGTTTTCTTGACCCTGCTCCTGTGCTTCATGAAAAACTACATCGCCTTCACTGTCCTATACCTCGACAGGTGGTTTAGGGTTTAAGGCAATTTGGAACACCGCTGCTGGCGAAGAGTCTTCTTGTTGTTTTGGCTTTTCATTGAATGTGACACTTCTAGATTGGATTGTTCTCTTTGTTTCTGGATCGTATGGATGGTGGTTTGTCAACTCAGCCTAGTAGCCAAATAAAATTAGTTGGTTTGCCTTTTGGTCTAATTTCATTAGTCGTTGAGTTGGTAGTTAAACATAGGCGTCCGATCCAAAGATTCTTATGTGCGAAAGGCACGGTTTATTTCTAGTTCATATCTCATACGGTGTCTTGTTTTGTGTTTGTTTGTATGTCATACTGTTTAAAATATATACTGACGTACCCACGGCTTCAACCCACAGCTCTAGAGGTAGCTTTGCTGAGTGCAACATTGTTCACGCACTTTACACTGGTGTTCTGTTTTCTCTTTCTGCCTTTCCGTTCTGTTGAGATGTATACGGAGCTGTATTCTCGAGCTGGATTCCACGCTTTGAGAAATATTCAAGCATACCTTTATTAAAATATTCTCTCCCATTGTCCGTCCTTAATCTCTTCATTAGGTTTTTGAATTTGTTTGCGACTGTTCAAATTCTTTGAATCTGTCGAGTGTGTCAGACTTGTGTTTAATGAAGTATACCATTCTGAAACCAGATGCGTCATTTTTAAATGTGTGTAAGAATCTTGCGCCTTCAACTGATTCTACTTTCATTGGTCCACAAACATCACTGTGGAAATACTTGCCTGGCTTGAAAGGTCTGCTGGATCCTGGCTTTGTGAATTGCTTGACATAATATTTGCCTAGTTGACATGTCTCGCAGAAAAACTCTTTGGTGTTCCCCAGCGTTAATCTTTCTGTTTATCCTTCCTCTGCGATTTTCGTTATTGTTTGCTGATTAACATGACCCAACCGCTGATGCCAAACTTTGATTTCCAGCTCAGATTCTTTTCCTTCACTATCCTCGACTTTTCTGAAAGATATTCGGTAAATGTCATTACTTTGTTTGACACTTTGTGCTGCAACACTCAAGTCTTTAAACAGTATCACAACACACTTTCCTCTGAGTTGTACTTCGTATTTGTTGATTGTGCAAACACCTACAGAAAACAGATTTTTCCGTAAATATGTCACATACAATACGTTTGTTATTCGTCCCTTTTTTTATACACCATTTACTAGTTTCTCAATTTCAACAGTACCAGTGCCCTCTGCTGTATATATACCATCCTCCCCTAGGCGTACCGTTTCACCCTTACTTGATTGGTAATTCTTTAGCCAATCTCTTCGGTAGGTGATATGTCTTGATGCCCTCCTATCGGTAAGCCAAACATCCTTTGTATCCTTGCTCAATTTATGCTTCACCTGGTCACTGGTAGGTAGCAAATCATCACTATCTGCTGTGTAGGTATGGTTTAAACTTTTTTTTATCATTGTCAGCACCTTGTAACAACCAAAGTACATGCACTAGAGTTTTCCGATTCACTTTTGTTTTCACCATTGTTCCTATCAGAACGTAGTCTTTTCCTACAGTATTTCAAAATATGTCCTTTCATTTTACAATAGTAGCATTCTACTTCTGACCATTGTCTTGGTTTTATATACACACCACTTAGGCTTGGAGCCTTTTTATTCTCCTTTGTCATCATGGCAGCTAGAGCATTATCGATAGCATCAGCTTCAGATAGTCTCCTTTCTTCTTTGACAAGCCTTTCTTGGAGAGTGTGTATCGTTTGCGATTCGGGCGCAACGTTGTCTCATGCTGTTATTAAAGCGCTATGTTTGCTTGCTAGACTTCGCCATAATGGCCGAGTTTGATTGTTTCTCGTCTAGGTCGCTAAGTTGTTGTGCCATATTCTGAATTTTAGCGATATGATGTACTACAGAGTCATTGATTTCCAATTTGTATTCATGAAATTTTTGCAAGAGTAGTAATTTATTTGACGCCGATTTTTGTTCGTGTATTGCGCTTAATTTTTCCCACATCTCTTTCGCACTCGCACATGTAGTCAGATATGATATTTACGAGTATTTAATAGCTGTGGATATGAGAAACATTGCCTTGGCATTTTTTTTTCTATCCATGCTTTTCATTGAGTCGTGTTTTTTACATCATCACCCGGCATTACACGTTCCTCATTGACAATATCATAGATGTCTTGTGAAACCATCTGAAATTTCCATAATTGAATTTTGTTCCATCAAATTTCTTAATAGATTTTGTCATGGATTCTTCATTCCTTTTTTCTTTGTCTTCCGTGTGAGCACATAACGGTAACCGAACAGACAAGATGGCGTACCGACGCTAATTAATTCCCCACACGTGTTTCTGACCACGTTAAAAAGATCTATTCGTCTAGGCTATATAGTTTGCTGTCTATGTACTACTTGCTCTTTGCCCACATCAAAGGGTTAAAGTTAGAAACTATGATGTGAAATATGCCTTCCTTATTGGTGACTTAGAGGAGTACCTGTACATGAAGCAACCAACCGGTTTAATAGAGAAAGGAAAAGAAAAACTAGTGTTAAACCGGAATGATAGGATATACGTCTTGAACAGGGGCGGCTCTAGCCAATGGGTGTATGGACGCGTGCCTCCCAAAATTCAAAAAATAATTTTTTTAAAAATTTTAATCCAATTCTATATATGTTTAATAATGACATTTTATTATTAGCGAGCGATTCTCTTTGTGTCAGAGACAGACAAAGGTTTTTACTAAGATCTGGGTGCAGAGCTCCTACACCCGAAGCCCTGTGTATTTGTGGTTGGTCAAGCGCGCACGAAACTAGTCGGAGTTCTCCGAACAATGGCACCCGAACTGCCCTTCACTCAGAGGATAATGTGACGTCTGGTGCACCACACTAACGTCTCTAAAAGTTGCGCATCGAATCGTACTTGTACGATAAAAAAATTGTTGTTTCTGTTTTTAAGTAAGTTTGCAAAATTTGTTATGCCTATGATAACTGTAGTGCGTGTATTTTTGTTTTTAATTAATATTGATTCTGAGTGCTTCTTTTGTGTAATTTATATTAACTAGAGTTCTAACAACATGGAACACTATTAAGGACGTAGCAAGCAAGCCATTAAACCAAAAAAGGTTTGAAATAAAGAAACTTGGCCCTCCAAGACCACAACTTAACCTATTACTTACTTATCATAGCAAGAAGAGAAACTACAGTAGTAGTTTTAACCCGAAACTGTATGAGAAAGCTATTTGGATTGCTGGGTGTGAAGAAGAAACTTAGTTTTTTTGTTGTACTATTTTCGGCTCTGTAGACACGTGGACGACTACAGGTGGTGTAGTTGATCTCAAACACTCGGATGAGAAAATAAAAAAGCATTCGGTGATCCAAACACCGAAAACTGAACTTTTCATGTGTGTGATTGTGAAATAAGACATTTAGTTTTTGTCTAATCCATAATATTGCATTTTATAAAACCGTTTTGATACTGACCATTGCAACAAATGCAACTAGGACTTTTGATTCTATGAATATATTCATTGCTTAATATCATAGTTTTGTTGTTTTTCCTTAGAATTATTGTCTTGTTGGCAAAATTATTTAAGTTTATTATATAAACTATTTAAGCTAACCTGGCAAGGACAATTCATTTCTTGTAAAAAAAATGCAGGTTAAAATGCATAATTAGGTAGGCGTAGGTAGTTAGGTATAAGTATATAGATAAACATGTGTCTTTGTATGCAATATTTTTCATGAAATCATATTAATGTTATGTAAATGAAAATGGTAACATATTAATTTTTACATGATTAATTAGCTTAATCATTTTTGTGCCTTCCCTGAGAAATATGTCTGGAGCCGCCACTGGGCTTGAAGAAATAATCACGCACTTGGAACAAGAAAGCATATTCAGCACTGCTGAATCAAGGATCCATACTTGGTAAAACAGATAATAGTCTCTACTCAAGAATAAGATAAAACTACATAACAAAATTTCGCTTTATGTGGATGATCTTTTGGTAGCTAGTAAACACTACAGTATAATAGATTTTTTTTTAAATGCTGACTTCTCAACGAACATTTCGAAACTAAGGATCTTGGGAATGCATCTTACTACCCGGGTATTTAAATAGAGAGAAAAGACGATGGTACGTTTCTTTTTGAAGAAATTGGACAGTGGCCTGGTCAAGTAAGAAGCAGGCAACCGTTGTCATTTCATCAACTGAAGCTAAGTATGTTGCTACAGCATATATGAGTCAAGAGCTCAGATGGCTGTACCAACTGCTGTCAGACATGGGGAAGCAAATGAAAACTGCCACAACTTCGTTAGAAAACAATTAAGTTCGCATTGGAATGATTGAATCGGATGGATCCAGTTCTCTTACAACTAATCAGATAGACGTCAAATATAATGTTATACGCAAATTAAGTGAACAAGGCATAATTTATGTAAAATATTGTCCATCAAATGTAATGACAGCTGAGATGATGACTAAACCATTTCCAAAGGATACATTAAGGGGTTTCGCGAATGTTGCGAATATACAGTTTGAATAATATTGCTCAGCGAGAAGGGATGTTGGAGTTGAAGGCCTACTCTTCTCCTTATACTCATTTATTATGCTCTATGCAATTGCTGAGTTTTATCTGTGTCATGAAGGAAAAACAAAACCTGCCAACAAATTGATTTTTAGTTCATTAGTTTTAATGTAATAATAAAAACTTATTTTAAAACTCACTGGCATTAACAAAAAATAAGAAGGGCATTATAAAAAAAATGATAAGAGTAATTAAACGTTTTCTTTTTCCAGTTGGATTTTTAGGCCAATAGACAAGCCAGATAAAAAAGCCTGTTTCTTGATTTTAACAGTAGTGTCAACCCAAACTTTAAATGTGGCATACCCTTCGTCTAGCCAAGTTTCATCTAAATAATATATTTTCCTTCCTTCCTTGCTGAAATTACGAATAACCCTTGGATAACATATTCTCCATTCTTTTTTGTAACACATTTTTTAACATGTAATACTTGTATTTTAGACTTGTTGTCAACTTATGTTTTAGTTCAGTTGATGATGCTATATTAATTTATTGAAAATTTTCATATCTGACAATTTGTTGTTTATTAGAGGCAAATTATAATCACGCTTTTTGAATTTTAATATCACTTAATACATCTACCAATTTTTTAAACTTTCTAATTCATTAAACCACATTTTTTAAATATTTTGTTATAGTTATTTCCAGATCATTATATGTAAGTCTTAACTTTAATCAACAACATAGCCGAAATACAGTCAAAAGGCAGACATATGGTTCAATTGTTAGTAGAAGATGTGCCGTTAAACATTGAAGTTGACACTGGTGCTGTAGTATATATTATCAGTAAAGATATCTACAAGAAAAATGTTCAGCATGTTCCATTGCAATCATTTAACTAAGTTCTCAAAACTGTTAGCGGAGATGCGCTGGAAATAAATGGAATAATTGAAGTGTGTGGGAAACATTATAATGACAATTATGAACTACCAATGGTAGTATGAAGATCAAGAACAGTGCCTTTATGGGAAGACAGTGGCTTGATAAGCTTAAACCAAATTGGAGGAAAGTGCTTGAACTGAAATCGGTTGAATTGGCAAGCTTGGAAGAACAATTCTCAAGTAAATATCCACATTGTTTTAACCAAAAAGGTGACAAAATTTGTGGATTTCAAGCAAATTTAAATCTTAAAGAAGATGCAATACCTGTATTTATAAAAACATATGATGTTCCTTATAAAGTAAAAGAAGAACCCAAAAAATGGCAAGAAGAAGGAATCATCACACAAATCCATAATTCACAATGGGTAACCCCTTTAGTTGTTGCTGTTAAGGTTTAGAATGATAAACCGTACGAACTAACTTAAATGTGTTAATATTTAATTATGCATGGTATAACATTGTTAAATGATACAGTATAAAGTAGGCCACGTTGTAACCTCACTGACGCCATGTACAAGAGTAAAGATGAAGGCGGAAATGACGTACTACTAGATGAACAAAGCAATTGGACTACTTGAGTCATAAATTCAACACTCCCACTCTTTGTTCATTGATATCCCTAATCGACACAGATTCACGATTCATACAAAATTTCTTTTGTGGCAAAGCCTTAGTTAAAAAGTCTGCTAATTGGTTCTCAGAACGCACATATTGGACAACTATAACATTGTTTTCTACACACTCACGAATGTAATGGTACTTAACATCTATGTGCTTGGTCATTTTATGATGCTCACAGTTCTTAGCCAACCTAATTGCACTTTGGTTGTCCACGAAGAGTGTGGTAGGCTCACTGGAAATCAGCTCAAGTTCCGCAAGCATCGTTCTTAGCCACACACTTTCTTGAGCTGCTGAGGAAGCTGCTATATATTCAGCTTCTGTAGTTGACCTGCTGACACACCCTTGTCGATGAGATGACCAGGTGACGGGTGCTCCCGCTAAAAGAGTGATATATCCCGTCGTAGATTTTCTTGTAGTTTCATCCCCAGCATAGTCAGCATCTGAATATACAGTTAACTCAGGTTGATTTCCTTGGTAGCAAATACCATAGCTCCTAGTCCCAGCTAGATATCGCATTATCTTCTTAACTGCTGTCCAATGGATGTCTTGTGGTTCATTTAAAAAACGACTTGCTTGATTAATTGCAAATGCAATATCTGGACGTGTCACTATAGCGAGAAACATCAAACTTCCAACTGCCTCTCGATAGGGTACATCGAGAACCTTGTTAGTTTTCCCATCATTACTATGTAAAATCAGATTTGGATCAGCTGGTACTGCTTGGGATTTGCAATCTTGCATAGAGAATTTGTTCAGTACTCTCTCAAGATATCCTTGTTGACTTAAAAACATTTTCTTATTTTTCCTGTCCCTTTTGATCTCAATTCCAACAAAATAATTGCAGTTTTCTTCTTTCATCTCGAACTGTGCCTTAAGCTCTATTATAATAAGTGCCAAAATTTCTGAGCAAGTACTTATTAGCATTCCATCGTCCACACATAATGCAAGCCAAACTTCAACGTTATCAATCGTTGCTCTGAAAACACATTGATCTGATTCCAAAGGCTTGAATTCAAATGACTTTAAAAATTCCAGGAATTTCTTACTCCAACAACGTGGAGACTGCTTTAGTCCATACAAACTCTTCCTCAACTTGCAGACCAAGTTTGGATCACTCTTCTCGAAACCTTCTGGCTGTTTCATGAACAATTCTTCTAGCAGTTCTCCATATAAAAATGCAGTTTTTATGTCAAACTGTATCATTTCCATGTCATAAATTGTTGCAAGTGCAAGAAGTATTCTGATTGAATCATACCTGATTACTGGTGAAAAAGTTTCTGTATAATCGATACCGGCCTTTTGTGAATACCCTTTTGCACATAACCGTGCTTTGAAGCGCTCAATACTCCCATCTGGTTTTCTTTTTATCTTATATACCCACTTGCAGCCTATAGCTTGTCTATTTGAAGGTAGATTTGTCAAGGTCCAAGTTTCGTGATTTGTTAACGATGTCATCTCTTCCTCCATAGCAGCGATCCATTCCTTAGAATACGTGTCAGTAACAGCTTCCTGGTATGTTTGAGGCTCCTCATAAATTGCTGCACAGGCTGTTTCAATGGATACTTGACAAACATCGAATCGTTTTGGCGGCCTTAGAGTAGCTCTCTTACAAAGTGTTGGCCCTGTATCTCTCTTGTCTTGTATAGGCCTACCTCCTTGGTTGACATTCTTCTCAGATGTGGTAACACTTTCCTTGTCTTCTTGCTCTTTTGGTTCATCGTTCTGTGAAGTTAAATTATAAATGAAAAATTCCGGATCATTAATTATAGCACCTTTACTAGCGTCTTCATTACATTCAACGTCCCGAGCTACTGTGACTTTTCTGCTACTTGGATGATACAATCTGTAGTTAGTACTGTTACCGTCATAGCCAATAAAAATGGCCTTCTTAACTTTGCTTTCAAATTTAGTACGGGCTTGCTTGGGTATATGCTCATAAGCGTCTGCTCCAAATTTACGCATGTGCTTCAAAGTTACCTTTTTTCCAGTAAACTTCTCGAACGGTGTCACATTATCGTTTACCTTGCTTGGCCGCCGATTTAAAATGTAAACACTCAGATTTACTGCCTCGGCCCACAGTTCCTCCGGAAGTTTTGCGTCAATCAGCATTGTCCTAGCACATTCCACAATGGATCGATTTTCCCGCTCGACACGCCCATTCTGTTCCGCACAATATGGAGCAGTTCTCTCACAGATAGTCCCAGTTTTCCTAAAATGCTCTGTAAATTTTTCGTTCACAAACTCGCGACCATTGTCACTCTTGAGTACTTTTATTTTGTTTCCAGTCTGCGTTTCTATCATCTGCTGGAATTGTACGAACGTATCAAAAACATCACTTTTGTACTTAATAAAATACACAAAACGATATGACGTGCAGTCGTCCTTAAATAGTAAGAAATAATTGGCTCCTCCCAGCGACGTAACCGGCATTTTCCCACAAACATCTGTGTGTATAAACTCGCCAGGTTTACTTGCACGCGGATTAAGATTTTCATTAAACGGCAGTCGATGTGTCTTGCCAAATTTACATGACTCACAAAACAGCTTGTCTATGTTGTTCACCCTTAATCCTGGTAGGAGTCCCTGACTTGCCATGGTCTTGAAACTATTGATGCCTGGATGTCCCAGTCGTTCATGCCATAGCTTCACTGACTCCTCTGTTGAATTGGCTTGCTCAACAATTTTATTCTTGAAAAGCATCTTGTAACATTGGTTAACCATTTTGATTCAGTTACAACAACTCGATTCTGTGCTGGAATCTGTACTTCGATTTTTGTTTTATCGAAAATCACCTTGAACTGTTTACTAGTCACTGCTCCTACTGAAAATAGATTCTTTTTAAGTTTCGGAACATACAAAGTATTTTCAAGTGTGCGAAGCTCCCACTGTCCATTTACAAGTGCTAACACTTCTACAGAGCCGATACCTTCCGCTTGAACGTACGAATTATCCCCAATCTGTACGACACTTGAATTATCTATTGGATTTAGCACAGAAAACCACTCCTTGTGATAGGTCATATGTTTTGACGCAGCACTGTCCGCCAGCCACACAGTTTCACATCCAGACGCAGAAACATTTTTGTATTCAGCACTTAAAGCAACATGCTTCGACTCGTCCGGTTTACTTCCACTACTATTTTTCGCTAGCCAGTTGCGGCACTGTTTTTTTTATATGACCCACCCGACCACAGTAAAAACATTTCATATTCTTCTTATCACTAAGTTTTCCGTGATTTTCTCTCTTCTCGTTATTGTGGGAAGTTTGACTTTTCATACTTTTGTAATTTTTCTGGAGGTTCAGCGCCGCAAACGCCGTAGTGACGTCATCGTTCTGCATGAGCCGCTTCTCTTCCCTGAGAAGTCGAGAGGTTAGGTTCTCAAATGTCTGCATTGCCTCGGCGTACGAGTCCCATGCACTTATGAATGCACTGAAGCTACTTGGCAGACTCTCAAGTGTTTTGCAATTTTGTCCACATCGGAAACAGCTTCTCCAACGTCCGCTAATGACAGCGCCATTGACTCGATCGTGCTTATATGCTGAGCAATATTATCGTTTGGGTTCATCCTATAGCTGAAGAACTGCTGCTTGAGACTAACCTTGTTTACAGAGCTACGTTGCTCGTGAACGTTCTTGAGGCGATTCCACATCTGAGCCGCTGTCTCGCATGCGATGGACTGTTTGTAATTGACTATACTCAAGTCCCGTTGAAATTATCAACATTCCTTTTTCGTTCCCATCGTTCCATGTCTTAACCTCCTCAACCTCAGTTGTTGCTGGTTTTTGTTTCTTGCCATTTATGATATCCATAATTTTCTCCGCACGCAATATTATCTCCATTTGATATTTCCAGAGTTGGAAATTATTACCATCAAATTTCTGAATGTGGAAATTCTTGACTTTATCCATCTTTGTAAGTAACCTTTATGCTCTTTTCACAGAAAAACAAATCCGCTATAGTGAAAATCTCCGAGCACTCACAAAGAAAAAAGACTTTATCGAAAAATGGCGTCTCTCGCGTGCTGGCGTGTCCGTTCACAACGTGCAAATCATTTTAACACTGTACTTTATTCACTAACACATTGATCAGCACTACTGGGCCATAACCTGTTAAGGTTTAGAATGATAAACCGTACGAACTAACTTAAATGTGTTAATATTTAATTATGCATGGTTATAACATTGTTAAATGATACAGTATAAAGTAGGCCACGTTGTAACCTCACTGACGCCATGTACAAGAGTAAATAAAGGCGAATGAGTTACCTTATAGTAAGAAGACAAAGCAAATTGGAATCATCACAAATCATATTCACAATGTAACAGTTGGCATCAAAGAAATGAGGATCAGTACGATTGTGTGCTGATTTCAAGACAACTGTGAATCCAGCTTTAAAATTGACCAGTACTCATTACCTAAGATTCAAGACATATTTGCCAAACTCACTGGAAAAGTGTTTTGTGTAATAGATTTAAAAGAAGCATACCTACAATTATAAATAAGCCCAGAATCAGAAAAAGTAATGGTTATAAATACTGAATTCGGTTTATTTAAGTGTCATGGAATGCTGTATGAAATAGCGAGTGGTCCAAGTATTTTTCAAAGTGTAATGGACAGAATATTGCAAGGAATTGATGACGTGGTGTGTTATATCGATGTTGTTCTCATCAATGCGTGAAACAGAACAACAATGTATGACTAAACTATAAATGGTCATGAAACGTCTTAATGATCATCATATTAAGATAAAATAGAATAAATCTGAGTTATTTAAGACAGAAATAGAGTATCTTGGGTTTACTCTTTGTTCTGAAGGAATACAACCTACAAAAGAGAAAATAGATGCAATTCAAAAAGGTCCAGCTCCCAAGGAAGTCACACAACTTAAATCCTACTTGGGATTACTCAACTTTTATGCAAAATGTATTCCAATGTCATCAACTCTATTACAACCATTGAACAATTTGCTGTCAAAGAATAAGAAATTTGAATGAACAAGGAGATGTGAAGAAGCTTTTGAGAAAAGCAAAGAAATGATAATCAACGATAGTTTGTTAGTTCATTACAATTCGGACTTACCTTTACGAGTCGTAAAAGACGCGTCATCATATGGTGTTGGTGCGGTATTGTGTCATGTTATTGATAATGATGAAAAACCGATAGCCTTTGCAAGTGCTATTTTAACATCAGCACAGAAGAATTATTCTAAATATGAACGAGAAGGATTAGCAGTGATATTTGGCATACAGAAGTTCCACAAGTTTCTGATGGGCAACAGTTTGAAATAATCATGGATGCGCAAGTAATCCAGATAATTTTTGCTGAAAAATGCCAAGAATGGGATATGCTATAAAGACTACCCCTTGAAGAAAATTTTCTAGATGGAGAGATTTTTGCTATTTCGCCTCCAATATTAGTGGAAAAAGTATTAAAGGAAACAGCAAAAGATAACATTCTAGTTGCTGTACAAGAGATGTCAAATAGGGATGGCCAATAAAGTGGGTTCTGAACTTGTGCCTTATTTTAGGGGCGAGAAGAAATTTCCACAGTTGAAGGTGTGCTTGTATGGGGATTCGTGTAATTATTACTAAGAGTTTAAAACATGATGTTCTTGAAGAATTGAATGATCATCATCCCGCATTGTGAAAATGAAATTGTTAGCTAGATAAATATGCTGGTGGCCTAGCATAGATGCCGAAATTGAAGATACCATAAAAGGAAGTGAAACGTGTCATTTACTGAAAACCTAGGACAAGTACAAGTATTTGACACATGGCCTATACAAATAAACATTTAAAAGGGTGCATATAGATTACGTGAACTATAAGAATCACATGACCTTGGTGCTAGTTGATTGATATTCGTTTTGTATTGAAGCATGGATTGCTAAAAGAGCTACAGTGCAAGAAACTGTAGCCAAATGAGAGAGTGCTTTTAAACATTAGGCATGCCAGATACGATTGTGTCTGACAATGATTCACCTTTTAATTCAGAAGAATTTGTTGAGTTTTACCTTAATAATGGAATCAAGGTAATAAAGTCACCACCTTATCATTCACCATCAAATGGCACTGCAGAAAAAGCTGTTCAAATCGTAGCAGGAAAATTAAAGAAGATGGTATACCAAGCCCCCAACGTTCCACTTGACCTACTGTTAGTGAACTTGTTGTTTCACTGTAGAAATACTCCAAATACAGTGACTGGGAAGACTCCTTCTGAACTAGTATTGTGATTCGCACCAAAAACAGGATTGCAAATGCTAAAACCGAGCTTCAGTAAACTACGTGACTCAACTATTCATCAAAAATAACAACCACTGGAGTTATTCCCACAAGAAACAGTCAAAATGAAGATGCCAGGATATTATGAGTTTACATGGGAAACTGGTGTCGTTCTTAAAAGATGCAGTAAAGTGACATTCTTAGTTTACTGTGATGAAACAAGAAAAGAACGACTTTTCCATGCAGATCAATTGAGGAAACTAACCATGTGAAGTGGCAAACAAAGAACCGCAGCCTATGGAAGCACCAGTAATCACAGAACGACTGTCGGTTCTGCCACAGGAGTTCAACATTCAAGGCAACCAATCCTCAAATGGGAAGAAACCTTGGTGCAGAGGGCGATTCAACTCCATTAGAAAGGCCTGTAACAGCTCCAATCCACACTCAGGTAACTAAAGCTCCTTCAAACGTTGATGCATAAGAGCTTTGTTTTGTAGCGTTAGCTACACAATCTGAGATAAACATGGCTGAAAAAAAGTATTCTTTAAATTCTATAGCAACCAAAACCCACGTGTTTGCTTACAACGCTAAATTGTCCTCGAAATTATAAAACTATGAATATTGTTTTTAAAAGACCAGTTCTTTGTTACAACAGCTATAAAGGATCATCTGAAATTGCTTCTGCAGTTTACCATCGGTTAACCAACGCTAGTGATTGTATGCTGATAAAGTGGATTGCACGAAGTCCCCATAACATTCGTGAAGCTCGTCTTACCTTTCCCCTTCCTGGACACTCCTTTATTCCACCCGACCGTGTGTTTGGGCGCATTGAAAAAGAACTCAAGAAAAGGCGCATAGTATCCTAACCTGAAGAGTACTATAGGGTTTTTGTAAAGAATGGGACTGTCCTGAAGATGGAAGGGACTTCAATATATTCAACTAGAAAGCAGCAACAGGGGACATTTTGAAGAAACCTAACCAGTGACACTTCCACTTTGCTGTATGCAAGAGATTCGTTTTCACCGGGAAGCACACAAAAATAAGACATTCTTGTTCGAGGTGAAGCTTCATATAACACAGATGTGGGATTATCCATAAAGGTTCTGCGTCCAAACAGGAAGACTGCTGAGATCGATTCACAGCTAGTCAAAATTGGTGTTCCTGTGAAACATATTAAGAAAGATTATGTCAAAAGGTTACTACAACTTCATTATGGTGAAGACTGGGAGAATCTACCGGATTTAAAGTTCTATAGAGACATCATCTTCTCAGTGTTTGTAAGAGATTCTGGAGACCTTTCAGAAGATGAAAACGAAGGACTGATATATGATCTTGATGATGATGTGTGGATAAAAAAGTACTGAATAAACTACTAACTTACATACAAAATGTAATTTAAACTTAAAAAAAAGTGATGACTCTCTTAAGTTTAGAGTTCTTTAGTATTATCAATTTCAAAAGAAGCCTGAATAAATCAAAAGGTTTTATTTAATTTTTTTAATCATATTCATGCAAAGACCCAACAAATACTCTTGAACTTATTTGTGTTTACTTTTTCAAGTTTTACTACGAAATAATGTCAAGAAAGTTAAATGACTTTATCTTCAAGTTATGGTTTACATTCTCACAAAATCAAAATGCCCTTTGTCCATTTCAAACAGTTACAAATTGGCTCTTGTCCATCACGCAATCTCAATTGGCACATTGTCCCAGTAATTTTTCTTTTTTTAAAGAAGAACCCATGATTTCTGCAAGCTGTTATTCCTCCAGAATATTTACATGAATAGCAGTAATATGTTATTTTAAAACCAGCTTAATACAAAACATAAGAGGGACTATTTCGTGAAAGGATACCATTGAAGTCCGTTCAGTATCAAATCAGACTATAGACTTCCACGCTGCTTTGTTTACATCAGGTATTAGGTTAGGATGAATCAATAATAGAAACTTGAAAGCTTTTGAAACGAAATAATCGCCGTGTCTGAATTAGATGTCTGCGTACTACATACATGTACACGTTACTGCACACTTTAATCAAACGGGTATTTGGCACACTAAAGGGCAAAGGGTGCATGTACTTTTCAGACAACCCAGTATAGCTAGTGCTTCCTGGTGGCTACTACTGAAACATGCATTTATATGGCAGAGAGATTGAATTTGATAGTGGTTTGTCTACATTGGCACCACCTAATTTTTTTTATATAAGGGTGGGCACTGCCTATTAGGTGGTGTGATGGTATGGGAGCCCCGGAGAATTTGTCCGCATTTTTAATATCATTTAAATCATTTTCCTTGATCTCAAACCTCAATTTATAATGCATGATGTTTTATTAAATATACCACTCCACGAAGCAAATAAAAAAAATTCCCCTTGAAACAGCGAACTAAGGAAAAAATTAGTGCAGACAAAATCAAGCAAAAAAACTCTCTAATTTACCTCTAGAGACGAGAATTTTCAAAAACGTGGTCATATAACATCTTATTCAGATACTCCAGAATAATCTAGAAATAGTGAGCTTTACGTAGAATGTAAGCATAATTTTCTAGCGTGGAATGGTTTCTTTAACCAACCAAGATCTAGGGAGTTCCCCACGACACGATTTCCTCTACACAACGTATGCTCCAAAGGAATCCCCATCCATTAGCTGCGTCAGTCAGTAACTAAGTTGTAGACACAGTTTATAACGTTTTTATATGTGTTGTTTAAATAAATGGTTTATGTTGAAAAGTGTGATTCCTTATATTTTATTATAGTATCGGCGCCAGTAGTTTGTCTAAAACGGCATAGGTAACCCCAAGGGGGAGAGAGGCACATGGTAGCACGTTTCCACACCCGAAAGTAATACATGGTAACAGGACGTTACATGGTAACAAGAAGGCGTTACATAAGTCTTCAAAAGCGTTAAGTAACAACAAAAAAGTGTTACAGATGAAACGCCAGACAGTTCTGGAACGGGCCAGTTGTCAATAACTATAAAATTAATCTCGAAAAGTGTAGATGAAGAAGGCAAGTATATAACCATGTAGGAATGCATCTGTTTGGTCCCTTCAGACGAACTTGATGTAGAATCCATATCAAGCGTAATTATTTCATCACTACATACTGAGGGATCGAATATAAATAGCTTGGTTGGGCGTGATACGACAGTTGTTCCACTATGGCTGGTTGTATCTCAGGTATCTAGTGCCTCAATAGACAGAAGTATTCAAAAGCACTTTACTATCACTGTGCCAGTATCAAGTTCAACATAGCTTTAAATAATCAAAGTACTTTATCTGATAATATAATAAACACACTTGGAGCTGTTAAAGAAATCATCCAGTTTTTCTGAGAGTCCATTAAAGCTACAGATACTCAACATCAACCTTCCCCTTCTTTCTGAAACATGCTGGTCTTTTAAATACCCAAGTATTAGAGTGTTCTCACAAAATATGATACAAATACTAACAGCTTTGTATGAAATGTCTGTTACAGGGTCTAACAGTAACACTAACAGTGACAGTTGTACTGTGCTTCAACGTCACCAAGATTCAGAGTAATAACTTGCAACATCGTAAGATACTCATCACACATGGAGCCCATAGCCAACACTCTGTAATCTGTAGATATGAATTTGCTTTCTGTTAGGGAGCACATTGCCTCTTTGAAAAAAGTTTTCGAATCTAACCACGATAGTGCTGAAAGTGTATTCAAAACTAAAGAAATAGCTGAAGCCCACGGAGTTGAATTAAGGTGTCCTCGCATAGTTGGTCCAAGTCCATAGATCATATCCACAAGTTTCAACAACAGAGGAGTACTTTAGAATATAGGTATTCATCCCATCTTTCTAAGTATTAAGACTAGCATAGCTTACAGGACGGTTTTAGGAAGACAACGAAGTTGGCTTCGACTCTTTGCGCTTCACCCAACAACGATGGAAAAAAAAATCAGGTATGCTGACTTTATTAAAAAAATAAAACGCGTTGAATGTTTTTACGACGACCTTTTGGAAAACATTTCATCTGAAGTGTGAACCTGGTTCGAAATGGGAAAAATTGCTCCTCCAATAACATATAAATTTAATATGAAAAACATTTAAATTTAATTGATTTATCAAACCATGCCAATGTACCGTCTTTCACCTCCACCTAGTCAATACCATGGAAGCGTATCGGAGGGTAAAAGAAATACAAGAAATAATGTTGACAGTTTATTTAGTATATCAAAAATAGACTAATGTACAAAATCAGAGGACCAAAAAGGGTCCGGAACATTCATAACAGAAAAAACTCCGTGGAGCATACGACCTAAAGGTCACCAAGTTAAATATAGATTTAAAGATTAGTTCATAATTCATCAAAGTTACCCAATTCATTCGTATGGTTCGTGGATAACATCTATATTGTGAGAGTCTAATAAGTAGGATGCTCGTCCTGGCTCCAGCAGCCTAAGCTAGTCTTAGCTATATATTCTCCTTCCACCATATAATCAACATAAGTCTCAACAGACTATAGGCAACATCTCTGTATACTTTGCCAAAATAAAGTTTGTCCCATTTGAACGCAATTTGCAAACTTCCTATCACCTTGCATTACAGAGCAAAACCTTTATACATACAAACATATTTAAATATCATAAGCTAGAAATTTTATTATCTTAATATTTGCTTGCACAAGTTTATATGACTCACGTTAAAGTCAAACCTGCTACACATTTCTGTCACTAATCCTAACAGAATTTCTGCAAGAAGAATCCTATTAAACATTTAAAATGTACATGGTGTCTGGTACACAACTACCCTACTCATTTGATATTTACAATTAATCTCTTCATAATTTATATTTAACATTGAGCCGTGCTCTCAGTCTAAACCTCATAAATGCAACAACAAGATATGCTAACCGTCAGATGTGCCATGATGGGCTGTTCCCATTAACTAAATCTAATCAAGTCTTTCAATATTAATTTCATTTTAAACCTATGCTAACATAACGTAGCTCAAGGATATACGTGCCTAACATATAACGACATTAAAAACCTAAACTTAAGTATCATATAAACATACTGTTTAACCCTCTGGTAGAAAGTACCCCAAGTTCGACTAATTAAGGTAAGAGAGTACATAGCACTCAAAGTGCGCCAAAGGAATTTAAAGTTAATCTCAACGAGTCGTGGTTACGCCACTTAAAACTCATCAATAATGAAGCAATCGAAATCAATCGAAGTTAAGTCTAACTGTGAATTTGGAAAATAGTTCCCCCCATAATTACGCCGAAAAAGAATTTAGAAAAGTAAATAAATATTCCCAGAAGAGACGTTTAACAACGCTCTCACCTTAATGAAGTCTGCGATGTAATTAGTAAAGATTTGAAACATACAATCTGTTATATACGATTTGCCAGCGTCGATTCTGACCTCAGAGAGGGGAATTCGGAGGGGAGAGGGAAACAAAAGAAAGGACACGACTAGCGCTCCGGTGGGAAAAAGGGGGCAGCTCTGGTAACATAAAGATAGCGCTGTTAGCATTTAATTAGAACAACCGGAAACTGGTTGAGTCAAGTTTGCTGATTTCTTCTTCGTGGTGGGCGGGGCCTTGACCGCCGGTGGAGTGAAGTCAGCTGGCCCGCCTTCACTTAGTGTCGGGATATTCTTGTGTGTGTACGCGAGCATGATGAGTAGTTGGACGGGCCGTTCGGAGGGCAGTTTGGTGAGTAGAGGCCCATTATACTTGGCGTTGAGTCGGTTGAGCTCGTATTTGTTGATAACATCGTTACACCAAATTCTTCCCTATAGTGTCTCAAGGTTTGCAAATGGCTCTAACGTTTCCTCCTACAACCTGTGCAGTGAAAAGATCGTTCAATACTTTAGTCAGTCAAGACTTGGCTAAGATCAACTATGACTGATCAAAGACTCTCAGGACTCTGCATGCTAAGTGTTCATCGAGGAAAAGTAAATAGTAATTTAGCATATTCATACATCAAGTCGTCAACTAGTTTGCTCTGCAGCTACGTAGACTGCAGTTTCTGTTCCATTAGCTTCCTTTCCGTTCTTAAGTCACTTTACTAAGGTATACTTAGAGAAGTTATATGAAGATATTTACAATTTTGTTTATTTTCAATGTATCTATGTTGTATAGGTATATGTGAACTTAAATAGTTGCTCAGTCCTAACATCAAATAAAAATGTAAGAAAGTAGCCGATTAAATGTATTTTTATTACTATGATTTCTGTCCGACGACGGCATTCACCCACCCTTGCCGGCACCCATGTGTAGGCCTAAAAGATTCCTCAGAACTCACATCAAAAGACTAAACCCTGAACGGGACTAATAAATCATTGATCTCTATACTATAACTGGATGGACATATATTGCTAAAATTTTAGAGTTTTCATCTATGCGTGCACGCTATTGTGTAAGAGAGAAGGAAACTTTTGGATATATATATATCTATCTCTCTCCTATACACATACAAGCCAATGTGGAATTTTGACATTGCTCACTAATTTATATGAATGTATGAGATACATCAATATATGATTAGTAAAATGAAATACATGTATTATGGTGAGTTCTCTTGGGCTAAGATATGTTTTATTTGGATACAAGCATGAAATTTGGCATAAACTACCTCTAACATGACCTAGTTTAAAAACCATTGGGACAAAACTATTATCACCCCCGGGGGGCGCCAAGGAGGAGGTAAAAGTAATCGGAAAACTTTTTTTTTTTTTGCTTTTTATTGAAAAAAAGTTGTATTAAAATTTATTTTACAAATAATGTTCATCATGCAATTAGCTATAATAAAGATTAGCATTAATTTTTCCACCTTTACACCCGTGTGGGGCATAAAGCGTGAAAAGGAACACATTTTTTAAGAATAGAATTTAAAATATGATACATATTCATTATATTGTTATTTCGAAAATTTTTTGTTGCAGTAGACTTGAATTTATCAAAATAGTGGCCAATTTGCGAAGTGAAATATGGCAATATCTTTCAAAAGTTTGGCAGCACTGGTTGGGTTGGTACTGCTGGTTGTTATAATATTTTGACACCGGTATACACTGTTTGTCTCTTGGCTACCAATATTCTGGTTGCTTGTGATTTTCTTGTGTGATTTTACAGTATGGTAATAACCACGTCAAAATATTTAAAGATATTTTGATGATTAGTTTCATTTCAAGTTTATCTCACTTGTTTGTCTTATGGTAGTAAAAACATTGTGCCGTTTCCTACATTAGTTAGGCTACTCTCTGTTCATTTGATACATTAATGAGTTTTTTATAAGTCTTACGCATTTGTGCTGACCCTTTTTATTTTAAATCTAAATATTGAGAATTTATCATTCATATTAATTATCAATATATTCATGATTAATCTTTGCCTTCTATCAGTTATAGCGCTACCTGGGGTAATCATGACACATAAAAGAATGGGAGAATTATAAGACAGCAATATAGCTCTTTTATATAAAATATTATGCATAAAAATGCAGTAATGTTGGAAATTGACAAATATATTGAATCATATCGTAATTACATACTACCCTTTTTTTCTGGGTTTCATAGTATATTGCACGTAGCCTATAGTAAAATGTTTGAATTCAAAAGGAAGCTGAATTTTGTAGAGGACATAATATCCACACCTCCCACTATACAATGGGATGTAAGCGTAGTAGGCCAAAAGGTAATTCCTTAAGCCAAAGTCTAGTTATTGCATCAGAGAATGAATCAAGCTCAATAGTTGAAAATCTTAAGGGATATTTGACTTGTGGTGCTCTTCACAGATGTATTTTGTTAACAACTATCAATTGATTACCAAGGTAATGGTAAGGGTTAGAGTTAGGTCTGTTAGTTAAACAATAATTCAAAATATTTGGATACATAGTATGAAGGGTACAGGGAAAAAACATGTTCAGTTCATAAAGGTCAATTTTCCTTTTCCCATGCCTTTCGAAACGTTTACATTAGTATTTTAATAATATACATTTATCAAAACAAAGAATGTGATAAGTACAGAAAAATTAGACAAACAAAAATTGACATAAAAAGGTAGAACATGTCTTGACCAACAAAAACTGAGAAAAAACCTGTTCAGTCCGGAACACAATTTTGTTTTGCTAAATTTGCCACCCCGCTTTACAGAGAGCTTGCCTGTTGTCTGTCTGCTCAAGGTCAAGTCAGTAGTCTCATGAAACAATGTGTTTGTGTTGAGTAATTGTGTTTGAATGAAGTCAAGAAGACAATGAAACTGCAATCACATGACTTAGGTCCGGATTGTCAATGCAAACAAAAATGTTTTGAGAGTGTACCTTTATAAGGTAGAATATAGATAATTCACCATATATATATATATATATATTGATAGTGAAACCAAAGATATCCCAGTATCTATAAAAGCGTTCCTATCAATGAATGGAATAGGAAGGGGTGAATTGCATTATATATTAACCAAACTGATAAAAAATGGGGAAGCTCATATATACATGAGGGGTGAATATGGCTGTCATCAACACAAACTACCTCTGACAACATTGAGTGCAATAAAAACCCACAGTTCATCTTTAAAGGGCAGAAGCAGTCATTATAACCTGCATGATTCCTCCAAGATTTATTTAACAGAGGAGATAAATATCAAAAAGTTGTACAAAATGTTTAAGGAAGCGAACCCTAAAATGCAAGCAATCTATGAGTGCTACAGGTCATTGTTTAACAAGAATTTCAACATATCATTTGGGTATCCCCGGACTAACACTTGCAGCTTGTGTAGTGACTCTGCAAAGAAAAGAAATTGGAATCATAGTCAACTTTTGAAAACAGTCCTACTGAAACATTTGTTTACAAAATTAATTGGCTTGTATGTCAACAGATAAAAAAAATTACATCTCTTGAAGGCAGACACATTATATAAAAGGAAACGAGAGGCTAAGCATGAAAGTCAGAAAACCAAAGCAAAAAAGTTAATTTGGGTTGATTTTGTAAAAAAAAAAACCTATAGTGCCCAAATAGCCCAACAAATTATGTATACTTTAATAAGAGGCAGCTGTCTTTATTTATTTAATTTCCATGTGTTATAGACTAGTGAGTATGTGTTTTATTTATATGATGAAACAATGGGGGGTGGGGGGGTAAGATAGTGATAATGTTTGTTCAACTATCCATCATATTGTGTGCAATATCTTGTCGCTGGATGTCAAGGAACTTTAAATTTTCCGTGATTTTTGTGATGGGCCAAATAAGTCTAGCACATTACACTTCCTACATTATTTAGTGACTGAACAAAGGAAGTGTCAGTGAACAAGTCAGTGAAAACAACAATCCCCATTCAAGGTCACTCGTACCTCGAGATTGACAAAAGCTTTGGACTTGTAAAGCAAAGGGCTCAGATAGACCTTCCCAAAGACTGGGCAGAGGTTTTCGGCACTGTAAGAGTAAAACCTACACCATTTCACTGGTGAGCTATTGCACAACTTACAATGGTCCTTGGTTACAGAGTCCACTCAAAGACACCAATAAGATACGAAGGCAACAACTAAAGGAAGGCGAGTTCACCTTACTCTAGGAGTTATATCTTCCAGGTAACTTGATATTTAAATCTTATAGATAATTATTTAACATTATTAAGGTTTATATAAACTTAAAAACACTTTAAAATTTTGGTATCAATTAACTGTATCATTTTACTAACTTATCAACACTTGTAGCCAAACTTATCAATGTTTGATATTTTCATTGTGTCACACACATAGGTATTAAACGGTTTTTTAAAGCCATTTTACAATTTCTACTGAAGCACACATTTTCTTTGGACTTTATATTATCCTGGGTTCCTCCTGGTTTAATTCATTTACCTCAGCACCAAGTGTTCTTCTGGAACCCTTCCTCTCTACATGTTTACAGGCCCTTAAGGTTTAACACAATTACTTTCTCATTATCTTTACATGTTTTTTTTACAATAGGTTTCTCTGTGTTTAACACATTTACCTCCTCCCAGAGCATTTTTAGAGCACCCTTCTTGTTTACATATGTTCTTATAATAGGTTCCTCCATGATTGATACACTTACCTCCCCCAAGACCATACTTAGAGCACCCTTCTTCTTTACATTTGTACTTTGCACGAGTCCCACAATGCTTAATACATTTTTCACCTCCCTGAGAGATCTTAGTGCACCCTTCTTCTCTACATGTGTTCTTACGATATATTCCTCCATTTTTTATACATTTACCTCCTCCAAAACCATACTTGGAGCACCCCACTTCTTTGCATTAAACCCTCCATGTTTAATACATTTTCCTTCCCCCTTAGAGTTCTTAGTGCACCCTTCTTCTTTACACTTTGGCATGGTGCCTCCATGTATTATACAACCACCTCTCCGCAAAGCATACTTAGAGCACCCGTCTTCTTTACACGTTTTCTTACGAGAGGTGCCTCCATGTTGTTTACATTTACCTCCTCCTTGAGATCGCTTAGAGCACCCGTCTTCTTTGCACTTATAGTACTTATAGTAGATTCCTCCATGCTTAAGACATTTACCTCCTCCCAGAGCATTCTTCGAGCATCCTTCTTCGTTACACGTGCGTTTATAATAGGATGCTCCATGTTTAATACATTTGCCTCCCTCTTGAGCGTTCTTTGTGCATCTTTATTCTTTACATCTGTACATATGATAGGTCCTTCCATGCAAAATACAGCTACCTCCACGCAAAGCTCTCATAGAACATCCTTCTTGCATACACGTGTTCTTATAAAATGTCCCTGCATGTTTGATACATTTACCTCTTCCCAGAGCATACTTAGAGCACCCTTCTTCTTTACATTTGTACTTTACACAGGTCCCTCCATGTTTAATACATTTTCCTCCTCCTTTAGCCTGTTTAAAGCACCCTTCTTCACATGTCTTCTTAACATAGGTTATTTCAGGCCCCAAACATTTACTTCCCCCTTTAACAGAGTTAGTGCAGTGGTTTTTTTAAAGGTTGGTTACTTTTTTCTTAGTTTGAATAGAATAGTATATCAATTCGTTGTATTTTGTTTGAGAAGAGCCATATTGTTCTTTTCTTCTTGACAATGTTATAGTTTCTTGGTGTTTCTGTAAATAATAGAATCAATCATTCCAATAAGTTAGCTTAGTTTGTTATGCAATTAACAAGAGTATTTTATAATTAAAATTGGTAGTAAAATTATGCAACATAGTCAATGTTTTTAAACTATGTTCAAGCTTAAAATAATATTAGGTGACCTGGCTGTCTAGGGGTAGGGTGTCAGACTTCTGTGATGGGGTTCAAGTCTTGGTCCCAGCACAGATTTATCTGAATGCCAAACCTCTGACCTCTGACAAGACATACATTAATCACAACTTGTGAATGTGTGGAATGCCAGGCCTCCGCCGTAGTTCGGATCCCACGTTAAACTGTAGGTCCTCCATTTCATCTCACAATCACACTACCATTACACATTAGTGTAAATGTGCATAACCTGAACAGTTAGTAAGACGTGGTGTTAATAACAATAATAATAACATAATATTGAAGTGATGTTGGAAAACTAAATGACTACTAGTTTCTTTTTATGGGATCCTCAAACCTATAAGCTAACTAACAACTGTTAATGTTTGACTACCAGTATCCTCCAGGTGTTGTGTATTGAATATCAGTTCAGTGAAATTCTTCTTTACATTTTTTGAGAGTTTAAAAATATTTAATTCAATTAGATTTGCTAAGTAAATACAAAATAAATACTTTATTTCAACACCAAGCATTTTTGCCTGGTGTAAAGAAGTTATAGTTCTTTGCATATGAGCTAATTGAGTATGCCGCTTTTATCATGAATTTAGATTATTTGCATGGTCTAATATTTTATAAACATGAATCCAATGAATTTCTAATATGTTTTGTAGTTATGTAGGACAAAGGAAAATACAAGCAAACGTTTCATTCAAACAAGTTCCGATGTTTTTATCACAGTATTACTCTATATTTAAAGTGAATTAAAAATGAGCAATAAAGATCAGGTTGAAATAATGATGACTGTATAGTTATTATTTTAACAAGTTCTTAGTGAACATTTTTGGGCTTGGAGGGAAATGCAAGCTATGTAAGTTTATTTATGTTAAAAAAATGTATAGCTCTTACAGAATTTAGTAACTCCCCTAAATTATCATAAAAAATACTCAAGATAGCTTCTCTAGAAGCATGTAATTTTTTATTAAATTTTCTTCACCTCCAAATGCTACCCTTCCCTTTTCCCGTAATTTTGTCCTGACTACAGCATTGGGTTTGGGGTAAACTTGTATGTCTACTAACCTTATTGCACTTCACTTGGTACTACCAACAATATACAAATGATACAGTGAAAATAATTAAACTATTATGCATGAGCAAACAAGTCTCGCCAACTGACAAACAACACAGCAATACCACAACTGAACTGAGCTTAGAGCAGCCCTTGTCCGCAAGACTGACACACCCATTCTAACCCTCCGCTACCGCTGAAGTAAAAAAACGCAGTTTAGAAAATAGCTTTCACTTCCTCTTTAATCGCAACCTTAACTTCACCACCAACAAGTGTCAAGGAGTACCCTACCATAAAAGCCTCTGCTGTCGGGCTAATATAGTAATATAAACATTTAGGTTTGGGAGAGTAGTAGTGTAATAAAACAAAATGTACTTTTAATGCTCTAAAAGAGAATTTTTTGGGTGATTGGGACCCCCTCCAACATTTGGGAGTGCCCAATAAAACAACATTCACATGATTATTATATAATCAATAGAAAATATCAAAATTGTTATTTTTAAATACACATCATTCTTTTTTTGTATATTATAAAAAAACATAGTTTTAATATTATTTAACACTGAAAATGATCGTTTTGAGGTAGTAGGATGAGTGCCATTCGGGATATTTGGAGTTGTTATTCATACCCTCCACTAAATAGCTATTGTAACAATTTTAAAATTGTCCATCAATGTAAAAATGATTAAAAGAAGATTAGTATAAAATATGATATGGTAGTAAAATATATAAGTATACTAAATACTCTATTATGTTAGGGATAAGGAATGTTTAATTTAGAGGAAATGCATCCACATTTGCAGGAAAATATAGTGTAAACAATTTAGGGAAAACCACCCTCAGTGCACCTGTCCTGGATTGAATCCTGTTCTCCTCGTCATTATTAACTTCCGATTGGTAACTATGTAAATAATATAACCCCCAAAAAAACAGTAAAACATTTTGTAATTAATTTATAGTTTTGAAAGGGGCTATAGTTAATTACAGTATCCTTAAAAGGTACATATTACAGTTAGGAGATTTAAAGTGTAATAAGATTGGTTGAAAATACCTTAATGTTTAAAATAGTTCTCAGTGCTACTTTAAATTAAATGTTATTAAATTGGTTCAACTGGTGTAATCAGTTTAGGACGCTTAAATAACACTAATCTTCTTGACAAAATCTTTAAGTAATTTTCAAAATACATTGGTAATGCATGGCCCTCAATCCTTTGTAGACCTAAATATTGAGTTATCTCAGCCCCTCTAATTAATCATATCCATACATAAAAGGCGTTAAAAGAAATATTTTAAACTATTGGCTTATAGGAACTGAGAAACAACAGATTAACGGCTCTGGGAAAACTTATAAATAGGATACACGAAACAGGAGAATGGCCCAAGGACTCTCTAGACATAGTTATGGCGGTTCTAAAGAAGAAGAAACAAGCCAAGAAATGTAGTGGCCAAAGGACCATCAACCTCATCTTTAATGTGGGGAAGCTCGTGGCAAGAATATTCAACAGACAACTGGCAGAAAATAGAAAGTGTGATTGAAGAAGGCCAATTTGGATTCAGAAAAGGAACAAGAGATGCCATTGGGATGCTGAGAATAATTTTAGAGATAGTGCTGAAAGTCAAGAAAAGGTCTACAATGGTTTCATTGAATATTAAATGTCTTTAATAGAGTGAAGTGGAAGAAACTAATGGAAATACTAAAGAAGATCGGCATCGATTGGAGGGACAAAATACTGAATGCAAACCTGTTCTTGGGACAGCGAGGGAGGGTGAGGCTGAATGATGGCGAGACCAAGCGTGTAGAGATAGGAAGAGGAAAGAGGCAGGGGTGCTGTTTGTCACCAAGGTATGTTCAACTTGTATGGCAAGTGGCTGGTCAGAGAAGCCCTGGAGGGATGTGGCAAATTCAGGAAAGGAGACATGTCATCAACACAATTAAATATGCATATGATCTGGCATTGCTGGCAGAAAAATAAAAGCGTTGTAGGAAATGGTCAACCAGTTGTTGGAAATAGGGAGAAAATAAAGTATGGAGATCAACATTGAGAAATCAAAAGTAATGGTTATTTCAAACTACAAAGAGCTGCTGAAAATCAAAATTGGAAACCAGGAGATGAAAAACATAGAGCAGTTCAAGAGTTTGGAAAGTCTACTGACAATGGATTCCTACTACATCAAGGAAATTAGGTCTGGGTTCACCATGGCTAAGGAGGTTTTCAACAAGAATAGGTTAATGCTGACCAACAAGTTGAATTTAGAGCTGAGTAAGAAAATGATGAAACGCTACATTTTGAGCATCGCGCTATATGGAGCAGAAACTTGGACTTTTAGGAATATGAAAAGAGAATACTGGGAAAGCTTTAAATGTGGTGCTGGAGAAGACTTTAGAAGAGCAGGTGGAGAAAGAGGGTGACAAATGAAGAGTCCTGAGAAGAGTGGGTGAAAAGATAAACATTTTAGATGTGATTCTTTGGTCCAAAGCAAACTGGATCGGATACATCCTTAGGGGAACTGACATCTTCATGGCATCATAGAAGAAAGGGTTGAGGGGAAAGGAGCTTAGCAAGGAGGATTCAAAGTGTTAGATTATTTGAAGGAAAGAAGAACATTCTGGTAGCTCAAGGAGGAGGCAGAGGACATTGCGCATTGACAAAAGGAAAGAACCCATCATAAGACAGAACACTTAATAGTCAAAATTAAAACAATCTTATTTGATAACTTATAACCTGGTCGGATGGCGAGTTGTGGTGGTGAGAAAAGTTAATGAAACGTTTACTCACTGGAAGTTATTCTTTAATAAGAGGGAATGTCACAGGTCCTTTACAACATTCTGGCTCCTGATAACCATTCAGTTCTTCTATGAAACATTCCTCTGATTTTATTGGAATATCAATTATTTCGGTCTAGAAAGAAACCACAAATGTTTAAAATCAATGCAATTTATTCTAAACCACAAAGACCTTATTCATAGAGAGGGCTATTGAAAAAGGTTTCAGAACATAAACCTTATAATGACCATGTGTCAGCTTTATAATGATTATGTTTTAGACCATAGAGACGTGAGAACATATTCATAGAGAGGTATATTGAAAAGGTTTCAAAACATAGAATCTTATAATGACCATGTGTCAGTATACATAGCGAGGTATATTTAAAAGGTTTCACTACAAAGACACATGATAAAACATTCCCAATCAAATAATATTATGCTAAAACCGTTTCCGAACATAGAGATTTATATTAAACAAATTTCAAAATATAGTGTATTTAGTGTAATATGTTTGAGAACATACATTTCTAGGGAACATTTATGAATAACCATAAATAATTTGCGTATTTCTAAAAGTCTATGAAACCACACATGCAACTTATTAGTGGTTTTTCCATACCCTCTCTGAACAAATGTTGATAAGTTTTCTCTAAGCTATCATCTTATAAGAAAGGATATGAAAAAAGTATTGATCCTTATTTATTAATATTAATATTTTACTTTTGAACTAATTTTTTTACTTAATATTCTTGTTTCGATATGGCTTTTGATATGAGTACTTACACACCCTTATAGGAATGGTATGGAAATAAACAACCGTTTGGTTGCAGAGCGTACATTTTACAATCAGGAGCTCCTTTAAATAAAAAAAAAGAACAAGCTTTTGGGGAAAAGAGTTGATAGACTCCTGTTTCTAAGCAAATGCAATGAAGAGAAATTTTGAACTTTAGCTATTTAATTTTTGTGTGTGTATTATTGGTTCAGTGCTTCACCAAAATGTAACCAAGCTTGATAACTTTCAAAGCTAAAGAAGGATTAAAGTAGGGTTCAAATAGATGCAAAAATATATTTTAATAAAGGCTGGTATAGTAAAATATTTCACATTATCCTAAATACAATACTATCTTATTTTCCAACATAATTTTACTAAAATATGGCTGAGTTATTATAGTTTTAATGTTTTATTAAATATTAAAATATCATTAAAATGCAAAAGTTGTATTTATTATTACTATTTTACTGCCTACATACTCAGTACTTCTCTTACCATACCACAACCCTACTTTAATAATTCTATTCGGGATCCCAAACTTTGAGAAAAAATTTGGCAAATTGGATGTTCCTGAATTCGGCCAGGAAAAATCAATAATAAAATCTTACAATTAAGTAATGTGTATCATTGTGACATTTGTATTTAATCCTCATTAACAATATTATTAATTTATTAAAGTTACCCTTATCTTCCTTTAATTAGATAGATACCTAAAATTTTAGCCAGTTGTATTATGCAACTACATAATTATACCCTGATTTTGGTTGGAAGGACAGTAGAGAAAATTCAAAAGTATTTCTTTGTGGCCAACATTGATAACATTTTACTACATTTTTTGTGTTATTCTAGAGGTATTGAAAATATCTATCAAAAGTGACATCTGCAGATAACATGACTTGATGTATGAATATATTAAAATGGTTTTAGTAACTTTAGAAACTAACTTCTACTGTTCTTTTTCCAAAATCGTACTATTGACAACATAATTATTGAGCGCCATTAAATGACATTCATATTAGGCTACTTGATGGTAATATTTATACCTAAATAGATTTAAAGAAGAAAAACATAAGTTTGGCTAAAAATAATGATAATAGTGACCTTTAAATATAAAATCATGCATAAAATACACCTTCACCACACTTATTTTGCATCAAGACATATATTACATTAATGTTACTATTAGGAATGGTATTCATTTGCATGTTAGATAGTTAAGTAAACTAGTATTTTTGAAGTCCAAAAGCACTTTTTATGAGAGGTTTAGTAATTAAAATATAAGACACATTGGCTCAGTTGAGATATGTTTTTAGTATTCGTATGGTCAAGACCGAGGTTCACCTTTATTTATTCACATTAGATTGAATATCTTGATATTTTATTGTGTAATTAGTTACTAAGATTTATGAGAAAAAAAGTGTATTAAAGAACATTATTAGTCAATCTTAAAACCTAAATTTAGAATTTATTTATATTTATATCAAAAATTCTTGATTAAAAATAAACAATTATAATAGTTGCATTAGACCTAGGTTTTTTTATATTCTATCTTACATCAAAACCTTACACACCATTTGCTAGACAAAATATTATTTAGTTTTTATTTGGAATCTACAATTTAAAAATAAATTGATTTACAAATTTTTTGTACTTTTTCTCTTTAAAACTTTTTACAAGATTACAATTTTTTTTACTAACCCATTTGGGTTATACACTTAAGTACTAATTAGGCTAATAGGTTACTAATTGGGAAGCTTGAATATAGATTTAGTGAACCCACATTTGCGTGGAGGAGAGTGGAAAACCATTTAGTTCACCTGAGCAAGATTTGAACCTCGATCTCCCCGTCCTCGGTAGTCTGGCTCAACACGAAACTAGTGTATTAGCTAAGTACGCCAGTGAGATGAGTTTAAATTTATTGTTCACACCTCTAAAGTGCACCCTAACCCGAGTTTTTGTATCTTATTAAATTATTAGATTGCCATAAGCTTCTAATTTTATCATAAAATTATGTTTATTTATGTTTATTGGAACCAATGATTAGGCTAAGTAAGTGTAGACTAAAATTTTAAATCTAAAAAAATAATCATAAGTCTAAAGTGGACAGTTATTTTTTTAAATTTCCCCATCCCATTCACACGGGAAATTTATAAATCCATCCCAAAAATTTCCCAAAGTCAAAATGTCGCTTCCAGAGAGACCTGCTTGAGTCATTAATAATCATAGAGTTAGATTTAATTTAAAAAAAAACATTATTCGCTAACTACACTTTGATAAAAATTTACATTAAAAAGTAAGTATAAGTGTTAATATTAGTGTAAAATGCTACCTGGAAACCGATTTAAAAAACTATTAGAACCTTTTCCATATAGTTTCAAATTTTCAAAATTGTCACTAATAAACCACCCTTTATTTAAGCGGTAGTATAATACAATGATTTTTGCCTCGATTTGACCATTTATAATATATAATAATCAAGTTTAAATGAGATTTATAAAAAGGTTTCAGTTATCACCCAAGTACAGATGAACTGATTGAATCGTAAAACACAATTTTTAGTAAGGGGCTAAGGACACATAAAAAGTCAAGATTCGTAAATTCAAGGCTAAATTTTTTTTTAAATTACGATAATTTATATATGTGAGAATGTAAAATTAAGGGATGATATTTAAATTATAACTAGTACCATTGAATTAGTAGAAATATGAAATATTTGTTAAATACATTATGTCTGACCCAGGAAGTTTGGGATTGGTCACAACAAGTCAATAATGAATTAAGGGTTATTTTGACATAACTTGGTCCAAGCCAATGTGAGCTGAGCTGCAAAACTTTAGTTTGGTTGCATTTGATAAATACTGTCATTTATTCTAATTGAAAAATAAGATAATTTTGTGTGGGTTTTAAACTGTTAAAGAAAGCAAAATTGGCTATGGTTAAGCAATTATCAGAATACAATGAGATTTTGCTAGCCAAAGTTGATAAAAAAAATTCCAATCAATTATCAGATTAACACAAAATATAATAGGAATATAAAAGACTACTTCGGTGGCCGCATGTTTAAGGCATTACTCTCGTATTAGACTAAACTGCCTATGATGGGGAGATTGAGGTTTGAATCTCGGTCGGGTGTATTGAAGGTGGTTATTAAAAAATTGTTTTCCAATCACCCTTCACGCTAATGTGGCTACACTTCCTATAAATATAGCCTTACCCCTCTCTAAAACCATTAGGCCTAGTCTAATTAGCACATAAATGTATAACCTAAGATATAAGTAATACACAATGCTAAAAATTATTATTAGTAATAATAAATTACGACCCGCCTTGGTGGCGTAGTTGGCTAACGCGCCAGTCGTGTTGAGCCCGACCACCGAGGACGGGGAGATCGAGGTTCGAATCTCAGACGGGTGAACTGGAGGTGGTTTTTCCTAAATGGTTTTCCACTCTCCCTCCACACAAATGCGGGTTCACTTCCTTTAAATTTAACCTTCCCAATTCCTAGTCCATTAGTGTAATTAGTACTTAAGCGTATAACCCGAACGGGTAGTAAGACGCGGTGCTAAATAATAATAATAATTATATAAATAATAATAATAATAATAATAATAATAATAATAATAATAATAATAATAATAATAATAATAAATTATGTTTAATGATGGTGATAATGATAATGATGATGATAATAATTATTAATAAATAATAATTATTATTATTAATAAATAATTATTATTATTATTAATAAATAATAATAATAATAATAATTATTATTATTAATAATAATAATTATTATTATTATTAATAATAATAATAATTATTATTATTAATAATAATAATAATAAATAATAAAATAACAACAGAAGCAACAATAACAACAACAGCAGTAATAATAACAACATTATTATTATTATTATATAATCATATTATTATTATTATTATTAATTATTATTGGCTCCATAGGACATGATGTTTAGGCAGGAGGGTGGAATGTGGGCATAATAATAAATTGAAATAATGCAATGACGTGGGAATTGAATGAAGTGTAATTGAAATGAAGTTTTCAAAGCCACAAATCTATTTTATAGTATGCATAAGTTAGTTAATTAAAATTTAATTATAATCATATTTATGTTTTGATGCTACAGATTGAAAATGTGGGGAGCAGTGTTGTTTTGAGGAAATTTCCCCCTGAAAGTTAAACAGTCTGTGTATGTGTGTCTAAAATTGGTCTCATATTTGGTAAAATGTCAGTTTGTTTTTAGAATTATCAAGTATATAATAGAGGAATAAAACTATAGCTAGAAAGCTATATTATAATAATAATAATAATAATAATATTTAGCACCGCGTCTTACTACCCGTTCTGGTTATACGCTTAAGTACTAATTACGCTAATTGACTAGGATTTGGGAGGGTTGAATTTAGAGGAAGTGAACCCGCACTTGCGTGGAGGGAGAGTGGAAAACCATTTAGGAAAAACCACCCCCAATTCACCCGACCGAGATTCGAACCTCGATCTCCCCGTCCTCGGCGGTCGAGCTCAACACGACTAGCGCGTTAGCCAACTAAGCCACCGAGGAGGGTTAGAAAGCTATATTACTAAATACAGTTTTCACAAAGGTATACCTTGATTTCCAACTCTTCATGATGAATACTATATTCAAAGACATCCTCCGGTTCAATCTTCACATTAAATGTCTCTGTTTCCATTTTTCTGAATTGAAAGTGACGTAGCCTAGATGTTAAAAAAACAAAAGAGAGTTTATCTTGAATGACCTTCACAGTAATAATAGCAATAATAACTATTATCACTAAACATTGCATAATTTACATCACTTAAAATGTAAAGCTAACCTCAAATATCCTATTTTTATGGTTATCAATAGTGTCCTATTTAGGTGTTGAGTAAAAACATATTCATTTCAAAACACACACAATTGTATACATGATTATACAAGATCAGTTGCATCTGGATAAAGATAGTAATCTCTCGTTAAAAATGTCATAGCAATGATTCATAGAGGCACAATATTAACCTACTATTAAATATTTAAATAAAGTTAGGTATCCCTAAAATGTACTTTAGCATACAACCTTTTCCTCAATGGTAATTAATTCTTACTATGCCATGTCTACAATTTAGCAACTATATTAGTTACGATTTTAGCTGCATTTAAATATCTTATTCTATACAATAGCTAAGCTATCATATAAGCTATGGATATAGCCATAGCTAAATATCTTATTCTATACAATAGCTAAGCTATCATATAAGCTATGGATATAGCCATAGCTAAATATCTTATTTTATATAATAGCTAAGCTATTGTATTAGTTACTGTTACAGCCACATCTAAATATTATATTCTATATAATAGCTAAACTATTGTATTAGTTATGGTTATAGCTGCATCTAAATATCATATTATATATAATAGCTAAGCTATTGTATTAGTTACGGTTACAGCTGCATATAAATATATTATATATAATAGTTAACTATTGTATTAGTCACGGTTATAACTGCATATAAATATCATATTCTATATAATAGCTAAGCTATTGTATTAGTTAGGGTTATATCCGCATCTAAATATCTTATTCTATAAAAATAACTAATCTATTTTATTAGTTACCATTATAGCCACACATAAATATTCTAGTTTATATAATAGCTTAGTTATTTATTTCATCATTATGTGTGCATTTGTAGGGTTGTCATTGTATTTTGAGCAGAATTATGTCAACCACCAAGTTGATGATGGCTGCGCAATCTGATAGCTCATGATCTTAATTTATCACACATTTGTAGCCAAACCCACATTGGTGATGTAGTTAGCTAACGTGCTAGTTTCATGTTGAATTAGACTGCCGAGGATGGGGATATCGAGGTTCAAATCTCAGTCGGGTGGATTTTTCCTAGATCTTTTCCACTCTTCCTTCACACAAATGCGGGTTCAATTCCTCTAAATTAAATCTTCTCGATTCCTAAACCATTAGCGTAATTAGTACTTAAGCATATAACCTGAATAGGTAGTAAGACGTGGTGCTAAATAAATAAATAAATAAAATTTTTGAAGCCAATGATTTTCACACATTCATCACAGAGATTGCCTTAAAATATGAATGAAGAATGACCCTGGGCACAGGACAATTCCTTCATAGCTCAGTGATTAGAGGATTGGCATACTAAGTCAAAGGTCTCGGGTTCGATTCGTGTGTCTCGGTGTAATTTTTCAATATAAAGAATTTGATATTTAGATGCAGATATAACCATAACTAACAAATACAATGGCTTAGCTACTTAATCCATCTTGTTGTGATGTTTAAGTTATCTTTTTTTTTTTAATAAATCGAATATTCAATTTGTCAATATATAGTAGAAGAGTGTAAAACATTATATAAACATTATACAAAACATTATATATATAAAACCAGCTTAAGAAACAATTAAATAGATTATCACTGTCAAATATTCATTACAACATGTAGAAATTCTTACTGAGGACGTTTTAAAGAAAATTACCAAAAAGTATAGCCCAGTGGGAAAATTAGAGTTATTAGCTTTTTTAAAATAATAAGTAAGTTTTATCTAATAAATATAATAATGTTGCCTAGCTACTTTGTGAATTATTCTTGTGATAGTAAATAACATACTATGCATATGCTAGTGACTTGAATGAGTTAATTGTATTTTATATTTATATATACGTGTCTGGGCTACATCACTCATATCCCAATCTGTGGGATGAGTAGCCCATACTTATGAACTGTACATTCTTTCTGTGGAGGCTCTTTCCATGTTCCAATGAGGTGGTTGTGATAGTGAATATGAGGGTGTGGAACCAGTGGAAACTCTTAACCTAACTTAAGCTTGATTAACCAGGCACTGGTGATCATAATATTATTTACCCTTTCGGGAATAATACCAATGATACGAATCGAGCCCAGGGTTCCTAGGTTAGTAGCCAAGTGTACTTATAACTATTCCAATCTGTTGGTATTTTTAAATGAACATTGTTATACATTATGTTTTATTATTTTACGAATAATGTTCATATGCTTATCATAAACTGTTTTAAATCATAGGTCCAGTAGTTTATTTTTAGTTTATAATTGTTATTTTCAATTCAGACTCTCCTATGAAATTATTCTGGATTCATTCCTGCAGTCAAAGTATATAGTAACTACAGCTATCGATGTAAAGTTCCATCTTCATTGATTTTGGAAATATCCACATTGGTGGAGCGGGCTGAAAAGCTCCACATCCACAATAAACTAACCTTTTTACCCAACATTAGAAAAATTAATAAAACTAACAATAGAATATGGTTCCAAAAATGAATAATAGATAGCGCATGAGACCAGATATGGTTCCAAAATTCATCATAAATATCGTACGAGAGCAGACATGGTTCTAAAATACATCATAGATACCGACATGTAAAGAATAATGCAATTTTTTTTATAACCAGATAGTATTTTGATAAAAATAAGTAATTGATCAAGGCCTTTAAAAATCATTATTAACATAAATAATAATACAAATTGGTACAATTTTTTAAATCTTTCTTATGAAAATGTAGTTCTTGCACTAACTCAAAGAAAATACAATATTTAGAAAACATAACCTCAATTTAAAATCGCAAAGTTTAAGGTGCCACAGTTTTTATATTAGAAATTGCGGCACAAGCACACTTAGTAGAGATTGTAGTACTAAATACCTACTACAACCCTACATGGTCGTGAAACCTGGATCCTCTGGAAATTTTGAGATATTTGACTTTAAACTTTTATCAGATAGCCACATAAAATTGCCAAATTTAAAGTGACACAGTTTTTATATTTGAAATTGCGGCACAAGCACACTTGGTGGGGATTGTAGTACTAGGTACCTACAACAACTCTACATAGTCGTGGAACCTGAATCCTCTATAAATATTGAGATATTTGACTTTGAACTTACATCAACAAGCTAAATAAAATCGCTAAGTTTAAGGTGCCACAGTTTATATATTTGAAATCGCGGCACGAGAAAACTTGATGGCGATTGTAGTACTAGGTACCTACAACAACCCTACATAGTCGTGGAACCTGTATATTCTTGAAACTTCTGGTTCAAGGTGTATTACCTACATAATATAAATGTTATCTGGGGCGTGAGACTGGATTTTAAGACGTCTGGTTCAAGCTGTATTACCTATCTACGTTAGCTGTTATCTGGGGTTAAAACAGGCTCTCAAAGACATTTGGTTTGAATGAGAATCACTTATATTCAAAGCCCATCTTATCCCTTGGGCAGGTAATACAGTTCGAGCTAAACATTACAATATGGTGTGGTTTTCTGTATCCTAATTTTAAAATGGAATAGATACCCAAGAAACCATTTTATCAAATTTAAAATATATGAAATAAACTTTTAAGATTTAATTTTTAAAATAAAAAATTGATTCCATTTTCGTTGCTGTCAAATGGAATGGAAAAACTTCCCCCCCCCCTCCCCCCCCCTTGGTCAAAAGTTTCTTTGGAGATTTTCCCAGCTGTGAGCCCTTGGGCGGGCTATTGAGGGTCAAAATATGTGAACGAAGTGAATCATTTCAATTCTGTTGACTCTCTGCGCCCAATTATTCACATCTCATGTAAATAATATTTAACCTTGGTAATTAATATATAATTGATAAGGTATAAGGATTCAGAGGAAGTTTACTTCAGTTATACCTCTTAAGATTATACCCATATATGAAAATTATTTTAATTGTTTGAGAATGAAGTAGGAAGGTTTAATGAGGAAATATACCCAAATTCACTTGGAAAGTGAGTGGGATAACATTTAGGATACACCAGCCTCAGTGTAGCCGGGATGTATTCAAACACCATTCTCCCCATCTTCAAAAGAGGAGTTTAACACGAGAGTGATCCCTTAGACTGTTTGGCCACTGAAGCTAGTATTTAATTATTGAAGGATAAAAACTTATAATGTGGATTAAAGCTCCCCTCGAGGTTCCTCTATTGTTATATGAGCAGCATATCAATAATATAAAACTAATTTTAGTGTGTAGTGAGTTATATACCAGTCCGTATACTCAGCCATCTTTTAGCTTAGTATTGACTTTGTGGTTTGAATCTCTGTCTGGTGTACTGAGGGGGGTTTTCCAAAATGGTTTTCCACTCTCCCTCCACACAAATGCGGGTACACTTCCTATAAATATAACCTTCCTTATCCATAAAATCATCAGCTTAATTAGTGCATAAGTTTATAACGTATACTGGTCGTAAGACACGGTGCTAAGAAAAAATAAAAAGTGTTTGTAGGACTAGCCTGTTTAAGTGTGTGATTTCTTACTTAATTCATTATTATAAAATACGACTTATAAACTATTCTAACTCATGGTCACATAGTCTCCTAAATGTTAATTCATCGTTGTGAAAGTGGAAATCTCAATTTCACCCAAGACGAGTTTTACGATAATACTGTTAAATGAACACAGGATCCTTAGTTATTAAAATTAAAACCAGATGATACATCAACTAATACCAACCAACTTAATAAATGGTACAATTTGTTCCTGTGACCCATATTAAAATAATTAAGATAAAAATGTAATAGAGTATAAATACGAAACTTTGAAAAATGAAGTCATCTCTTTCCTAGGCTGATAAGGATAACTGGCAGAAGTCCTGGCTGTAATATTAAAAAAATAAAATAAACAAACTAGGCCATAGCTAAGAATATTAGTTAATCATAAGGTAATTTTAATATGATAAAATTCTCAAAATTGGGATTATAAACAAGAATGTTGGTGGGGGCATGTTCTGAATTATTTTATTATTTATAGATTTATAAATATTATCAGTAGTATATCTAATTTAACCTCTTTATTCAGTTTGACAAATAGATGCATCAATGTACTTTATTCATATTATTGTTCTATAAATCATCCACACTAGTAAAGGTGAAATCTGACAGAAAAGAAAACCTGCTTGGGTGCTCTAAAGCGCAACTATCGAATTAGACTTAGTCTGCCAATGACAAGGAGTCAAGGTTTGAACCTCATTTGTGTGTACTGAGGGTGGTTTTTCCTGTCCCACAGGCTGTGAGTTTTATTACCCTGATTTAGGTCATCTTGCATGGTCTTTAGGCTGAGGTTCCTCCATGTTTAATAAATTTATCTCTCTTCTTAGCTAGTTTATGGCAACACTCTTTTTAGATGAAATCTTGCTCAGAGTACTTCCATGTTTAAAAAAATTCCCTCCTCTCTAAGCTTGTTTAGTGAACCCCTTTCTTAATGATTTCTTGACATGTAGCCTCCAAGTTAGATACATTCACCTCACTACTTAAATCGTTTAGAGCAACCTTCTTCTGTACCTGGTTTCATGTCTTGGGTGTGTTTGATACCGTTAATTACTTTCTGGAACTGTTTAGAGCATCCTTCTTTAAATAGAGCTACTGTTTGAAACCTTACATATTCCATGCATTTACCTCCCTTTTAGTGTTGCCTTCGTTTTCACATGGTTTCTAGTCCTGTATCCCCCGATGTTTGATACATTTACCTCCATTGCGAACATGCTTTGCACGCCCTGCTTCTATAGATAGTAACCTCACCTTAGTCCCTCCATGTTTGATACACTTACCCGTCTTCTGAGCCTTTAGCGCACCCTTCTTTACATGGTTGCTTGGTATTAGTCCCGAAAGTATGATACACTTACCTCCATTCCGAGCATGTTTAGCTTAACTTTCTTCTACACATGGTCTAAGCACTGGATTCCCTCAATGTTTAATACATTCACCTCCTTTCTGAGCCTGTTTAGTGCATGCTTCTTTTTTTACATTGTTTTATTGCTTTATCACCATGTTTGATACATTTACCTCCCTTCCGAGTATGTTTAGCGCATCCTACTTCTTCACATAGTCTAATGGACCGAGTCCCTACATGTTTGAAACATTTACCTCCCTTCTGTTTAGCCTGCCTTGTGCACCCATCTTCTTTACATAGTCTTATGGCCCGAGTCCCTCCGTGTTTGATACATTTACCTCCATTCTGAGCCCGTTTTGCGCACCCATCTGCTTGACAAGGTGTTATCAGCAGAGTCCCTCCATGTTTGATACATTTACCTCCTCTAGCAGCCAGTTTAGTGCACCCTTGTTCTTTACATGGTCTTCTTAGCTGGGTACCTCCATGTTTGATACATTTACCTCCTTTCACAGACTGTTTAGTACACCCTTCTTCTTTACATGCTCTTCTTAGCTGTGTACCTCCATGTTTGATACATTTACCTCCTGTCACAGACTGTTTAGTGCACCCTTCTTCTTTACATGGTCTTCTTAGCTGGGTACCTCCATGTTTGATACATTTACCTCCTTTTACAGACTGTTTAGTGCACCCTTCTTCTTTACATGGTCTTCTTAGCTGGGTACCTCCATGTTTGATACATTTACCTCCTTTTACAGACTGTTTAGTGCACCCTTCTTCATTACATGGTCTTCTTAGCTGGGTACCTCCATGTTTGATACATTTACCTCCTGTCACAGACTGTTTAGTGCACCCTTCTTCTTTACATGGTTTCTTGGTGTAAGTCCCCCCATGTTTGATACATCTACCTCCCTTCCGAGGCCACTTAGCGCACCCTTCTTCTTTACATGATTTTGTGGCCTTTATTAATTCATGTTTCACATATTTACCTCCCTTAAGAGCCAGTTTAACACACAATTCGTCCTTACATGCCCTTTTGACATTGGTCCCTCCATATTTAATAAATGTACCTTCTTTTATAGGCCGTTTAGAACACCCTTCTCCTTCACAAGGTCTTATGAAAGATATTTCCCCATGTTTAATACATTTATCTCCCTTCAAAGCTGATTTAGAGCACCCTCCTATTATATTCTCAGAAAAAGTCATTCTTTGTCCCCAACTTTTACCTAGATCTTTAGTATACTTAGAACAATTGACTCTTTTATTTTTAGTTTGAACCGAATCACATTTCACTCCATTACTTTTTGTCTGAGAGGTACCACATTGTTCTAATGACTTAACAATGTTAGGTTTTCTTGATGATTCTGTAAGAAAGAGAATGAATACAATAAGTTCAACAAAAAGCTCCATGTGTGCTGTATATAATAGTTTTTGTTTATTAAGAATTAAATGGTCATTCGAATTAAAAAGAAAACTGATTAATACAATATCATGTAAAACTGTAGGAACAAGTGAATGATATTGTGTATATTGCCTAAATGTTCTGTAAAAATGGAAGCAGGGATGGTAAAATTGTCTAAGAGAATATTGGATTTATGTGGACTATTGTAAATCATTAGGTAGTATTGAAAGATGCAAATATGTCAGAATAAAGTGTGTTAACACCAATATTGTTGTATGAATGTGAAGTATGAGTTTGTAAGGAGAAACACAAGAGCAAGGTTAATGAGGTTGGAATGAGATATCTAATGCATAAGGAAAAACTTGAAAGGGATTCCAATGTGACGGGGGCATCTTACAATGATTGGTTTGAACATGTAGAGAAGAAGAAAGTGAATCAAGTGACGGAGAAAATATATGATGGAAGAGGGTGTAGATCAAAAGGGATAAAACATGTAAGACGTGGTTAAATGTTGTTGATGAATGTGTAAAAAAAAAAGAAAAAAAGAGAAGTATCAAGATTTATAAGAATAAAAGAGCATGTATGACTTGGTGTATGGAGTATTCAAGGATAGGGAAGTGTGGGGAAAGTTAGCGAGGGTGGATTAAGAACAGAATTATTGTATTTAGAGTTATATACATATTTTTATGCCTACCTCGTAAGGGAACGGCGTAATTAGGTATGTATTATTACCTGCTAGTGCTAGTCTTGCTATCTACCAAGGAACATATAAAAAAAGGTAAAAGGAAAAACACAGATAGTTTAAGGAATCCAAATTTTATTTAACAAATAAAAATAACCAGTAAGTGATGACAGAAGTAATTTCTATGGAACTTTCGAAAAGAAAGACAAAACAATCCTCAACGCAGTGGTTTCAAAAAAGCATGGGTGGATCCCATGTAGTTGATCAACAAAAATAAAATGTAAGTTTAGTGTTATTATATATTAGGTACACAGAACATACTGAATGCATTTAAGATATTAGTAATATAATTTGTAGATAAGCTCCAGCAGAAGATTAACCTCATAAAAACCACTAAAATTAATTGTCATAATTACACAATAATTTCCTGAACACAAAGGTAATGATTTAAAACCAACTTCCCATAAATAGTCACAGGCGACAAGACAATGCTAATACCAAATATATAACTGAGTAAAAGCCAAAGATCGTCAGAAGAACACGGAAAAACCAGATCCATGGACAATAGGCCCTGTTAAAGAAAAATAAATAGCACTCAATTAAAATTCATCATTGGTGGATCCTCCCAAAAATTAGGATCTTACATGGACTCATCTATCGTACCCTAAGTTAATCAGAGAACAAACTTAACCAGCAAGACCTCCCAATTTTTAGTAATCCAACAAACTAGCATTTTTGAGGGCCAACAATAAGTTTACATAAATATATATCTTTTGGGATGAAGCACATCCTATAATTACTAGAAAAATTATCTGTATCACACCTAATCACGAGCAATAATCAAAGGTCGCTCAGAAAGAGTGAATCTTGTACCCAAAAAAATTGAGCAATAAGCCCCACCTTCCTTTTTAGGACCACCAGAAAGGTCAAAATATATTCAGGAGAAGCCCATACTGGATTAAATTTTTGCAGTAAACAAGAATACTTCTTTAAAGAGACAACAGTTAATAGATATAATTTTGAGGCAATCAATCAATAAGTTTTACATTCGAACATTAAAAAGTAAAGCAAAGAGAAAAGTTGTGTATTAAAATTGAAGACTAATATAACGTCATTAAATGAATTCAGCTTGAATATCCTCAGACGAAAAAATCAGAAACACATATAAAGAGGTGAGTGACTGAAATCTTGGGAAGTATCTAGCATGGTCGGTCCTAGGCAATTCGGGGCCCCCGGCGAACTGTAAAATGTGGGCCTCATAAAATGTGTTTTATAAAAGATTAGAGCAGTCCAATTTTATAACAAGTTAGCTAATAAGAAGCAGACTAAACAAAAATAGTCAAAGTTCAAATTAACATTCTTCGCTTCAACAACTTAAATAACCTTCGCATCTTCAAAACATTTTGAAATAAAAATAAAATTTAACATATGATAAATGGATTTGATACATCCCTAGAAATATAACATGTTTTAACAAATAATAATTCTCTGAATAGTTTCTAAACAGTATTTCCCACACTTAATAGTTATTAAATGACATCCATAATGCAGAGACTACTTGACAGCGCTGTAGTAGCCCGGGAAAAATGCATTGGTACTCTACCAGCCATACCTACCCACCCACAAGGAAAAAAATTGTAAACGGTCAATATGGCAGCATCCCAGAATAGGGCCTGTCACTGCCCAGTGTGCCCTTGGCTTAAGTGTGTGATTTTCAGCTAACGGGGTAGAGTGATGAGCGTGGGAAGTCTTGTAGCTGCTATATTTACCAACAGATAGGCCTATTGCTAGTTTTAGCAGTTAGTGGTCTTACTTCAAATATTGCTTTCAAATAAAAGTTAGGGTGAAGAGGGAGAGTTGTCTTGAGGGTCCCTCAGACAATCAATATATAATGTCCATACAATATTGTCAATGTTTTCAATAGATATTGACAAACTGAACCTACCTCTTACGATCAATATTAATTGACAATATTTTCAGTTTTGGGTTGGCATTCCACGATTTCTAATCGTAAGTAAGCTTGTATAGCTATTATTTTAGTATTGTCAATAAGAGAACCAAATAAAAATAAATGGTACGGCGCACCGCACAGACTTTCTCTCTCTTTCTATAAACTCGTAAGATTTCTGAACGGAATAATGTACATTGTATCATCACCACTCCACATAAGAACACGCATAAAATAATATACAATGATATAGAATCAATGAGAAAAGAGGCGCATCTTTGTCCACCTAAGAGCATTTCAAACAGTTTAATGTCTTCCACAAGGGTCAACACTTCGTATTAAAATTTCGATTTCTGGTTAAGTTTTAACATTTTATAAGGTGTTGCAGATCTTCAAGTTATCGCATTGATATTTAATTATTCATTTATACATTTTGACCAATAAAAAATGTAAATATTGACTATTGAGTCTAAAATGGAGATAGATCATTGCTATGCAAACATTTCTCCTAAGAGCTTTAAGGAAAAATACCATACTTTTTTAGATACTTATATTTAATTACTCTATGGCATTGGAGAATTATTGCGTTAAGACTTAAGTAGTATATGTTTACAACTAAAGCTCACAAAATTGTATTAATATATTTGCAAATATATCAGAAACTGTTGCTTTTATAAAAATATATGTCAAATAAAAGTTTTTTATTTCTAATAGTCCTACAATTTTGCAATGATAAGTTTTTTAGTTTCTCAAATAGTTGTGGAGATACGGAAATTAACGCTTCTGTAAAGTACCCTAAAAATCATTTTCATAGGAAAATGAAAATAGCCATTTTATTTATAATCTTAATCAACGCCTAGATACGAATTTTAATCAAAATCGTTTGAGCGAATTTTGAGAAAACCAAATTTTTCTCTTTTCGCCCTTCAGTAAACTACCCTTAATTTTAAGTTTTTATAGACACACAGACAGACGGCATTGCAAAGACTATTTTTTAGGGTTCGGGGGGTCATGAGACGTTGAATTCCATCAACATTTCAGGTTAGTTTTTTTTTACGATCGCAATACTTAAGCTTTAATGTCCAAAAAGTTAAAAAATATATATATAATTGCGTATAGATTGAAAATTATTGATTTAAAAAAATATGTTTCAAATAAAATATTTGTATTATAAATATATATACATATTTGTAATGCTAAGTAATTTCATATCTCAAATAGTTTCGGAGCTATTATAAAAAATGTTAATTTACGCATCAGACCGGAGCCCTTAAAGCCATTTTGCCGAAATATTGAGAGTAGCCATTTTGTTTGGAATATTTATTAATGTTCATAAATGAAATTTAATCAAAATCGTTAGAGCCGATTTTGAGAAAATCGACTTTTTCTCTTTTTTCCCTTCAGTAAACTACCCTTAATTTTAGGGGTAGATATCCAATTCCAAAAACCCCTCGGGGCAACCCTATGAAAACCCTAGATATCAAGTTTCAGCTCAATCGGTAAAATAGTTTAGGCTCTAGTCGGAGGTACAGACAGCGACAGACAGACAGACGGAAATTCAAAAACCACTTTTTCGGTTTCAGAAAGTCATGAAACGTCAAAATTCATCAAAATCTCGAGTTCGATTTTTTTGACGATCACCATACTTTCTCTACCTGTAAGATAGAGAGAAAGTAAAAATAGTATGGTCTAGGGAGTGGCTTTTAAGAAGAAACACGTTTTATCACTTAAAATTGTTGAATGAAATTCGAGTATCCAAACCAAAAAAAAAATTTTCAAAACTTTTTCACGTGACTAGCTCTTGTTATGAGGAACTGTTAAATCTAGTAGGATCTGCTACTGTGAAACAAGATACAGTTATGAGAAAGGCTATTTCTGTTGAAACACTGTGAGGTAAATTGTCATGGAAACATGTCAATCAATCATTTCAACTTTAAAGAATTATATTCAAGGGAGGAAAAAAGATAATAATATTATGGGCAAAATATGTGTTACAATAATAATTTTATAAAATAAGAAGCAAAATATTTATAATCTAGTGCAACTTGGTTCCAAATTCATTCCATTGCTGCCGGTAGATGTGGAAGGTCCTGGTGAGGTTGTTGTTGGAAAATACTGATTAATACACACGTGATGTCGATAAAATGTACCAAGTTCTCCTTTTGTTAAAATATCGTTTAAGAATTTTTCTGCCCAAATTCTTTGATCCAGTTTCTATTTTGCCAACTAAAATACCCAACTCTTAGCAATTACTTCTTCTTCATCATCACTTTTCTTAAAATATTCACAAGCCTATTTAACAATTCATTCTGTATTTTCGTCTGATTGTTTTCTAAACGTTTTGGCTTATTAAAAGAACTATACGATTTACCAATGGAAGATTGAGCAATAACATCCACTTCTCCAAATTCATGAGAGTCATAGTCTTCGACTTCCCAAACCTAATTTTTTTATCTTAAATGAATTGTAATATTATTGTAATTAATTGTAATATAATTTAATATTTTTGCAGATTCCACGATCCGAAGCGGAATGAACAGAATTATCTCAAGATTATGGAATGAAATGGAACTCATACAATGTTTTAGGTGCAATAGATGGGAAGTACATTCGTATTCATAAACCTAAAAATTCAGGCTATTTGTATTATAATTACAAGGGATTTTTAAGCCTTGTGTCAATGTCTCTTGTTAATGCACATTATGAATTTCTTTCAGTTGACGTAGGGGTGCCGTATTTCCGAGGGAGGTATCATACAACATTCTGAATTTTTGTGATTGTATGAGAACAAAAAATTACAAGTCCCCCAGCCATCGTTTATGCCACATACTAATGAGAAGTTTCCATTTGTGTATCGTAACAGATGAGGCATTTTTATTAAAACCTAATTTCATGAAGCCATACAGTCAGGCATATTTGGATAACAGAAAAAGAGCGTTTATTACCGACTATCTCGGGCTATAAGTGTGGTATAGAACGCATTTGGAATATTGCTGTCGAAATTTGGAGTATTTCAGAAAGAAATCAATCTCGAACATATAAAAGTGAACACCATTACCATGACTTGTTGCTACCCTCATAATTATCTTCTGAAGAATAATCGCACACTTTATACACACGATACATTAGACACTGAAAACATTACTATAGGCGGCATCTAGAGAGGAGAAGAAAGTACAAACTTCGACCTTACTCCACTACAAAGGGGCCACTATTTAAATTCGTCAACGGAAACAAAAGAAATAAGAGACGCGTTTTGCAAATATTTTAACTATGTAGGCAATGTACCATGGCAAGATGAAATATTAAATATCAATTGACAAATGAAATAAGATATTCAGGGTGTATTAGTTTTTAGTGAAAATATATAGTAAATAGTCTACTAAAGTACAGAATACCGGTATGTTTTATTATTACCTGAAAATTCAAGTCAATTTTCATATTCATTATATATTATGTTTAAAATCAAAATCTTCAACTTTACACGCATTAACCAATATTACTATATTTATAATTTGTTATTGTATATTAACCATTTCTCTTATAGGTGACCTGGTGGTCTAGGGGTTAGGTGTCAGACTTCTGTGCTGAGGGTCCGGGGTTCAATCCTTGGTCCCGGCTCAGATTTATCTGATTGCCAAACCCTTCCTTCACCTCTGACAAGATGTGTATTAATCACAACTTGTGAATGTGAGGAATGCCAGGCCTCCACCGTGGTTCGGATCACACGTTAAACTGTAGGTCCTCCATTTCATCTCCCAATCACCCTACCATTGCACATTAGCGTAGGTGCGTATAACCCGAACGGGTAGTAAGACGCGGTGCTAATAATAATAATAACATTTCTCTTATGTCCAATAAAATATACTGTTATTCCCTTGTAGCTCTTTTACTGTTATTTTTCACGCTTCCATGCAAAAAAGGTGGTTACATATGGATAAACGTCCCTGTTAGGGATAAATACATAACACTCAATTAAGATTCACAGTGATTGATCCTCTCAAAAATTATGATCTTCCAAGGACTAGTATAAAGATTACATATCCTACCCTAAGTTTAGTAGAAAACAAATTTTCCCTTTTGAGGGCCAACCATAAGTTCCTATAAATATATATATCTTTTGGGGTGAAGTCCATCCTATAATTACAAGCAACATGGTCTATATGACACTAAATTATGAGCAATGATCAAAGGTCACTCACAAAGAGAGAATCTCATTAGCACAAAAAAATATGAGCAATAACCACTATGACCATTTTTAGGGGCACCACTAAATTCACAATATATTCAGAAGAAGCCTATAATAAATTAAATTTTATCAGTAAATAATAATAATTCTTTAAAGAGACAACATTTAAAAGATATTATTTTAAGGCAATCAATCAATAAGTTTTACACTGTCATTAAAAGTAAAGTGAAAACTAAAGAGAAAAGTTAGGTATTGAAGTTGAAGACTAATATTAAATTATACAATGAACTAGGCTTTAAGAGCCTCAAATAAAAATAAATCAGAAAAGCATATAAAGAGGATTGTTTGAAATCTTGGGAAGTATCAAACGCCAAGCATAGGTAATCACTGTTTATTAAAGCCATTAAGGAGGAGAATTTGTCATATGAATTAATAAAAGACATGTGAGAGATCAGTTTGGTTATTATGTGCTAAAGTCTACTCAAACATTGTTTGCTATGTGCATCAATGTTCTGATCAATAAACCAACAGACCTTAAGGAAAATAATCTGGTGCATATGAAAATGTTATCATTTGAGAGTTAGTTTAGTTAACAATGTATGAATAGTTTATTTTACAAATAAATTCCCCTTTTGGAGCGAGCCCAGAGTACGAGAACACCGTTTTGATCCCTAATGGAGCCATTTATGTATGGATATAAAACTAAATATTATTATTGTCTGCTCACCATATACTAGTAACCTAATGTTGGTGTATAAATTGTTGTGTGTTCAGAATAGGTGCTACCTTTTTCTAGACTTCAGCGTTAGTTTTAATTCATAGTGATATAAATAATATCGCTTTCAGTATAAAATATCATAGCTTTTTTATAAAAATAAAAAATAAAATTTCCTCCTATAGTGCGTCCAGAATCTGTGCTACATTTTTTTGGAATTGAGGCCTTGTTTTAATTTGTATTGATATTAATAATATTGCTTTTAAGATGACATATATTAGCTTTTTTTAGAAAAACTAAACCTCTACTGTCCTAATAATCCTCATCTTTTGCACGCTTATAATTAAAACTTAACAGTCTGTATAGATCAAGTCTTTAATGTCAACAAAATTGTCAGTAGTCGTAATGTAGACGTTCTATGAATCGCATATCAACTTCTTCCTCAAACACCTCAGGTCTTGTAGCCAAACTAGCAGTTTTATATAGAGGCCATTGTTTTCAAAAGTATAGTGTTAATAAAATTGATTATTATATTCTGCATATGGGTCTTGAAGCTATAGATCTCGCCTTTGTCTATTAGATATTGCAATGTCATGATGTTGGCAGTCAGTAATCTTTTCCCTTTAGCACAAGCCACAAAGAATGATTTAAGGCACGTCCATACTTGCGATAAGGATGGAAATAAATGTTATTTTTAAGAGAGACAGAAAGTAGCTGTCACTATTCTGTAGTTGCATAGTTCAGCCACGTTATACAGAATATGAATTTGCGTGATGGCATCCTGGTCTCAAGTATTGTAGTATTATAAATATCCATGTGCTGTCAACCATTAGAACAATACAGATCGATGCAGTCTTGATAGGAGGAATTGTTCGTTTCCAAAGTACTCAGAATTCGGTACTTATTTTCCATGTTGTTAATCAATAGGAATACTTACGAGAAATTCAAAGCTAAAATGTTACCCCTATATATTTGTTGGAAAAAATATATTTTTTTATGTGAACTGCTAAATTTTTTTAAACTCAACTGATCAGTATTTTAACTTTTCAAAGAAAGGGATTAGTGAAAACAATGATTGCCTTTAACTGTCCCTCACACGCCTTAATGCGCTTAAGGAGATACACTGGCCACTTCGCCATCATATAACGGCAATAAAGCCAGTATTACTTTCCTTGGTACTAGTGCACTAAGGAGGGCAGTCATTGTCTGCGTTCAGAATTTGACTTTGCACGTGTTTAGTAAGTTTTATAGTTGCGCCTAACTCAGCTGAAGGTTGATTTTGTTGGTCAATTGGCTTTACTGTGTACGATAATTTTAGTGTTTGTTCTAACATGGATTTATGTATAAGCTTCATGTATAATAATGCATTCATAGTTTGTACTTTATGTAAATGAGACGTCTTGAAATTGCTAATTATGTCTGTAATCAATAAACCATTTTATAAAAGATAATTTGTTTGTTTGTGATATAATAAAACATGGCGCAGTCGGTAGTGTCTGCAGTGAATTATCACTATCTCGTCCTGTAAAGAAGCAGTTATCAATATGGAGTTACCCGCTTCAGTGGCGTAGTTGTTTAACGCGCTAGTCGTGTTGAGCTCGACCGCCGAGGACGGGGAGATCGAGGTTCAAATCTCGGTCGGGTGAACTGGGGGTGGTTTTTCCTAAATGTTTTTCCACTCTCCCTCCACGCAAATGTGGGTTCACTTCCTCTGAATTCAACCCTCCCAATTCCTAATCCATTAGCGTAATTAGTACTTAAGCGTATAACCCGAACGGGTAGTAAGACGCGGTGCTAAATATTAATATGGAGTTTAATAAACCAAAGTCGCTTAATCTTGCCGGAGACTTGGCGAAAATTTTCGATGAATTCCAGGAAGAAGTCCTAGAATATTTTGAGGTGACAGAGACTGGAACAAAATCTGCGGGCGTGCGAATAGCCAGGCCAAAAACCTATTATGACGAGATGCTGTCACACTATATAAAACCTTAACTACCATCACACCTGAAGAATAAACGGTGAATGGTATATTGTCTGTTCTTAAATCTCATTGTATTCCGAAGAAGAATGAAACCATCCTTGTATCCAATTTTTTTTTTAATAGGAAACAATGTCTCAGTGAACCGTTCGAAAACTTCTACGCAGAACTCAGATCTATTGCCACACCTTGTGAATTTGGTGACCAAGAGGATAAGTTGCTGCATTCACAAATAATATTGGGCGTGAGCTCACAGTCAATAAAACAACACCTTCTTAGAGAGGACACTACCTTACACAAAGTTGTCGAATATTGCAAATCAGTGGAGCTGGCAGACAAAATCTTGAAAACCATTGAAGATGGAGGGGGATCCTCGCAGAGTGATATATTTAAAGTTAGTAGAAAAACAACCACCCCCCAACCCTCCCAAGTGCACAATCGGTTCCACCTTCAAAAACATGACAATTAAGAAGTTGGAACCATTTATAGCAGAATGAACCATTATATCCCGACCCCAAAGAAAATCTTGGCGTGTCAAGAAACAAGTTTAGTGAAAAGTTTGTTAGAAGAGCGTGTTATCGATGTGGTTATGACAATCCAAAACGGCCATGTCCTACTATTAATAATCGATGTAATCGATGCCGAGGTATGAACCATTTTGCCAGAAATTGTGTTGCCACAAGTAGTTTTTCTAATGGTCGTAGTGCTTTTGAACTATGAGCTATGAACGCTGATAGTAATGTTGTTAACCAGACTTCAAATGTTGGTGAGTGTAATTATTTTTGTCAATTTCATAACCCACAGGCTGTGAGTTTTCATAACCTGATTTAATCCTTTCATTTCCTTAGGTCCTCCATTATAATAAATTTACTTCTCTTCTTAGCTAATTTAGAGCAACATCCTTTCTAGATGTTCTCTTGTCCGAAGTACTTCCATGTTTAAAAAAAAGTCATCTCCCCTTATATCTTGATTAGAGCACCCCTTTTTTTTATGATCTCTTGGACTGAATCCTCCACGTTTGATACATTTAACTTTTTTCTGAACCCGTTTAAATCACCATAGTTTTGTATATGATATTCTGGTCTAGGTCCTTCCAAGTTTCATACATTTACCTTCCTTCAGAGCCCATTTAACGAACCATTCTTATTTACATGGTTTCTTGGCCAGAGTCTCTGCATGTTTGATGCAATTACCTCCCTACAGAGCCCATTTAGCACTACTTTTTACTTTATATGGTTTCATGGCCTGAGTACTTCTATATTAGATACATTTACTTCCCTTCAGAGCACGTTTAGTACAAATTTATTCATTTCATAGACTTTGGCCTGTGTTCCCCTATGTTTGATACACTTACCTCCCTTTAAAGCACGTTTAGTGCAACTTTCTTCTTTACATAGTTTCATCGCTTGAGTCCCACCATGTTTCCAGCATCTACCTGCCTTATGGGCAAATTTGGTGCACTCTTCTTCTTTACATAGTTGCCTAGTTTGTATTCCTCCATGTTTGATACATTTACCTCCCTTTGGAGCACGTTTCGTGCAACCTTCATCATCACACTGTCTTATGAGTGTTGCTTTCCCATGTTTCATACATTTACCTTCTTTAAGAGCCCGTTTAGCGCACCCTCCTTCTTTACATGGTTTCATGTTCTGTGTTCCTCCATGTTTGATACATTTGCCTCCCTTTTTAGCATGTTTTGCACACCCTGCTTCCTCACATAATTTTATGACATGAGTTCCCCCATGTTTCATACATTTACCTCCCTTCAGAGCATGTTTAGTGCAACTTTCTTCTTTACATAGTTTTATGGCATGAATTCCTCCATGTTTGATACACTTACCTCCACTCAGAGCCCGTTTCTCGCACCCTTCTGCTTTACATAGTTTCATGGCCTTAATCCCTCCATGTTTGATACATTTACCTCCCTTCTGAACCTGTTTAGTGCAGCCTTCTTCCTTACATATTTGTCTGGTCTGGGTACCTCCATGTTTGATACATTTACCTCCTTTTTGAGCCTGTTTAGAGCACCCATCTTTATCACATAGTCTTATGGCCTTTGTCCCTCCATGTTTCATACATTTACCACCCTTTAGAGCTCGTTTAGTGCACCCTTCTTCTTTACATGGTTTCATGGCCTGAGTCCCACCATGTTTGATACATTTACCTCCCTTTTGAGCATGTTTAGTACACCCTTTCTCATCACATAGTCTTATGGCCTTTGTCCCCCCATGTTTCATACATTTACCACCCTTTAGAGCACGTTTAGTGCACCCTTCTTCTTTACATGGTTTCATGGCCTGAGTCCCACCATGTTTCATACATTTACCACCCTTTTGAGCACGTTTAACGCACTCTTCTTCATTACATAGTTTTATGGACTTTGTCTCTCCATGTTTCCAACATCTACCTCCCTTTTGAACTAGTTTGGTACAACCTTCTTCTTTACATGATTTCTTGATCTGAGTCCCTCCATGTTTGATACATTTACCTCCTTTTTGAGGATATTTAGCGCAGCCTTCTTCTTTACATGGGCTTATGAATTGAATGCCTCCATGTTTGATACATTTACCTCCTTTTTTAGCATGTTTAGCACAGCCTTCTTCTTTACATGTTCTTATGAATTGAGTGCCTCCATGTTTGATACAGTTACATTCTTTTTGAGCATGTTTAGAGCTCCCTTCTCCTTTATACAGTCTTATGAACGCTATCCCCCCAAGATTTATACATTTATCTTCCTTCAGGGCTGGTTTAGAGCACCCTTCTATTATATTCTCATAAAAAGTTATTCTTTGTCCCCAACTTTTACCTACATCCTTAGTATACTTAGGGCAATTGACTCTTTTATTTTTAGTTTGAACAGAATCACATATAACTCCATTGCTTTTTTTCTGAGAGATAACATATTGTTCTAATGGAATTGACAATATGAGGTTTTCTTGATGTTTCTGTAAGAAAGAGAATGAATACAATAAGTTTGACAAAAAGCATGTAATTTGTGTTGTATATAATAGTTATTATTAAAAATGAAATGTTTATTCGAATCACAAATATTAATAATTAATATAATATAATGTAAACCTGTTAGAATGTGTGAATGAAATTGTGTATCTTGGAAAAATTTTCTTTAAAAATGGAAGCAGGGCTTATCAAATCGACATACGAGTGAGTGCATCTCGGAGAATATAGGATTTGTACAGGCTATTGTAAATGATTATGTAGTATTGAAAGAGGCAAAGATGTTAGTATAAGGTGTGTTAACGTCAATATTGTTGTATGGATGTGAAGTGTAAGTTTGTAAGGAGAAACACAAGGACAAGGTAAATGTGGTTGGAATGAGATATTTAATGTATGTGGGAAAACTTGTATGGACAGTCAATAATAAATTGGTACTGAAAGAGTGTGATTTGAAAGGGATTCCAATGTGAAAGAGGCATCTTACGATGATTGGTTTGGACATGTTGAAGAAAAGAGAGTGAATGACGTGACAGAGCAAATATATGATGGAAGAGAGTGTAGATAAAAAAGGGATAGGCCATTTAAGTGTGGATAAATGATTTTGAGGAAAAAAAGATTAACGTTAAGATTTTGAAGAATATAGAAAAATGTATGACTTGGTGTTTGTATGTTGATGAAGCGAATGGTGTATGCAAGGATAGGGATGTTAGGAGAAAGTTAGGGGCACCAGAAAATTCAAAATATATTTATAAGAAGGCCATAATAAGTCAAACTTTATCAGTACACAAGAATACCTTTTAAAGAGATAACAAGGATATTTTAAGGAAGTCAATAAGTTTTAAATCATCATTATTGGCACCGCGTCTTACTATTCGTCTTTATAGAGCCCAAGGCTTGTGTTGAATAAATCATCACTTTTTTTTGTGATGGATCTTGAAGTTGCAGATCTCGCCTTGGTCAATGAGATGGGGTAATGACATTATGTTGGCAGTCATAAAGATTTTCTCTTCAGCATAAGCCACTGAGAACGATCTAAGGCATACTTGTGACATGGCTGCAAATAAATATTATTTTTAAGAGAGACATAAAGTCACTGTTGCTATACTATAGACGCATATTACAGCCATGTTCGTAAAGAATATGGATTTGCGTGCTGGCGTCCTGGTCTCATGTATGGTTGTAGTCCTATAAATACCCCTAATCAAGCTAGAATGTCACCAGTAATGTTTGTTTGATAAACAAAAATTCTTGAGGTTGAATGCTTAAAGAATTTTAAACTCGATTGATCATCATTTTACCCTTTCAAAGAAATGGATTAGTGAAAAACTAAACCACTACCGCTTGTACGCCTTAATACGCTAAAGTTGATATATGGGCCAACACACCATCATATTACAGAAATAAAGACAATATGCCTTTCCTTGCCAAGAGTGCACTATGGAGTGCAGTCATTATCTGCGTTCAGGTTTTGACATTGCACGAGTCATCTTTCAGCCCTTTGGTCATCCAAACTTTCATTTAAGTAGAGAAAACTAAATCCCAGGCAAAGACTCTTATACAAAACATCAACAACAGTTATATCTCATAACTTTAAAAATCATAGTATAAAATAGAAGTACATAGAATAATTAAATTCCATTATACAATCAGTTTTATAGAAATATTCATCAAAAACAATTAAAGTATATATTTTTACCCATTTATATTAAATGTGTAATAAGAGTTGATTTAAAAAACTATTGAATAAAAATTTACTCACAGGTAGTTCCCCTTTAATAGGTAGAAATGGCACTGGCAAACATTCAGCCTGCTGATAATAGTTCCATTCTTCTTCAAGCCCTTTCTCTGATTTTATTGGAAGATCAATTTCAGACTAACAGAAAACAAGAAACGTTTTAAAGAATATAGATTTATATTAAGCACATTTCAAAATATAGAATCGTATTTTAGAGCATAGGTTTTATAAAGATCATGTAACAAAACAGAGGTTTATATTAAACATGTTTGAAAACCATAAATTTATGGTAAATATGTTTCCAAACATAGTGTAATATACTGATATACTGACCATATTTTAAAATATTATGTTTTATTGTACAGATTTTAAAACAAAAAAATAAAATACTGAAAATAATTCAAAACATGGTATGACATCAGAAACATGTTTAATTATATAACAATTTCAAAAGATCCATGACATCTAACACCAATTTAGATGCCCCCCTCCACAAGTTTAAGCCATCAATCTCTTTTTTATTTAGCACCGCGTCTTACTACCCGTTCGGGTTATACGCTTAAGTACTAATTACGCTAATGGATTAGGAATTGGGAAGGTTGAATAGAGGAAGTGAACCCGCATTTGCGTGGAGGGAGAGTGGAAAACCATTTAGGAAAAACCACCCCCAGTTCACCCGACCGAGATTCGAACCTCGATCTCCCCGTCCTCGGCAGTCGGGCTCAACACGACTAGCGCGTTAGCCAACTACGCCACCGAGGCGGGTCCATCAATCTCTCTATAACTGGATTGCCTGTGACCGGGGTGGGGAGAGAGGTTGAGGTTTTAGTCTAGCCTGGGTCTATTGGACATTGGTTTTATATATGTGATTTATAAGTTGTTTTCCAGTACTATCTTCACAATAATGGAGTTGAGATGTCTAAGTTACCCTCTCAATCGCTAATTCTAGTCATGTCATTACTAGACAATATGTTAAACATACTAACAAATAAATGCTATAACGTAGGTGTATATACTTCCTAACAGTAAAATTAATAAAACAATAATCTCCAAACTACACCAAAATTTAATGTTTTCTAAAAATTAAGTAGGTATAATGGTATTTGAAGGTTAGATCCATATAATTTTTTTTAACATATATTAAAATATATGTAACTTTGGATTAATCATTTATTCAGTATAGCCAAATGTTCACTAAAAAAAGTCACTCATTCCAGAAATAAATATATTATATAATTAATCAATGACAACTATTTTTAATAAATTCACTTCACAATCAAGTGTTTTTTTTAAATTTTATAATTTATCTATCATAACAAATTACAATTTATAATTTTGTTTTTAGCTCAACCGGGTAATGTGAGGTTAAAAAATAATTGAATAAAAAAATTTACTTACAGATAGTTCCTCTTTAATTGGTAGAAATGTTGTAGGGCTTGGCCAACATTCTGGCTGCTGGTAATCATTAAATTCTTCTTTAAAACCTTCCTCTGATTTTATTTGAAGATCAACTTCAGACTAACATGAAACAATAGAAGTTTTAAAGAATTAAGATGCATACTAAACACATTTCAGATTATAGAAACATTTTTTAGAGCATAGGGATTTATAAAGACTATGTAAATGAACAGAGGTTTTTATTAAACATGTTTAAAAACAAAAGATTTATAGTAAACACATTTTAGAACAAAGAAACATGCTTTAGAGCATAGGGTTTTATAAAGACTGTGTAAATGAACAGAGTGTATTAAACATGTCTATTAATATATATTTGGTGAAGTTGTTTCAAATCATGTTGTGCTATACTAAACATATTTTAAAACTTTTTGTTGCATTGATTCGGTGTTAAAACAAAACAAAAAAATACTGAAAAAAAATTATATACATGGTGTGTATGAAACATAACTAAGAAAATATCAATTTCTAGAAAACATTTATTACAAACACAAAATGAACACGTTTTGGTAGCATCATTGTCTCAAACAACATTCTCGCATTATAATATACTGACAATGACGGTGGAGATCGAGATTCGAATCTTGGTCGGGTGTATTGAAGGTAGATTTTCTAAAGGGGATTTCCAATATCTATCCACGCAAATGCGGGTAGATTTTCCCTAAAATAATTAACTGCCCTCCTCCACCAATCCAAGTCATTAATCTCATAATAACTGGATTGCCTATGACAGAGGTGGAGGGTCGAGGTTTGACTCTCATTTGGGTCTATTATTGGGTGATTTACCCAAGTGATTTATTAGTCGGTTCCCGTACCATCTTTATACAAATGGCGTTGAGATTATGAGGAGGTATTTAGAACTATCGGCTGTATAAAATGGAAACTAAACTAAATTATACTGTAGCTAGAACCTGTAATATCATTAAATACTGTATTCACTAAGTTGTACCTTAATTTCAAACTTCTCCTCTTGGTGAAGATTATATTCCAAGTCCTCCTCTTGTTCAATCTTTACAGATGTCTCTCCCTCCATCTTGTTAAAGTCGATGTAGATATTAACAACTCACAAAGAGTTTATCTTGATTTACCTGCACGTTGATTAAATAAACTATGATTGTTAATCAATACAATTATAATTAAAGTAAAAATACAAAAATAACCTTCGTATCTAATAGATTGTTAGATTAGTTATGTTTTAGTGTTTAGTAAGTAGTAATATTCTTTTCAAAACACACACAAAATAAGTGTAAAAAAGACAAGTTGGATTTTGGATAAAGATGTATATATTACATTGAAATTTAATATTAATGAATCACAGGGGAATGGAAAGTATTTATAAAGCCTTTCACATGGGTAGAGCCATCTATAGGGACAATGTGAAAACATTGATATTGCTGAAATGAGGACGCTTTATTTATTGCTACAATAATATGTTCAAATTTAAAATGGCTTATACAAAGATTCAAAGATGAATATGGCATATTTTATAGAACTTAGGATTCTTAGATTTAATTATTTGGAGTGACCATAGTTTATTTAACGAAATACTTTCCATATTCAATGTATTGTACCTAAAAACTCCACGGCATCAATCGGGAATCAAGATATAACAGCCGAGCGGACGCCGTCTGTTGGCGTATTTAGCACCAACTTCTGCGGATAGAGATGTGGGCACTATCTTCACCAACAGATGACGCTATGGAGTTTGTATGTGCCACTCCTTGAACTTGATTGCCACATCTTGCTTAGTGTGTGTGGACAAAAAGTTAAAAGATTAGAGAGACCAAAAGTTTTTACAAACATTTACTTAAATCATTATAATAACTAACAAAACATATTTAA